>CM072993.1:3600000-4200000 GCA_037013635.1 Plagiodera versicolora | reverse complement strand
TCCACGATACTTAGGTAAGAACTTTGTTTTCCTTTTATTTTGATTTATGTCATAAAAACTAATATTTATTTCAATTTCTTTACAGATTACTGGATCCAACTTCTTTGTTGGCAGCAGCGAAATCCGGAAACGTATTTATGGATGTTTGCCTAGGCGATAGAATCCTGCGACGGAGATTGAAGGATGCTCTCAAACTACAAAAGAGTATCAACAAGACCTTGGTGATGAACCCGAAGATGACGGGAAGACTCATCAAGGTTGATCACGATGTTCGACAGACTGTCGAATTAGCAGACAAAAATATTAACCGGAAGAAGCAGAAGGGACAGAAACGACGAGTTGAAAAGAAAGTTTCATCTATTAGGTTATAGAATTTCTTTTTTTAGTATTATTTAATGACGATGGGAAATTTTCCGATTCCAAATTTTTGGACTGTTTATCAATTTCAGATGAATAATAAATTAAGTTATTTCACTTTCTGTCATAATATGAGTTATAGTCATTATTTCATTGATGTTGAAATTCTTTAAAATGAGTATTTTTATGAATTTTTTATTAAACTTCCCACGAAAGGAGATATCCTGTAATGTTCAGAACATCGTTGCATATTGTTGAATTTTTGGTTTACTCAATTATTCTCCACAGACAAACGCCAAACCTTTTTTCAGTATTCAGTGTTTTTGCAACTCTACTAGTTGACATGATCCCAAAACTGTCTATTCGAGCATTGTAACAATCACGCTCACAATCAATTGATTGTAGGAATATATATTCTAGATTTGCTTCAACAACAATTCATTGTTTGATGAGGTATGACATTGGTATGACTGTGTTTCTAATTTTCTGCCTTTTGTCGAGTTCTTTGGGGTTTTCCTTTTGCGCTCAGTTTGAAGATACTGCATCTATAACACTACGTCTTGCTTTTGAACCCTTGTCGAAATTTGGATCATTTTCAACAAATTGTTCTAGACTATCTGCTATTACTTGAACTATTTCTATATCTGAACCGGCAATTTCGAAAATCCCGGGTTGAAATAAAAGAGCGCTAAACCAAGACAGCGCTAATCGAATCGCCAAACGGAATGTTTCCTATGTAATTAGAAAATTGTTCATTGGTAAAATATACAATAAAGACTGATTTCACTATAACTTTATTGAATTTGGGCTACAACCAATACCGAGAGCTACTATTAGCGCCAAATTTGCGGTTCGCTGGTTAGCGCGTTTTTTACGGTTCACTGGTTAGTGTTGGTTCTGGTTCGGTTGTCAGTTCAACCTATAAAAGAGGGATACACGAATTCATTCTTCAGTTCATTCTTGTACTTCACTCAAGATGTTTGCCCTACTAGACTTTGTTGGTGCTAACATATTGCTGGCTCTACCCATCGAGATGTGGTCGACGATTCTTAGGTGAGTACTATTATCCATTGTTTTTCCGTTGTTATTTTAATTCATGTCACAGTTACAAAGACTAATCTTTATGTTTCTTTCATTACAGATTATTGGATCCACTATCTTTGCTGGCTGCTGCTCAATCAGGACAAATCTTCATGGATGTTTGCCTAGGCGATGGGATTCTACGACGAAGATTGAAGGATGCTCTTCAACTACAGAAGAGTATCAACAAGACATTGCTGATGAACCCGAAGATGACGGGAAAACTCATCAAGATTGATCACCACGATGTTGTTCAAAGAAGTGTAGAAGTAACAGACAAAAATGCTAATCGGAAGAAGCAGAAGGGACAGAAAAGACGAGTTGAGAAGAAAATTTTATCTATGAGAATATAGAAAGCTAAATGTAAATTAAATTATTTATTGACTATGAGAAAGTTTGTGAATTGTGAATTAATGACTATAGATAATTTGTTCAATTATAGACGTTAGTTATTATTGCATTGTCATAAATAATGAATCCATATAAAAGGGTAGTATCCATTCATTACATTTTTCATTAATTAGATTGACAATGAACATTTTGATTGACAAAATCGCTTTGACTATTACAGTTTTCTAAATAAATGGTGAGTTTAGTGATTTTGTTTTCAAAAGTTACTTCATTACACCGACATGAATTATGAATTCATATCAACAAAGTCTTTCTAAATTGTATGACAGTCATCATTTTTTTTTTATTATAAAATGTCATACATAGTTATAATCGGAGCTCTGGTCCACTATTTATAACTTGTTCACCCTCAGCAATGTTCATTCAATTCAATTTTAAATCAATTCTTATTTAATCCATAGAGCTGTGTAGCTATCGGACAAGTCAGATGTATGCTGCCTCCAAATAGCTGAGCACGTCTGTTAAAGTTGACTGAACTTCTTGTTTTTCCATAACTTCATCATGATAAATACATTTTATAACACCGCAGCGTCCCCAACGTTAGTCGACATCTCCAATAGCGAACCGTGCAAAATACTACCTTGTACAAAATGCATACAAAATAAATTAGTTGACATTCGACGAACGCCACTTTTGAAATAATCAAATCGGAGATAGATCTTACCTGCAGCTGATCCATCAACATGGCGTCGGAGAAGTACGGCACGATGTGCTTTAACAGCGTCAGACAAGCTATGAGACCGCCTTCCAAATTCGGCGTCAGTCGTTTCTTGCACAGCTGAATCATCTCCGTCATGTAAGGAACGTACTGACACAGGATTATTTGTTCGCCGTAGAGTCCCGAAATCCCAGACAAACACTCCAATACCTTGAATAATATTATTATTATACAGGGTATTTCTAAAAGACATCCTAATATTTCTTCTGAAAAATAAATGAATCAGGACTACCTCAGAAAGAGTGTAATATTTTGAAGTTAGGAGTTTTAGGACATACGTTTATGGGATGTTTTTTTCTCAAAATGTGTTAAAGAATCACCCCTTCAAATAATAACATGTCTTTAAGAATCTCCCTGTATATAGTATAATTAGAAATATACTGTTACGATTTGTCTGTGTTAGTTTAAAAAACTGTCAAACTCAACTAAACCGTACATTCTAGTACTAATAACATAGTCACAACTTTCATGTGTCAATACTACTTTGTATTCTATTGTATGCATTCTCAGGGTGTATGTGCATCGCCGACTGCCAGGAGCGTAGTCAGAGCCGTGGCAACACAATGTTCGTGTTCCGTAACATTGTTTTCTTCACGTCAGTCAGAACTGGCGGGAAATCCAAACTTCTCTAGTTCATTAACCTACTTTTGAATTTGTAGTCGTATATTTTTTGCTGATTGGTGTTTTTTAGTTAAAATGAAGTTTTGTTTAGTTTGTGGACAAGCAGAAACCATCTCTCGTCATATTTATGGAATTCCAAAGGTAGTTTGAACGTTTTTGGAGTTGGAATCAATAATAGTATATTGAAAACATCTTCTATTCAAATTTCCGACTGTATGTATATTCAGGAATCAATAAACGATTATAATTTCACTGACAACTAAACTGACGAGCATAGAAGTCAGCGTTGCCGCTTCTAAAATGAATAATTCACGTTCTCTGCGCCAAACAAATAGTCGCTGCCAACAAAGCCAAAGTCGCATTTCTTCTTCTACGTTCTTTTATCCCCACAGATTCGTGAATTACTGTCGAATCAAAACTTTTTAGACAAACTACTGGTGTATTTCATTACCGGCAACAATGCATTTTGCATTATTATAGCGCGGACGGTGTCGCCATCCGTGGCGGTTTAAAAAAGCATACTTCTCGGTTCGAAAATATACTTTTGGATCGAGGGGTTTTGGTCACGGGTCGAGATAGGGACTGGTTCCAGCATCATGTAGACACCTCTTAACTTCACCACATTTTCTTATTCACTTTACGACGTTTGCACACTCGGAGTTGTTTTGGTACCACGTCTGAGATGTCAAATATCCTTAGTATGATTTAATGTTTACTGTATAAAACAAAATAATTCATGATATTGATAAACTTTTATTGGTAAAAAATCTAGAACTCTCCTAAATTCTGTACTTCATTTTCATAATGATATTTAATTATATCAATAATTTTAATTTTGTTGTCTGGGGTCTGAAGATAAATTATGAGTTCACCGTGTATAATTCTAGAATCCAAAAAAAATTCAGTCGCCCCATAATTTCACAAAATGATGTCGAGAAAAAATAAAAATATAATTCAATTTAATTAAGTTATATTAGTTATCTTTCAATACCATTAGTGCAAAATAAAAAGAACCTAGGTTACTTCTCTGAACTTCTAATTGGTTGAAACATAGCTGGGAACATTCAGGCACCAATAATAATTATGGCAAGACTTCAAAATGACTTAACAACGCTGCTAAATTTATTTGGAGAGAAATCTTTGAGCTAATCAAAATTCTAGTCAAAATTTCAATAAACATTGAAAACAACAATTTCGGTGTTTATTTTTTATACATCGGAAACATTTTTCAAAAAAATTCTAAATAAATGATGAGTTTAGTGATTTTGTTTTCAAAAGTTACTCCATTACACCGACATGAGTTATGAATCCATATCTAAGTTTTTATAAATTGTATAACAGTCACCATTTTTTTTTGTTATAAAATGTCATACATAGAGTTTCATTTTTTCGAAACAATTCGAATGATGACATAACCTAACTTTCTGTTTCGGGATATGGTTGAATAAAAAATAAATAGCAACATTGCACATTATGCTTAAATGAATAATAGAACATATATTGTTTCAAGTATTGTGAATAATTTACAGCAAACTCTATCTCAGATTAAATGACGCTTCCAACTGCTGAATTCCTAGAATAAGCCATTATTATGACTACGCTATTCCAAAAAATTTCAAAAAAAATAAGATAAGATAAGGTAGAATACCTTAGCAGCAGCTTCATCACCCATCACGCGACCTCCCGCCACTGAAATCCCCTCCGAAGTAGACCGCCGCCCTGCCAAATTATCCTCCCCCACGTAGCACAACGCCAGCATCTTCAGCAAGTTCCTCGACAGGTATTTGGCGGTCAAGAGGGGTCCCAGACGGTGAGACAGCCAGCCCAGACTGTCGGAAGCTGTCTCGGATATTTTCGGTCTGCGAGCTTCGTCAAAAGAGGCGGAGGTATCCGTGTCGTGGGGGGAGGAGTCTTCGGCCTCTGTGGCGTCTTCGATGGCTACAGAGGAGGTTGAATCCAGGAGGAAATGTACGTGGTCCTCATCGTTCTACAAAAAAAAGTATTGAGCGAGATCATACAATGGGGAAGACAACTAAGTGATGAAATCCTTCCAAACCTCTCTTAATCGATGAATAATGATATTGGTTCAGTGTATATCCAATATCAAGGATCAAAATCAAAGCAAATAGATTCCACAGCGTTTTGAAATCAGCATTTTTATTCAAAATTTAGAAAAGCCAGAAATAAGTGGGCGGTGCTATGAGCGTATGACGTGCTACACCCAAAGTCTATCTTTGTCTGTTTCCATATATCTTTTGCTCACAGTATGTGTAATGTTGTCAAGTTTACTTGTGGATGACTCCTTATTCCTTTGATATATTTTCTCAAAAACGCATCGATAAGTAATAACTATATCATTTCATAATAATTTGTGGAAAAAATATCATTTATATTGTACCTTTTTTTGGTGTGGCAATACAGCAAGATTTACCATGGAACAATTATTTATCTATGATTGGTCAGCTCAAGGTCGGTGAGCTTGTAGGGCTAGTACGTCACACTGCGTTACACCAATGAGAGCAATGAAATTGTGTGTTCAAAATCAATTCCGCTTATTTTATTCATTATATAGACCGAACCAAAAATTTTAAAAATAGTGATTGGTACTGTTTGGACATACAGAACACGATTATGCTCTTTCGAAAAATTAGTGTTCTCCCCCATTGTAAATTTGATTCAAACCTGCTTCGAGATCGAATATAATGGTAAAAATTATTGTATATGAAAATGTTCTGGAAAATATCATGTTATATCCAAAACCACTTTACTTTCACACCTTCAATTTTAGGTGTACCTTTCAATAGATGCTCTTTTTGTCAGAACCTTAGATTATACAGGGTAGCCCATGAGAAAACAAAAAGATTGAATAAAAGTTTTTTTAGACTAGACAACATTGAATCAACTTTTTTTCAAACTGAACACCCTGTTTATTTTCACATTTTCGAATTCTGCGAAAAATTCTGGACCTGTTGCATTTTGAATTTTCTTCCTATCGTAATTTGTTTTTGAGATATTCCATTTTTTCGAAAAATTTTGACAAACTAAATTTAGATCAACTAAAATGTCCATATCATCTTAAATTTTCAAGATTTGAGGTTCAATCTCCGTATACACATAAATGAAAGAGTGTTCTATCAGGTATCCTTCGAAGTGTTTCAAAATATTCAACAGGGTGTTTGATATTTCAGTTTACTTTTTGTAAATTTCAAAACGCAATAACTTTCTTATTTCGAATAGAATGACATCAAATTTTCACACTATCCGACGCAAAATTTAATTTCCTATCGATTTGTATTTGTATAACATATTGCTAAAATTGATATTTGCAGAGATATCAACAAAAATGTGAAAATACGCTCGTTTGTTTCATGTTTATTTTCACAAGTGTGTTTTGGATGGTTCTAAATTTCATATTTGCCGAATAATATGATCATCAATCCATTAGGAAGTAACTATCTGCACTTCGTCTATGATTATTCTTATGCAAACCTATCACGAAACAAATAACATGGCATTTAATATCATATTCTGATATGCGGATAAAACAAAACCAATAATTGTTCAAAATGTCGTCTATGTTTTTCACGACACATAATGATTCTTCTCCGGACACCTTCAGTAGTCGACTTTACAATTTATGACAATTTTGCGAAAGCCAGGCGCAATATTTTGACTCTAGGAATTTCTAGAGTAATCAGTCTTTTTGAAAACTCTATTTTTTCTGAAACCCCAGCGATAGAAATCGAGAGGCACACACATTTCGATGGTGCACCATATTTGTTTCTTTTTACGTTTGCAATCAATTAATATTCATATTATTCGTCAAATATGAAATTTAGAACCATCCAAAGCAAACATATTTTTACCGATACTAAGTCTTCAAATACTGTTGAAAGATACCTCAATATGTGTACAAATTATAAGATCAATAATCTTAAAAGTTTCCTCACAAAAAATTCTGGAAAATTCGCTTTTTTCGGCCTTCTAACTGTATATAACCCCTTGAAACATTTATTTTTGATAGATAATGGACGAATTTGTAGAATTGCGTTACACTAGAGCAATTTTCTGAAATCAAAATAAACCAATGCTAAATTTTTTTGTCAAAGATTCACTACCTTTTTCTTCTCTTCGTCATCCAACTCAAAAATCCCCTCCTCCCCACTCGGCTTCTCGCTCTCCTCCCCACTAGACTCCTCCACCTGCTCGCAATCCCCCACTAACGACCGCGACGCCCTCTGAGCCGCCTTCCCCGAACCATCCCGCGACACCAGCACCGGCTGCCGGTCTTTGTATCCGCCGACGGCCTCCACCAAAGCCACGACGAACTTATCCAGGAAGCGCTCCAGCCCCAGCCTCACCATCAGACTCAGCAGGTAGCTGTGATGGTACAACCTCGCGATCTTGTTGAGGTGCGGCAGCCGCTGCTCGTCGGGCTCGTCCTCGTAGAGCTTCAGGAGCGGTCGCAGCATGTACTGGGCGGTCCTCCGGGGCCCGAGGGCGCGAGACACGGGCTCGAAGAAGTACCAAGCGGCCAGCACCGACGTCGGAGGGTTCTCCATCAGCTGCACGACGTAGGGGAGGATGATCCCGACGATTTCGCTTTCCACGTCGGGATCCACGTCGTCCAGGAGCGCGGTTAGCTCTCCCACGGAGGTCTTGACTTGGGATTCGGCCAGGAGGATTCTCGTTTTCTCGCTGTTCGGGTGGTCGTGGAGGAGGTCGAGCTCGACGGCGATGCTCTCGAAGCGTTTGAGGTTGGAGAGGAGGGTGTAGGTGCGGGGTAGGTGGCGGGAGAAGGGAAGGGCGCAGTGGAGGAGGGGTTCGAGGAGGAGGTGGGCGCTTGGGGGTGGTAGGCCGAGGTCGGTTACGGCGGGGTAGGTTTCCGAATGTGTAGGCGTTCTGAAAGTCAAAGTATACCACTGTTATCAAAAAGTAAGATTAAATTGACCTTTAAAACTCCCCGGTATTAGGAATGCTGGTAATTTTTGTCCTAGGTTGGTGGGACTGTCTACAGGGTGTTTCACGGTGGATGGAACATTAGACGTATCTGGATAACAGAAAGACTGATCATTTCGAAAAATTGTGAGCGTGGATAATCAAGCATGCTCTATCCGTCTAAAATATTTTGCACAAAAATTGGACAAAATATTTTTCATCTCGATAATCGTCACAGATAGGTATGGGGAATTATGTGGCAAAGTTGTGAGGAATCTTATAAGGATTCCAAAAATGGTATAATATACGAGGTGTTCCATTTTAAATAACAAAGTAGCTACCACTTTCTGATACAAGCGGCAACACTGTATCGATAAAAATATTCTATACGGATAGAGCAAGTTATCCACGCGCACAAATATTCGAAATGATCTGTTTTCTTGTTCTCCAGATACTTCTAATGTTCCATCCACTGTGAAACACCCGGTATAATTTTGCGTCTGTTTGTCAAAATCTTCAATTGCCTTCAAATTATACGTGTTTTTGTAAATAACCAAGTTGAATTGAATTTTTAGATTTTTACAATTCGTGATTTTGTTGAGCAATGAACTTACATCAAATTTTGTTTGCGGAAGAATATTCTTGTGCGAACACATCGAAAGTCATGCGGAAGGTTTTCGGTAATCAAACTATGGCTAAAAAAAGAGTTTATAAGTAGTACAACGAGTTCAAAGAGGGCCGAGAATGCGTTGAAAATGGACACCAACGTCTACCGACGACGGCCACGTCCAAGAAATCAAAGATTTGGTGCTTCAAATAGTCGATTGAGAATAACGGATCATGCTGATAGCATTGAAATATGATTTGGCTCATCCTAAACCATTTCAAGAGTTGTTTTGTGTCTAAAAACACATCAAGTCTCGGGCGAACAACCCTTGATTTCTTCATCACGATAATGTACCATGTCATAGTGCATTAGTTCTTCGCGATTTTACCAAAAACTCGACTCATATCGTTCCGCAACCACCGTATTCGCCTGATTTGGCACCATGCAACTTCTGGTTATTCAGCAAACTCAAAAGACTAATGCGAAAATACCGTATTAACGCGATTGGGGCGATAAAAAACGAATTGAAAAAGGTCTTAAAGGCTATACCGGAAAAGGACTATTCCGACCGTTTCGAGGATTGGAAAAAGCGTTGGTAAAAGTGCGTTTTATCGGACGGGGATTAATTTGAAAAAGATCAACTTTATTTGAAAAAAATAAATAAAGAATGTGCGTGATAGATATGTCACATTTGGTGAATTCGTGTGGCTTTTGTGACTAACAACCGATAATAGATATTCTATGAAACATTTATCTCTGTATTGTGAATTATATGAAAATACGTTTTTCTACGACTGTTAAAAAAACTGTACCATATTTCACTAATTTCTGTGCGCAAAACGCTTGTTTATGGTAATAGTGAAAAAAAGGTAAAAATCGTGAAAAAAAGTGTCGTAGCGGGTCATTATTTCACTCTGGCGTGATGCAACTACATGCACCGAATCATAAGAGTGCGCTGAATTTATATTTATTCTCTTTCTAATTGCGTAAATATATATCAATATATATTTATTCTTTT
Organism: Plagiodera versicolora; assembly: GCA_037013635.1. Lineage (NCBI taxonomy): Eukaryota > Metazoa > Arthropoda > Insecta > Coleoptera > Chrysomelidae > Plagiodera > Plagiodera versicolora. Next base: position 4,190,250 of record CM072993.1, on the reverse strand, counting down.
TCTAATTGCTGACAGTCGTAGAAAAAATATTGTATGAAACTCATGCATAAAGTGTCTTTTTTTCACTCATGGGATTGCCGTACTACTTTATGCACATGTTGCATAAATAACTATTTTCTGTTTATCTCAGTGCTTTTGCTCATTTTCACATGTTTGAGTTTACTCGAGTCTTATTTTTCACTTTATTTTTAATTTGTAGTCTTAGTTTTAACTGGATATTCATAATTTTTTATATTTTTGTTGCTTGTACTATTATAAAAGGGGGGTAATAAATAGTAAATAAATAAATTGCACGTACTTAAAGTTAAGAAAATTACACTAATTTAAAAAATTTAACGATGAAAATGTACGATGTTTTCGGGATTTTCCCGATGATCAGTAAAAAAATGCAACTTTCCTGTTATGTTCATCAGGTTGCAGAAGTAAATTGACAATGTGTGATATGCATGGTGGAAGACCGGCTTCGGAATGTTTTGCTACCGAGATGCACTTCTCCACCCGTTTTTCCAATGACAAATCACGATTGGCACCCAGAGATTTCAACTGTTTCGCTAGGAAAATCTCCACGATGAGGCAACCTGCAAAAAATCAAGAGATAACAAAACTGTCAGATATTAACCAATTGAATCTCTACGGTATCAACATAAAATATACGTTCTCTTTTAAATGGTGTGCCGTTTTGCTCGAGAATTAATTCGTAGATTTAAAAAGTGATCACGAGTGGCAACAATCGAACCGGGAAATTGCGTTTCGATATCTATCGATTCAAAGAATAACTTTGAATTTTGAGATTATCTGATTTCCTGTCCAGAAAATATTGAGACACGCTTCCAGTTTTTTTCTTCATTGTTTTTGTAATAGTTATGCCAGAATATCGCGGACAGCGATAGTTAAATGATTTTTAGATGAATACAATACAGATAGTAAAACTACGACATTGTTGTTTCGATCTATTCCCCTTTTGACAGCATTCGAAAACCCAATATGTATTCATATTCAAATACTAAAATTGAAAAACTGTGCATTTTATCATCAATCAGGAATATAGAAAATATTTCAATCAATTTTAGTGCAAATAAATGAGCGTTTAATCAAATTATAAGTCACTGCTATGATTCATATAAATCGATTGTGAATATTTTGGCAACGCCATAAACTAAATTTTGGTAAGAAACACAAGAATGACAAGAAATATGGCTTTATATTTTATTCGTCTTGTTCATTTTACCTTGATTTCGCCATGTATTTTGATAATGTGAACCTCAACAATAATTATAGGTTATGAATCCTTCAACCATTTCAGATCGTTAGCAGACCGAAGAAATAATATCTTCCACTAATAACTTAATCTACAACAATAGGGGAATATGGGGTTTCCATACATACTAGCCCGAATCATATTCATTTCGAGGATGAAGAAGCAGTTCTGACGTCACAAGGATTGTCGTTATTGAAGCCAAATTACATTTGATCTTGAAGCAGGTTTGAAGCAAATTTATGATATGTCTGATGAGTTTCCATTATTTCCATAAGAAATTACCCACTACAAAAAGAATTAGGAGATATTGGCATTAGATTATCAATGCATACTACTATTTATTCTTTCGTCATCTTTCTTCAACCTATGACCTTGAATATCTTTCGAATAGTCTGATTTACCAAAAAAGTATAAAAGAACATTTTTCTATAGCATTACAAGGGTCAACAAGAAAATGATTATTGTTTGTCCTAAACTTCATACTACGATTTTTCGATCAAGACACAAAAACGAGAAATTTTTTTTTGTATAAAGCTTGCTTTTGAGATTATATTGATTGAGTTATAATAATAATACACTTTTTTCGATTTTTTTTAATATTAATTAGTTTTAATACATTCAAAAATACCGCGATATTGAAGTGGAGTTCTTATATTCAGAGAGTACCTCCAGATGGCACTCAATTGATAAATAACGATCAGGTTATTCATACATGTCCAGAAAACGTTAAAATGTCATCGAGAATGAGTAAATATAGCAAAGGGCAAAGGTTAAAGCTGGGATTTTTGTTGGTCCACAAATCAGAATAATTTTCGCTGATGAACAATTCCCAAAGTTGCTAACTGGCATTCAAAAGGCAAGTTGGAACAGTTTCAAAGCAGTAGTTTCTGGATTTTTAGGAAATAATAAGGCTAAAAAACTATGAAAAGTTAGTTCCAGAGGAGCAAGGAGAGCGCTTTCATCAGGACATCATGAACTTTGAACAGCGATTTTGAAAAATTTTGTTCAATTGGTTTTCTGATCACAAAAGCAAAATTTTGTAGGTTATATATTTTTTTTGTGATTTTGTGACCTAAACTAAAAAAATTTTACACTTCGTCGAGGTCAAATTTCGTATTGACCCGTGTTATTAGACTTTTGGTAATACAACCCTTTTCATTTGAGACCGAAAGAATGAATTGAAAATGCACTTATATGATGAGACAATATACCCATTAATACATGGTGAGTACTTTCTAGAGATACTAAGCAAGTAGTTTTCTTGTGACATATCAACAAATAATCGATTTTGACTCTACTGACAAAACCTCACCTAAAACCTTCAACTCCTTTATCCGCCTCCTGCATATAATATCCGTGTAATAACACGCCGTCATCTCCTCGCGCTTTCCATTCCCCACCTCCTGAGGCCCCATCGAAAACGCCGCCCCCCAGCCATTCCTGCAACTATCAGGAACGCTTTCCCTCGAGATATCGCCCTCAAAATCGTTACTCAGTGGTTGACCTCTACCGGCGAAGGTCTTCGAGAAGAACGAGTGTCTTTTCTCGAGCGCTTCAAGGACGAGGTCGGGTTTGTAGTCTTTCGGAAGGTAGATGGCGTCCGCTTCCGAGGTGTCGTTCGGTTTGTGACGGCTGCTGCTCGGGCTGCGGTTAGGCTTGCCGGTGGCGTCTTCGTGAAGGGAGGAGCGACTGCGCGATATGATCTTCGAGAGGGTGGCGTTCGCAGCGGGTGGGGGTTCTCCAGGAAACCTTGATAATAATAACACAATTTCATCAAGGGGTTAGGGGTAGTCAGGGACACGAAAATATTTGAATTTACAGTAATATTTTTTTATTGAAACATGTTATCTTGCAAACGTAATAGTATGACATTATTATGCAGTGTTTTAACTTGAAGTCACGAAAATAAAAAAAAAATCATAATTTCCAAAGTTGACCCAGTTACATAAAAAGGTCCTTGCGGTGACTATCATAAGTCCACGGAGATTAATTCAAAATCAATCAGATAAAAATATTGGTTTTATAAATAGATAATTCCAAGCCTGATCGAAGCTTTCTTTCAAAAATTAACAAAATGGCGGCCTCAGGAAATTTTCTTTTAGATTTTCGGAAAAAAATCAACAGTTGATTGGTCTCAAAAGCCCGAAATTAAAAAAAAACCTTCGGTCAGGACTGAGCTGTATAAAGCTGTATAAATTTCATTAAAATCCACTGAGCGGTTATCGAGTGTTCTGAAAACATAGTTTTGAGAAAAACGCATTTAAAGTTGCTCGCAGCTGCCGCTAGCTACCTGCTCCCGAGCGTTTTGGAGTGCCGAGAGCTCTTTGTTATTTGTCAAATAACTCGAAAAGTTATTATCGGATCCACTTCAAATTTTCAGAGAATATTTTTGAGATATCACACTTGACGAAAATGCAAAAAAAATATTTTTCGAAAATCCTGACTACCCCTAACCCCTTAATAACAGTTCCGAAAATGTCGACGATATCTATTGATGAAACTTTTGATGATACGATTGAACGGTTATTGTTAAACAATGTGTTTGTACAGGGTGGGCAACTTTCGATACAAAAAAGAGAAGATCATTCCCGATCTATTTATTAGAATTGAGGTCAAAAAAAATGTTTTAAATGAAAGTTGTTATATTTACACGGTATTCAGTATAAACGAGACGGTATAAGGTCATCTTCTTATATCTGTTTGATATCGACTTCAGCGTGAGATTCAACACCCATCTATCTTTTTTTCTTCTTTCTATGATTTGCTACGTTGTCAAGCTCTAGTGGAATATATGAAAATTTTACGAAAATTGGTGAAATATAAATGATGCTAAAAAACGTTATTGGTGATAATTAACTCAACTTATTTGGTATTTAAGAAGGTGAAGAATTGCTAAAATAAAAAATTCTGATTTTCGAATGGAACACTCAGTGTATTAATTCAAATCAAGTGAAACTATTTCATGTCTAAAAATTCAAATGATAAACTCTCTAGATTTGCATGATTGAAACATTTCCATGTTTTTTATAATCAAGCCTGGATGAGGCGTTTAAATTATTTCTATTGTCCTGTATTTAAATATATATATATATATATATATATATATATATATATATATATATATATATATTGTACATGTTTGTCCACAGAGCACACTTCTTCGGTCACCCTGTAGAATATCAAACCAAATATTCATATTAATTTTTGGATAAAATTACCTTTCATCTTCGCTGTTGGTCATAGTTTCGACAGTGGTAGATGAGTTGCGTCGGTGTTTTCTCCCTAAAGCGTAAAAAGTGTCATGAAATATAACTGGAAGTCGAGGAAATACAGGAAATTTCGGTGTATTCATAATAAGCGATGGGTAAACTCAGAGATGAACTGAAATTTATTATGACTCACAAGGTATAAATAATAATTTAACGAAGGGGGAAACCACTAATTTTTCAAAACAGCATAATCGTGTTCTGTATGTCCAAAAACTACCATTTGTAATTTTTTTTTTTTATTTTTTATTCGGTCTATATTATGAATGGAATAATAGGATAATCGGAATTGATTTCAAACATACAATTTCATGCGCCATTTTCTAAATTTGCTCTCATTGGTGTAACACAGTGTGACGTGCTAGCCCTACAAGCTCATCGACCTTAAGCTGACCGATCATAGATAATTGTTCCATGGTAAATCTTGCTTTGTTGTCGCACCAAAATACCACAACTTATTCTCGGAATGAAAGATATAAAAGAATAAAATTTAAATGATATTTTTTCCACAAACTATCATGGAATGATATAGTTAACACTTATCGATACGTTTTTGAGAAAATATATATATAATAAGGAGTCATCCACAAGTAAACGTGAGAAGTTTTATATAAAAAAACATGGTGAGAGCAAAAAATAAATGGAAACAGACAGAGATAGAATTAGGGTGTAGCACGTCATACGCTCATAGCACCGCCCACTTATTTCTGGCGTTTTAAAATTTTTAATGAAAATGCTAATTTAAAAATGCTGTAGAATCTATTTGCTTTGATTTTGATCCTTGATATTGGATATACTCTGAACCATCATCATTATTCATCAACTAAGAGAGGTTCAGAAGGATTTCATCACTTATTAGTCTTCCCCATTGTATTAACTGGCGTTTCTGTTATCAATCACAAAATCATATAAAATAGAATATTCGATTGGTCATCGTTGTGAAGTTGTGACACTACAATTGGTTGATGAATGGTCCTTATCAAATTGAATTTCTAGCAAATCAGAAACTCTTTCTGGCTCTGGAGTTATTGAAAGATAACCAAATCTATAACGAGGATATTGATTTTATCACTTTCTATGTTTTTTTTTTCAAAACGACATGTTTTCACTCATAAGCAATATGGCATTTGTACCGAGTAGAAAATCACATTCAAAATTTCACATAACGATTATGCCCTCTGGCGACCATCCTGGAAACATGACAATAATCAACAGGGTTTTCTCTAGACCACTTTGATCCGAAAAAAATTAAAATCTCTTTTACAAATAATTCCTGGGATACAGTACCTCGTCACCCTTATAACAAGATTTCACTTTATTGTGTACGAAACGTTTCAAAGATAATAAGTTTCAATAAAATTTTAATAATAACAATAATGATAATAATAATAATGATAATTATAATAAACGTCTTTATTACCGACAAATTCAAATATACAATTCGGATGTAGGCACGGTCTTATACACAGGTCTGGAGAGAAAGGCGCGGAGTATGATCACATGATAATTTTGACAGTTCGTATTGTAAACAAAACAAACGGTTAGGACTTGAATGGTGGATGAAATCGATGACAGAAATATTATATCTTGCAAAAATATCTCGAATAAATGAAAAAAAAACATTCGTATTTTCACGAAGCTAATCGGATCTGATTTGTGATTGACAGACAAATTGACAAGGAGAGGGCAGCGCTACAGGTGGCGAAACCCGAGAACTACCGATATTTCCTCAATGTTTGTAAGACCGTGGATGTAGGTATCCTCTACGAATTTATAATTCGTACTCACTTTGTCTGGGACTTCTAGAGGCCGTTATTTTCGGCGGAATTTTCGACCAATACGGAGACGAGCTGTGTCGGGGAGGATGTGGGTGAGAAAACAGTTGAACCAGACCAGACTTCGTCAAGTTTTCGTGACCGTCGACTAAATTCAGACACACGTTCCTAGCTTTGACAGCTGCTAGACCACTTAATCTAAAAATAAAAAGAAATTAATTTACAATCAACAAAAACTATCTTCAGGATTCAAACGTGAAATCACTGAAAAATGAAAGTTGAAAATTTTATGTAATTTGGAATCGATATTAACAATTTTTGAGAAATATTTCAAGCCCGGCTAGCTCAGTCGGTAGAGCATGAGACTCTTAATCTCAGGGTCGTGGGTTCGAGCCCCACGTTGGGCGTCTGTATTTTGTCTTTCTATACAAGGCGTTACATCTACGCATCCAAATTCCTCGAGATTTTACTTTTAGTATCACGTGCATTTACCTTTCTCAACAATTAGCTAGGCTTAGGATAATAATCATAATCTATTTCTGAAATAAATTTTGACAGGCTTAGGGAATCTTCGATAACACAAGTGCAAAATGGAACTTTCTAGTTTACCATTGAAAATCCAATTTGTCATCCACTGAGTAGGCAACACTTTACAACAAGGCTGAACTAATATTTCGTTTTTTATCATTTCTGTATTGAAAACAATTTAGTCAATTCTTTTATTCTAATTGTTGTACACTGATAAAATTTTTGTGTATGTTTCAATTGAATAGCTGGTGATTATTCAAATTATCGCTTACAAAAAAGAGAACAGTGCAAATTACGTGAATAAATATATTGAAAATGTATCAGTGCTATTAGGACCAATTTCTTAAATTGAAACAAATTATACACCATTTGAAAAGTACACAAATATACCTACAATGATGAATCGACAGGGTGACAATTTTTCAAAAATATGTATACAAGGCCCGGCTAGCTCAGTCGGTAGAGCATGAGACTCTTAATCTCAGGGTCGTGGGTTCGAGCCCCACGTTGGGCGTCTGTTTTTTGTCTATTTATGCATAAATTAATATTCCACTTGATATTAATTCTATATTGAGAACATATGAGTCATATCTATTATTCAAACTAAAAATAGACAACAGTGCAAAATACGTAAATAAATATATTGAAATGTATCAGTGCTATTATGACCAATTTTTTGGATTGAAATGAGTCAAATCTTTTTAGAGAATTACTCAAAAATTCCTGTAGCAAACGGAACATTCCAATGCCATATCTTCTTTTCACACGTACTCTAAAATTCCTCAACTTTTAAATCAATTTAAACAATTTTTGAGAAATATTTCAAGCCCGGCTAGCTCAGTCGGTAGAGCATGAGACTCTTAATCTCAGGGTCGTGGGTTCGAGCCCCACGTTGGGCGTCAGTTTTTATCTTAGTAGACAGTACAAGTGTTACATTTGATAGTCCAGTTGTTTGTAGATTCAGCTCTAATCAATCGAACATGATAATCAAAAAAAAGGACAAACATTCATTGTTATGTCTTTCAAACATTTTGTCTTTTGTATAAATGTATGTCTGAAACCCTGTAATAACTTCATTATGAACGAAGAGAATTTCAATTGGTGATTGGTAATCGGAAAAAATGAATAGTTACATGAATGAGTAATCTAGTGCCTGTTTTTATAACCACCAAAACGGCGTATTCAGTATATTTTTCCAGATTTTTGGAATCGAACCTACAGTTAATTGTTTTAAAAAATCAGAATTTGGAAAAAAATTCATTATTCAAATCTGCCGATTAATTCTGAGATAAATATATTCAAAGTTTTACAAATGATCTGATTACGTAAATTACGTCCCTTACTCATAGGTCATATAATATCAGCTGTTGAAGGAGTTAGCTACCTGCATTCAAAAGTGTCTTAATAAATAAATCATGATAAACTTTTAGGGAATAGTTTCCATATATCATACTTCAAGAAATGAATATATATATATATATATATATATATATGTATACATAAAATATATTTTTGGAGAATTGTACTTTAGACAGTTGTAACAAATCTGTTGAATTTTAATGCCACAAGTGCAAAATAAAACTTGTTTATGATGATGTCAATGCTATCATAACCAATTATTATTAATTCTCATTTTAATATTATTTGAAAATGTCTTCATTGAAGAATCGACAGTATTTCAAGCCCGGCTAGCTGTTTTGTTGTGAAGCTCTCCTGCGAACGCGTTTCCATAGCAACCATTGACGAGTAGTGGCAAAACAAAATACAATTTGCGTTTGAAAGATTTCGGAACATTTCAACATTTTTATTTTGATGTATCGAATACCTAGCGATTGACACCATTGAGGAGATAAAACCGAAGAATGTCTTGAAGGACATACCAGAAAAAATCTGTTCCGAATTGTTTGGAAAAAGCGTTGGAAAAAGTGCGTTTAATGAGACGTGGATTACTTCGGAGGGGATCGTATCGATTTGGAAGAATGTATAAAGAATTTACGTTTTATGAACAAATTTACCTTACTTTTTGATCACAGTAAAATTTTCGGTTAACGGCAAAAAACAAACGCCCAACGTGGGGCTCGAACCCACGACCCTGAGATTAAGAGTCTCATGCTCTACCGACTGAGCTAGCCGGGCCTTGTATACATATTTTTGAAAAATTGTCACCCTGTCTGACTCATCAGTGTAGGAATATTCGTGTACTCATCAAACAAGATATGATTTGTTTCAATCCAAATAATTAGTCACAATAGCATAGTGACATCTTTGATCTGTAATTTATGTAATTTGCCCTGTTGTCTTTTTTGTAAGCGATAATTTGAATGAACACAAGCTATTTAATTGAATCATGTACATAAAAATTCAATTACTGTTTAAAAATTTGAATAAAATAATTGGCTCATCTGATTCTAATACAGAAATAATATGAAATGAAATATCAATTCAGCTTTGTTGTGAAGTGTTGCCAACTTAGTGGATGCCAAATTGTCCTGACAAAATGGATTTTCAATGGTAAACTAGAGAGTTTAATTTTGCACTTTTGGTATCGAATATTCTCTGAACCTAACACAAGTCATTTTAACGAGATTCAAATAATTAGTCAGTGTACAACAATATGAATAAAAGAATTGACCCATCTGATTCTAATACAGAAATAATATGAAATGAAATATCAATTCAGCATCGTTGTGAAATGTTGCCAACTCACTTGATGCCAAATTGTCCTGAAAAATTGGATTATCAATGGTAAACTAGAAAGTTTAATTTTGCACTTGTGTTATCGAAGATTCTTTAAGCCTGTCAAAATACCTTTCATAAAAAAAAAAAAAAAAAAAAAAAAAAAAAAAAGCAATTTATTTCCAACAGGGGTACCCAATTACAGGAAATGCTATCATAAAAAAATATAGATACTCAATATTCACACATTTAAGATTTGAAAGAGTAATGGAAAATATAATAAATATTAAAAATATTGCACTGTAGTAATATGTAAAAGGAAATGCTGAAAAGAAGTATATACAAGTGTTCACAAATTCAAAATGGAATACAAAACACAAAAATATTAAAAGTGGTTGTCGATACATGATACCAAGGTGTTCGAAGAGTCGAAATGAATATCACAAAATTCGCAGATTTTGTTGAAGCTACTGCACATAAAATTCAGCGGTGATCGTACCATAACATTTGTTCGTGATGAATAGATCGTAGTCAAATTTCGAGAAATTTGGAGGCATAGATGTAGTATTGTAACGCCTTGTATAGAAAGACAACGTGGGGCTCGAACCCACGACCCTGAGATTAAGAGTCTCATGCTCTACCGACTGAGCTAGCCGGGCCTTGTATAAATATTATTGAAAAATTATCACCCTATCGACTCATCAGTGTAGAAATTTTCGTGTACTTTTCAAACTAGATATGATTTGTTTCAATCTAAATAATTAATCACAATAGCACTGTGACATCTTCAATCTATTTATTAACGTTATTAATTCAAATATGTAGTAGTTATGTAATTGAAACATACCCACAGAAATTCAATTGGTGTACAAAAATTCGAATAAAAGAATCGACTCATCTGATTCTAATATGAATAATATGAAATGATCAGGTGATGCCGAATTGTCCTGAAAAATTGGATTTTCAATGGTGAACCAGAAATTTTCATTTTGCACAATCCCTTCAATGACTAAATAATAATTGTTATCCTGAGCTTGGCTGATTGTTGAGAGAGATAAATCAAGGGACACTCAAATCTAAAGAAATTTGCAAGCGTAGATGTAACACACTGTATAAATAAACAAAAAACATACGCCCAACGTGGGGCTCGAACCCACGACCCTGAGATTAAGAGTCTCATGCTCTACCGACTGAGCTAGCCGGGCCTTACTTCATTTTGAAACCTTTGAAATTGGTGGGGCTTAGCAAACAACGCTCTTTGTGACATCATAACTGCTAATACTGGGCACACGTCAGAGTTGCAGATGTACTATTTTTTGAGAACTCTACAGATATTTCATTCAGTTTTATCCACGAAAAAAAAAAATAACTCGTACCAGTTCCTCTTTTTACGTCGTTAGCTAATATGTTTAGTTTTTGTGATAAAATCCTTTAAAGCAGAGAAAGGTGGTCAACCATTATTTTATTGATGCAATCCTAGATAAATTTACTAACACTTCCCAACAGAAAGATGTGTGGATGAAATAATGAATTATAGAATGGAGTTCACTGACTAAAAATTCCTGTTATTTCAGTCAATCGTTCAAAAAAGTGATCATGAAATACAAGTCATTGGCAAAAAATCTGGGATCTGATGAGTGCATTCTCATTTTTCTTTCAGTCATCTGAATAAACCCGAACCTCTACTCCTTATTTCTCATTTTGTCTCAAGTAACTCCCCATCTTATTTTATTTTTTGTTGTATAAACTCACTTCAAGTGAGTAACTTACTTGTATCCGAAGGTGAGATCAATCCAATGATGCAACTTTTCCGACACGTTCGAACTCTCCAACACCCTCCTGTGTTTCTCGACGAAATCTTCCGGCCCGGAGGCCCACGACGGCAATGCCAAGTCCTCCATATCGTCGTGGATGCTCCGGAAAATGTTGGGGTCAGTGTAAAATTCCGGGATGCATTCGTCTGGAGTCCATTCTTGCATTCTCTGATGATCACCAGAAAAAGCGTTCAATGACAAACGTTATAATAATAATAACAATGTTTATTTGAAAAAAAAAACAACCAAATACAAACATCAACAATCTGTAAAGGGTGTTTGAAACAAACGGGCGTCAGCACACTGAGTAAACCAATTGTCAGTTTAAAAAATTTCTATAAATGGTAGGGGAGCCCACGATGCTAAATGGGGATTTACTCGAGCGTCGTAGAGACCTATTGGGATGCAAAGCTTAGATGATAAGAAGAAAAAAATGTTATATGATATATACCTTTACAGCGGTGGGGGAAGCGGCTATAGATTTTTGAATATGTAAAAAAAAACTGTTGCATGGACATTCTCGAGCGCGTCAGATATTGATAGCATCGATACCTTGTGTATTTTTAATAATGTACGTATGTTAATCTGATCGTTTGCATGATGCGGGTGGTTGTATTTAAGGGTTGAAAATGTAAAAAAAAAAAAATTATCGAGCGCGTCAGATTTTCTAAGGGGGTGTTAAGTGCACCAAAAAAAAAGCTCTCATTCACTAATCTGACGATTTCGATGTGACGCAAACTCGCGGCCATTTCCATAATGTGCAAAAAAAATTCGCCATTTTGAAATACTCGAGCGCGTCAGATTAAGATATATATGGTTCATCTTTATGTTCTAAACGTACTGTCTCATAATCTGACGATTATCTAGAGGGATTCGCCTAATCTGACAAAAAAATAGAAAAACGGTTCACCTTAAAGGGCATCCCTGCAACTTCCCGCTAATTCCATTCCTGGGCGCCTAAAATTGTACTTATGATAGTTTTGAGCTCAAAATATAATTTATGTGATATTTTGAACTCGCTGAGTTAAAAAAAATAATATTTCTGTGCATTTGAGCTCTCCCAGCTCGAAAGTCTGATAGAAGTTTCATTCAACATTATTTTTGGAATTTTGAAACCGCAATAACTTTTGAATGGATCAGACAATTTCCACGCGGTTGGCGGCATTCGACGCAGTTTTATCATCCTCATAAGTTATTTTGCAATTTCAATTGATAAAACCACAAATTTCGGAGCAATCTCGAAAAAACACTTTTTTGGGTTTCTTTCGTTCACGATATCTCTCGAACGAATCAACCGAATTTGACCAGCTTGGTTGCGTTCAATGTGGTTTTTCAAGCTCAAAAACGGATTGGTTTTTGAAGTTAATCGATACAGCCGGTTAAAAGTTATTTAAAAAAAACCAATTTTTTGAGATTTTTCGAAATTTCTCAAAATCTATCGGTCGGAATGGGTTCAAATTCACAGGAAATCTAATTTTGAGGGAAAACTTCAGAACGCCGTTTAGTAGATTCGGATCGGTCTAGTCGTTCAAAAGTTATACACACACACACACACATACAGACATAGTGACAACATCACGGGGGTAGTCAGGGAAGCTTCCTATGACCGAATAAATAAAAATCATTCCTACTTTCGAAAAGCTGATCGGATCTGATTTGTGATTGGCTGACAAAGTGACAATAGAGGACAGCGTCGCAGGTGGCGAAACATGGGAACCACAAAAATTTCCTCAATGTTTGGGCCACCCCCGTGGTTACGAGGCTTTATGATCAGCAAAAACCAGAGTGGGGACGGAGTGAGAGAGTAATAGATAGAGAAAGAGTGAGAGAGGAATAGAAGCGCGGAGAAGGAAATGTAGGCATCACGCAGCTGCACGCATTCAACTTTATCGACGAATTTTTGTTATTTCGGCTTGCGGAAATTGTCAGATTATATATTTTTCATTATTCTTGAATTATTTCCTTCGAAATAAAAAAAAATTTAGCTACGCTCGAGAATGTCGAGATGACGTTTTTTTTTTACAACTTTGTTGCCCTCCCCTTTTCTTACGTCACTCTCAAATTGTCAGATTAGTGGAATATACACTTTTTAGGATGTAATTAACTCACCCTACCTTAATCTGACGCGCTCGAGAATTTCTGATGGTCATTTTTTTTTACTAATCTGATCCTGTATCCTTCACGCGCGGCCTTATACAGGGTGTGTCACAGTGGATGGAACATTAGACGTATCTGGAGAACAGAAAGACAGATCATTTCGAAAATTTGTGAGCGTGGATAATCAAACTTGCTCTATCCGTCTAAAATATTTTCATCAATACAGTGTTGCCGCTTGTATAAGAAAGTAGTAGCTACTTTGTTATTTCAAGTAGAACACCTCGTATATTATATCATTTTTGGAATCCTCATGAGATTCCTCACAACTTTCACACATAATTTCCTATACCTATCTGTCACGATTTCCGAGATAAAAATTATTTTGTCAAATTTTTTTGCAAAACCTGACCATTGAAAAATATCAATTTTTTCCCAATGCCAATTCACAAAATATTGCAATTTGGGTTATAGCTGCATAAGACCAACAAGTATTCTGTCGATGAACTGGATCTCAGTTTCAGCATACAGGGAGGCTCAGAAGTGAGTGTCATCCGGGAACTCATGAAAATGAATGAAACTTTGTTTTTTCAAATGGAACATCATGTGTATTATCACTTATTCGAAAAGATATAACATTTTCCATTTTAATTGAGTATACTTTCCCTATACCTATCTCGTACAGTTTGTTAGTTATGATCACTTATGTTATGAATTCGTCTTCAATAAAATGAATATTGGATAGTGCTTAAGATAGTAGGCTATGAACTTTATTCTGACAGAGAACTAATATGTTATTCCTTCATTGTTATCCTGTATTCAAGTTGCATGGGTGTAAAAATACTATGGCAGAAAATAATCACTTGAATACGGTTTAGATGGATTTATTTCATTTATGATTTAACAAGAATATCAGTAGAACATGCAGAGAGTTTAATGAAAAGTATAAAGTGATTGGATGAATCCGAGGAAATTCATTAGATTGAAGAGAAATTTTGAAATGTTTTTGAAATCTTTCTAGATTTATTAATACACATGTTAGACTTCGATACTTTTAGCTTCTTATGATGATATAAGCATTTCAGAATTTCTCTTCAATCTAATAAATTTTCTCGAATTCGTTCGAGGTAAATCAGCATACTTTTCATCAAACTCTCTGCATGTTCTACTGATATTCTTGTTACATTGATCATAAATGATGAATAAATCCATCTAAACCGCATTCGAGTAATTATTTTCTGCCACAGTATTTTCACACCCATGCATCTCAAATACAGGATAACAATGAAGGAATAACATGTTAGTTCTCTGTCAGAATAAAGTTCATAGTCTACTATCCAATATTTATTTTATTGAAGACGAATTCATAACATAAGTAATCATAACTAACAAACTGTACGAGATAGGTATAGGGAAAGTATACTCAATTAGAATGGAAAATGTTATAGCTTTTCGAATAAATGATAATATACAGGGTGTTCCATTTGAAAAAACAAAGTTTCAGTCATTTTCATGAGTGCCCGGATGGTATTCACTTCTGAGCCTCCCTGTATGCTGAAACTGAGATCCAGTTCATCGACAGAATACTTGTTGGTCTCATGCAGCTATAACCCAAATTGCAATATTTTGTGAATTTGCATAGGTAAAAAATTGATATTTTTCAATGGTCAGGTTTAGCACAAAAATTTGACAAAATAATTTTTATCTAGGAAATCGTCACAGATAGGTATAGGGAATTATGTAGGAAAGTTGTGAGGAATCTCATGAGGATTCTAAAAATGATATAATATACGAGGTGTTCCATTTGAAATAACAAAGTAGCTACTACTTTCTGATACAAGCGGCAACACTGTATTGATGGAAATATTTTAGACGGATAGAGTAAGTTTGATTATCCAAGCTCACAAATTTTCGAAATGATCTGTCTTTCTGTTCTCCAGATACGTCTAATGTTCCATCCACTGTGACACACCCTGTATATGGGTCTCATGTTTTGTGGAGGTACTTATCCGGGTACAAGGTATCCCCCTGTATATTAATCTGACGCGCTTCAGTAAATCCCGAAATCCCCGCTTGGGCTCCCCTACTAAAAATTGTAGTATGCAGACATGAGATTATGCACATACAGGGTCGATGGAAGGTTAGACGTATATGGAGAACGGATGTAGGATTATTCTGAAAATTTGGTTTCTCGAGTCATAAGTTTTGTTCTATCTATCTAAAATGTTTTGAGCGTTGCGGCATCACCGCTTCTATCAAAAATAGCAACAACTTTGTTATTTTAAATAGCACACCATTTTTCGTTTCTTTAATAGGTTTCAATTATTTTCGTATGATACTTTCCCTCGAGAGGTTTTCGAGAAATTACTTGATTTCCTTATTTTTCGTGCAAAACATAGCTTCAATTAAATGTGCATTACTGCGGTATTTAGATTCGTAGAATGTTGAAATTTTGAGCGTAGTTTACCAATGTATCAATTATGTCTGAGGAAATTCGTTCTCCATTGTACAGGGCCGTTCTAGTTTGATGACTTTAACGATAGATACAAAAATGGTGAAAAGTGCATTTTTTCAAATGGAATACCCTGTATATTATTCAATATCCTCAAAGACAATTGTAATTCCTTCCAAATGATATATTATGTAACTATACCTAAATGGTCAGGTTTCCGAGAAAAAAATCAAGTTCCTACATATGTATAAAAATCGAATTATTTTGCCATATTTTATATTAGCTAAGAAATGTCATGGAAACATGTCATTATTGAGATTGAAAACGTTCGAGCGATTATTTAGGATAATAAGATTTGAGAATAATTCGATATTTTCAGAATAATCCTATGTCCCGTTCTCCATATAGATCATTTTGAGGTGACGTCACGACAGATTACTGGTAGGGCAAACAAAACGTTCTTGTCATTGTAAACAATAGAGAAGATCGATCAATTGAGTGTGAATTATTTGGAATGCATTCGTTTTGTTCTGTTGTAGGGTGTTCTAAAAGGGGCAGAAAGAGATCAAACTCAAAACTGCAGATAAATGAAGCTAATATCTATACGTCTAACCTACCATCGACCGTGAGTGACCCTGTATATCTCCATCTAGTACTAACAGGTAGAGACAAATATGACAATCATTCTAGTCGAGACTCCAAATAATCATTTATGGAGAATGTTTCTAAATTAACCAACAATTTCCAAATTTCTTGATTGAAAACATTCTGAGAAGAGATAGATTCAATTTTTACTTGTAACTTGTTGAAGAATTTCTGTCACTGCAAGTATATGGATAATCGCATTTTATGTTTCTGGTATTATAAATGTTTTGGGGTGAACACTCTGAAAAAAGCTGTTTATTTTTAGTAAAGAATAAGATATATTCTTGAATATATACTGCACTAACTGTTAATATTTTAGCAGCACGAAACTTACTCCTACACGATTCCATGTAATACGTATAGTCCATTTATTTGAGCAATATAGTGGTGATAGCTTAACAGAAAGTGCGGTGTTACTGCTTACCTTTTTTTTCAAAGATACTCCGAAACAGAAAAGATGAATTTTTTATTCAAATTATTTTGAGGAATGTTTTCGATTTATAAAATCAGGCTTGTGCACCTACTTGTCATTTTTTATTTCAAAATAGTACCCGCTGTATATTGTTATTGAAAATTGTGTGTCATTCTATCTGGAATACGACGATACAACATAATAGTTGCTTTTTTTATTATGGACTATGAAAAATTAACATTATCCTTCAAAAAAACATAAATTGCCTGTCATGTAATACAGTCAAATAAGCGAGATATAGTATGTATACGATAATTTGGGACCCGGTATACACCAAAATTGGATAACTATTGAGTAACGATAACCGTTGAACAGCTTTTTCAATATTCATAAAAATCGATCGACTATAATTGAAAAACTACAGTAGCGGATCTAAGACTTCTCCCAAATGAAATTGGCATCATTGTGAAGTCACTATGAAGTGAAGTAATTATTAATACCTGAATGTTCCTAGCTATGTCTAAACCGAAAATGGATTCAGTGGTTAGCTAGATAATTTCTATTTTGCACTAATGGCATTGAAATATGAATCTGTCAGGAGTATAATTAGCAAATTTAACAAGGATATGTAGTTTGAAAAGTTGAGAGGAGTCTTAAAAGGATTCCAAAAATGATATAATATACAAAGTGTTCTATCTGAAATATCAAAGTAGCTACTACTTTCTGATACAAGCAGCAACACTGTATCGATAAAAATATTTTAGACGAATAGAGCAAGTTTGATTTTCCACGCCCACAAATTTTCAAAATGATCTGTCTTTCTGTTCTCCAGATACTTCTAATGTTCCATCCACTGTGAAACACCCAGTATACTGAAGTATTTTTCGGTGTAATAATAAGTGCTTAATAAAAACATCAGAAGCAACTGATTAATCGTAGAAATAAATGGGAAGCATTCTGACAAAGCCACTCATTCAACTTTTGGAAAGGAACACAATAATATTTAAATCGATTACCGTTGAAACACGATTGTTCTTTACAGAGCCATCTTTGTTTTGTTTATATCAACCTATAATTTCGAACATTGGAAAGTTAGAGTTGTCACACCAGCGTCATAATATTTTACAGCGTTGCCAACTAAGAAACTGTTGTGGTATTTTTATATCATCAGATATAATTTGAATCTAGTCCCGTCGTCCATTGAAGAAAAATCTTTCACCTGTATAGATCCGGGATATTCTGCCGGTACCCAAACAGACCTGACATTCTTGCACAGCACGGCGGCAGGAGTCCTCCTCGCCGTGTAGACGTAGTACGTGATGGGGGAAAGAACGTCCGAAACGTGGTGCGGCACCTGAGATTGACCGTTGTTGTACGTCAGGTCCAGCTGATGATCGCCTTTGTTCAGTCGATACTTGGATTTCTTCAAATCGCGCCAATTCTTTCCGCACCTGCAAAGTTCCATCACATGATTATATCAGTGAAAACATTTATCTCTGAAACAAAAATTTGCTATCGTCCTTGTTTTGCGGATATGGGGAAAAGTTCGTTTTTTCGACCCATACGAATACCATGGTTGTTGGTGGAGTTTTTAAAATCCATTTGAATAAGAATCCAGTCAGTCACAAAAGAAATTTTGTAAAAAAAAAGTCACACAATAAAAACCTTGTTATATGTATTTTTTGCACAAAATTCACCCACGAACGAATTCTATGAAATGTAAAAAAAAAATTCAATGGCTTGCCAATCATATCGCAGAGGTTATCCTAAAAAACAAACGGCAAACGGAGTTTTCAAATCAATTCCTGATATACAATATTCGTAATCAATAAAAAAAATGGACTACATCAGCTATTGTGAAATTTAAGGAATAAATTATCACCTTCACATTTTTCGATGAGCTTCAACAAATATATTCTTGGAGAATTTCATACAGATTATTACTTTTTTTTTCAAATATAACTTTCAAGATTTTTTCAAATTTGAAAAAGGTGATTTTTTTATAAACTGAAAATCACTCTATATTTCTGATAATGTCTGAGTGGATTTCAGGACAAGCCAAAGTTGATGAAATTTTTTTTCTTTGGAATAAAAAATACAAATACAATTTATTCTATTTGGTGCATACTTCATGATAAATAAATTAATTCAATGCATTGACAGATTGAAACACAGCATGTATTGAAATTCTTGCAGTTATACCAACCTGGAAGAGAAATCAGTTACCCATGGAAACACATAATGGCAATTTGGGTCCCCTAAAACTCTACCAGACAGCCTATTGAGAGCTGAAATATAGGTGAAATTGGATATCTGACCAAAAATCCACAGATGACACAACTCTTCCAATGATTCTTTATCCACTTGGACTTTATCATAGGCTTGTAGTTTACAATATTCACATTCCAGATGGTTCATCATATGCCCAACTCTTAGACAGTTCTGGTTAGTGGTACTTTTCCTTGTTCTTATACTATCTTTCACAAAGATATTCGATTCAATTTGGGGGAAAACATACAGCCACATATCTTTATTGACGAAAATATCATTCAAACTGATTTCCCCTAGAGTTAAGGAGCGTCCATGCAAGTCCTTCAGTATATTCAACAACTGATACACAATAAATAAAGATTTGGTATAACTATTATCTAAAATTGCTGGTGAAAATGTAACACAATCATTGAGATTATATTCTAAATGAGGAATGTGTAGGAGGAAGATTGCACTACTGGTTTCAACAGCACAGACCACTGGCATTATATTCAAATGCACATCAAACTGTTGGGAATATTCTATGCTCAAACTGGGATCACAGGTGTTTACTATCGGACATCCGTATATCCGAGAAATCACTTCTCTTAATACTTTATTATAATCAGCCAAACTCAGTAATGTTTCTTTACTGTGCTTAGATGCATAATACTTCTTGTAAGCTTCTTTCCATAACCCTACATGGTTTGTATGAGCAATATATTGCATCAACTGTGGGTATAGAAAAGGCTCCTCTTCTTTTGAGTTTCTTATTCTTGGTAGAGGTATTACTTTTGAATTGTGTTTGTTCAACTGGGTGATGAATATTTTCATCCAGTTTGTTCCCATATTCTCTTCCACGGAAGGCCATATTTGTCCAGACTTTTGCTTGAATTCTATTAATTTCGAGTGCTTGGTTAGAGACCTGAAAACAAATATGAAATGTAGGTGTATTTGGATACTTCACTCTGATAAAAAACTCACTTCAGCCATGATTTATGAACAATAGCTGAATAACGATTTTGTTTACAAGATTCTTTCAGATATTTTTTTGGTATACCAAGTTCTTCGATTAGACACTTCATTATCATTCATTGTAGGAAAGTGGTTTATTTATTATTATTGTTATTGGACATTATCTTATATGCTGATGACACTAACAAGTAACAAGTGTCTGAGAGACCGATACTTTGGTAACTCCGTTCCGACCTACCAGTATTTTTTTTTATAATCTGCAAGATATCAGAAATTCTAGTTGAATTGAAATGGAAACATCCAACATCGTTACATCAATTATTCACAATATCGTAATGGTCATATAGTATTCTTGGATTTCTAAAAATTAATACCCAATTAGCGGGTTTCTAACCATTATTGTTAATATGACTACTACGACGCATGATCAAATGTCATTTTTCAAAACTAAATAGCAGTTGTTGCTAGGAGTACAAAATGAAGAAAAATATGTATATGATTTTTTCCACATTCATCTCTCATGAATATTGATTTTTTTTATTGTAGTTCATTATTACGAAATACTAAACTAGAGTCATCATACACAATTGGGGGATACCCAGAGTGCATTCCCAAGAAGGCGCGAAATTTCAAATTATGAGTTTGAAAGAAATGATGAGACCTTTGAAAAAAATGAAATCTGGTTGACGACGGAGCACACACAACTTAGTAGATCATGCTTTATCCTTTATCAAGGATGTCATTTTGTATGTAGTGAACCACGTGAATAAATAAAACAATCTGATTGGACCCTTTGAAGGCCAACCTTGGCAATTTACTGGTTCATTCATAAATAGAGTAATCGCGCCCTCTGTATACAAATACTCTGAAAAAATATTTGAAAACACCGGCTGTTTCTGTTTTCAAAAAGTTATATGTTTCAATTCTAATAGCTATGAAAACTGTTCGTTGTTCCATATGCCGTTGTAGACTGAATACTGTCAGAAAACTACTCTATCACTATCTGAAGAGGCATTCCAAGTCGAAAATAATAAGGCATTTAATAAAAGTTTGTATATTACAGGCAACACCTTTCCAACGGAAATATTTGCTCAAAAGACGACGAAAAAATGTAAAGAAAACTACCAGAAAACTAATTTTTGATGCGGAATCTCTCCAAACCGAAACCTTGTACCTCAATGAGAATATCAGGATTCTATGTGGCCCCAACGAAGTAATCATAGGAGACAGTCAGAGCAAAGTGAATATGGAATTTTCTTTTCAAGATGATCCTGATGATGATCTCAAGGAAAGTGTGAGGTCAATAAAAAACAATCAAGACGACTTGAGTAATGATAGTAATAATAATTTCAATCTAAAGAGCTTCTCGTGTTCCCCTTCAGCATCCTCAGAAGGCAGCAGTTCCAGCACCAAGATTCCAAAGAAGAAAGTCAAACGCAGGAGGAATTTACCAAAGAAAGCTCAACGCCACTATTGCATAGATATAACAAAACTTCAAAATGCTCAGTCTCTTGATGAGAGAAATGGTCAGTTTTACACTTGTCATTGTCGAGAGAAAGACTATAAGCAACCAAATGTCTTGCAAAAAAGTGATCTAAGAATCATAACATCGGACACTGAATCCTGCTCTGATTCAGGAAAATACTCTTTTATGCCCATCGTAGACACCAAGGTGTTTTGCCAGAAGTGTGGAAGCGGTTACAAAACCGAAGAAGAATTAATGGATCATATGTATGTGCATGAACCGTTTTGTCGTTTGTGCAACATTCCATTCAACTGTGAGTTCAGCTTCAAGCAGCACATGCAGCTTCATGTGATAAGGTAAGTTATATCTGCAGATATGCCAGGGGTGAATCAATAGGACTTTTGTTAGCTGTATAGATACTTTCTGAATTATGATTATTCTTTATATAAAATATCACTTGTGTTCTTTGTTTTTCTTTAAGGAGTACAAATCTGATGAAATATTCAAGAACATACCAATAAAAAATATTCTAATAAATTTATTAAATAGAGATATATAGACTTGCAATTGTGTATTTCGTGAATGAAATAAGATATTTTTTGAATCTCAAAATTGTTCTTAGGATTTATCAGGGAAATGAAATAATATGAGAGATAACAAATAAATTTCTGAGCCTGAAACACCACTCATTACTTTTGTCAGAAAGCAATGATTGTGGAAATTCTGAGTGTGAATTCGTTATTAGTTTCGAATATTTTTTTCTTAACGATGGAAATGATGCAATATCTCCCGAGAGAGGATTTTGTGGAGTGTCATCCCAAAGGCAACTTTCAAATAGGCGTCTGGAAGATTTAAATGTCTCAAAATTGCTAACAAAGTTGGAATTATAGTTTATTTATTTGAGCAAGATAGTTTTGACTGCTCGCTAGAAAGTGTGGTGTTGCTGCCTGTCTATTTTCTCAATGAAACTTCGAAACAGAAAGTTGGCTTAAGTTCCTCGCATCTCTATTTTGAATTGTTTATGGAATATTTTATTTTTCCGAGAAATTTCGACAGGTGCATGAACTAAAATGTCTGTTAATATCATCTACGCAATTTTCATGATGGAAAGTTCAATCCGAGGTTTAATCTCTATACACACATCAATGAAAGTATCCTATCAGGTACTCCTAATAGTATTCCAAAATATTCAACAGGGTGTTCAATATTTTGTTTTTTTTTTTTGAAACCTCAAATGCCAAATACTTCCTTATTTCAAATGGAGAGACCATGAAAATTTTGAACAATTTGACGCATAATTTCATTTACTATTGATAGCTGAAATTGATATTTACAGAGATATTACCAAAAATGTGGTTCATTCGTCTCATGTGCATTTGCACAATGGTGTTCTAGATGGTTCTAAATTTCATATTTGTCAAATAAGATGACACCATCCCAGTCCAATTTCTTTTGATGGACACTGTCCAACACATAATGGGTAGCTCTCTTCGTTGCTATGAAGCTTTGTGTCTGGCAAAGACACGAGAAGAGTGTAGTGTAGTGGAGAAAACCAGCATTGTTTCTCTGTTGATAATCTGGATTATAATACACTTGATTTTCTTGCCACTCCAATAGATTTATATCCTATACCGAAAATATATATTTTGAGTAGATAAATGAATTTCAGATTGTTTGTCTGTCAACTATGCCACGCCGAGTTCCCCTTCAAGGATATGCTCCTACGACATTTCGATTGCCACATGGAGGACAGGACATTCGAAAACGTCCTCGATATGGAAGAGGACTACAGGATGTGCAGGTACAACTTCCTTAGCAGGAACTATCATTCCAGCATCAATAGCATCCTTCGCTTCCTGGGGGACCTGCCGGATTTTTACTATTGCGGCTACAGGTTTTCCAAAATTTACTGTGATATTTGCTACGCGGAATTGTATTTTTACGAGTATGAAAGGCATCTGCAGAGTTTCCATAACTTTTAAGAAGTAATCAAGATCTTCAGGCGAAAGGTAGAGATTAAGGGTGTCCCACAATGAACTGACACGATTGGTTTCTCGGAACATAGACTTGAAGGAATTTTGCAGACTACTATAAAGTCTGTTACATATAAGAGTGTGGTCACTATTAGGCAATAAAAAGACTCGATAATAAAATTATTTCGTATACTATTTCATTCGATCGAAAAATTAAATGCAAATATAATAGTATTTCCAATCCCCTTGAGCGAGATTTTGCGCGTATTTTTCTGAAATCGACCTCAAAATTTTGTGAATTCGTCGTACGAGCTGCTTCATCTTCTTCAAGCCCAAACATTTTCAATTATATTGGCATCAGGCGACTGATCCCAGATCACTACACCGTTTCGAATTATTTGCGATTAAATGTCTACTACCAGTTCCGTACGATATGTTCGAACCTTTTTTGGAAATGACAAAGCATCTTCGCACAAAATTAATGTCGGATTTTTCGTCTTGTTTTGACAGTGCACCAACACGAATGTTCACCTCTTTAAAACGATTCACTCACTTATGTTATTTTCCATTGTACAGCGGCAGATTGTAGTTGAGAATGACAGCAAAAAATAATTGAAATTACAGAATTTATTAATATTATGCAACTTAATGAAGATTCATGAAGATTAACAACAGTCCTTACCAGATATAAGAAGTTGATTGTTTATTTTACGTTGTTTCCACACCTAAATGTATTAATGTAAATATATTTCCGTTGTTTTTTTTTTGTTTATTCATTTTCATTTATATGCATATATCATAGACATTTCTTGGTGCAATCTTATTATTTTTGCAATATATTATGAACAATATGTAAGATCTTGTACGAAAATCCGGTCAATCCGGATTGAGAGTAAATCTTGACATTTCTGTATGAATTGATTTTCTCAATGTTGCCAAACATTGACATGGTATAAAAATTATACATTATAAAAATGTTGAATTATTTCACCATTTCAAGTTATGTTTTCTATCGAATTTTGTTATTTCTTAATTACTCTTTACTTTTCATTGTCAAGATTACAACATAGTTGATTTTGAATTTTTGATTTCAAAAGAAATTTTTATACGAGAAAAGTTTATAGTAGGTCTTCAAACTCAAGTACAACCATAAACACCCTTCATAACAAAACATGTAACAAATTCTTCGTGATCTAAGTCCTGAGAAATAAATCGTTGTGGGACATCAAAATATAATAAAGAAACCATCCGCCAGATACCAAAGAATCTGATCATTTTATATCATTCGAGTCATCGATGATGTCATGTGATATTATGTGTACACAGTCTATATTTTCTATAATTGTGAATTTCGCAATGATACGATTAGGTGTCAATCTACAAAAATTGGATAGAAAATAAGTACCATTACTTATTCGTAACAGAGGTGATCACGAAAATACGGTAAATATATCAATAGGTAATGCTTCAGTTTTGACAATTAATGTTGACGTTATTGAACAAAATCTATCGGCTTTATTAATTTTACAAGAAAAAAAAAAGATTCAGTACGGATTCGGTCATGAACAAGATGAACAATTATACAAGGTATTCCGGAATAGAACTGACAATGGCCTGGAAGGTATTTTGCTCGGAAAAAATTTCCACCTTCAATTGATTTGTTTGAATATCGTGATTATTTCAATATATTCGACTATGTTTTTAGCGATATCTTGAAAAATTCATACTTATATAGCCTTCAAAATCAGTAATAATAATTTTTGCTACCCTTAATGTATCATTAAAAATATATTGTTTTGCAATCCAATATTAAAATCTTCTATTACACGTATCACTCTATTTTCGTGATCACTTTATTATATATTTGAGTAACATATGCCAAAGCTAAATTGACTGAATATACTAATGTTCCTACAGGAAATGTCTCGTTGAAGAATTGGTCTTCGCGTTGTTATACATTCTTGTTCCAAATATGTAATTGTAAAAAGACTTTTTTGATACTCTATACGTGTTCCTTCTTAACGATACTTCTTGTTTGCGTGATACATTTCCAATCTTTTGTGAAACTTTTTTTTTTAATGTTATTATATGGAAGTTGTTTTGTTGAGTTAGATTTTTTATGAAGAATGTATTTTTATTTTAGACATTTTCTGAAGTTTTTTTTATTTATTGTTCGTTAATGAGATGAAATATATAATCGTTGATTTCTAATATTGTATTATTTTCGAGTATTAATGTTCAATTTCCGGTAAAACTGATTTGACATTTTTGTGGTCAGAGTTAGCTTGAAATTGTTATTGGGAATAAAACATTGGGAAACAATTTAAATTCAAATTGTTTGCGTGACTTGCTTCTGAAATAGTAGCTGAGACGTTAGAACGCAAGCGTAGATGTATTGCCCTGTATAGAATGACCAAAAACAGACGCCCAACGTGGGGCTCGAACCCACGACCCTGAGATTAAGAGTCTCATGCTCTACCGACTGAGCTAGCCGGGCTTCATATTGAAAAATTATTTATATCGATTGAAAATCGAAGAATTTTCGAGTGGATATTTGACAAAATAATTGAACATAAAAGCACTAATACATCTTCAATCTATTTATTTACGTATTTTACATTGTCGCCTTTAATCAGGTCGAATAAAATAAACGACTCATATGATTTCGATATAGATTTAATATTAAATGGAATAATAATTTTGCATCGATATGAAATATTGTCAAATCGATTGTTATCAAATTGTTGAGCGATTGGATTGTTATTAATAAACTAGATAGATTTATTTCACAGTTTTCTTCCATGAATAGATTGATTATTATCATGTACCTGGCTGTTGAGATAGATGCTCATGACACTAAACGTCAAATCTCGAGAAATGTAAATGTAGATGTAAAATTGTAACGCCCTGTATAAACTGATAAAAAACATACGCCCAACGTGGGGCTCGAACCCACGACCCTGAGATTAAGAGTCTCATGCTCTACCGACTGAGCTAGCCGGGCCTTACTTCATTTCGAAACCTTTGAAATTGGTGGGGCTTTGCAAACAACGCTCTTTGTGACGTCAGAACTGCTAATAATGGACACACGGCAGAGTTGCCAGATGAACTATTTTTTGAGACTTCTGAGGATATTTTATTTAAATTTCTCCACGAAACAAAAAAAACTTGTACCAGTACTCATTTTTATCAAATTGTCAATATCGACAATATGAATTGGGCAGTAATGACAGCTTGTCAGAATAAATCACGAATACTCAAGAGTAATAAAAATCACCATATTGTCAACATAACATATTCAATTTTAATTTTTTTATAATTTAAAATCGTTACCCAGATGACAAAGACAGATAACAGATATACAAGGAATGACATATCGTTTCACACAGAACCTGTCTATAGTAGACAATACAAAAGCAACTGACCTCTTTTATATGGCAATTCCAAATATCTCGATGATACCTGATGGTGAAATTATTAATTAACTTGCTCAAAATAGCTCAACACAGCCGTTGAAGTTGAAGTAACTCATTGGTTCTCCATGATTTCACCGTCGATACACATGCCAAACAATGTAGAAACATAACCACAACTGACTCGCAATACGTTAATGAAACGGTTACTTGTTTGACGTTATATTTGTTTGTACTCAGTGGTAGTTGAAATCGCCAATGATACGATGCGAAAGGATATAGGAAAAGATCTAAAGTAACTAATCAATTCAATATGTTTTTATTGAAAAGTTAGAAAGAATATCACAAACTTCTGTGATGAAGGATATTGACAATTCCCGAAGTGAAACAATACGCGACACTCAACTATAGTTACATAAATATGTATTTCCATTTGTTTAAATAAAACGGCAGCAATGTAAAATATCAAACAGTCAGTCGATAAAATTTGCCGAAGGTACATCGAATTTCTTTTAAATATCGTTAGTCCTATGTACAAAAAATATATTTACACAGAATAGCCGAAATCCTTACATTCGTCCTACTTCTCGAATGGCTATGTCATATCACAACACATTAGCTTGTTTAGTTTTTTGTTCGACGAGTATGACTCGAGAACGAGGAGGTAATCGCGTCGAAAGTTATGTCAGATAGTGTCCAAGGGTTATAGTTAAAGCTAGTATGAATCAAAATTGAATGAGGCAATACTTTGCATTGGTTTCTAATTCCAGACATAATTGGATGCGATAATTCTGAGAAAAAAATATTTATTTGTATTGTTTTACTGAGACCTATCCTGAAACCAACTCAGCCACTATCAGATAGTGAGTGTTTTCAAGTTTTTTTTTTAAATCGCCTTTTTCAAAATTGGAAAAATCTCAACCTGTTCTCAGTTCCTTTCAATGCACAAGATGGTTCGTTCAAAAATATCATGTCATTCAATTGTGAAACAGTTTGTCCGATCTGTGGTATAAGGTATTTTGCCAAAAAAGAACACCTTTTGCAAAAATTTCCACTGCTTACCATTTTTCTACTATAGATTATTTTGAGTCACATGACTTTGACAGAGCGGCTATTTTGTCGGTAGGGCAAATTCGTGCATTTTTAAAAAATATATCGCTCAAATTTCCCCGTCTTAAAGCCCTAACCCAACATTCTCGATATTATTTTGATAAGGCGTCCAGCATTTCTCCTTGGGGATTCTAAAATAACGATTTTGATCCCTTTTTGCCCTTTTAGAACACCCCAGAACAGAACAAAACGCTGGCATTTTGAATAATTCACACTTTAAAAATCGATTGTTTACAATGACAGGAACGTTTTGTGTGCCCTACCGGTAATATAGCGGATATGTCGTGACGTCACCTCAAAATGATCTATTCTACTATTTATTAGGCAACACCACGATCATATACACAGGTCTGGCAACTCGTATGGTGGGGAGTGGCCCAAACATTGAGGAAATTTTTGTAGTTCTCATGTTTCGTCACCTGCAGCGCTGTCCTCTATTGTCACGTTGTCAGCCAATGGCAATTCAGATCCGATCAGCTTTTATTCGAGAGAATTTTTTCAAGATATAATATTTCTGTCATTGATTTTATTCACCATTCAAGTCCTTACCGTTTGTTTCGTTCACAATACGAACTGTCAAAGATTAATCACGTGATTATACCCCTAAATCATCCTAGCGGATAATTATTGCAACTGTTTCTTCAAAAATGGTGCCACCCCCCACCACTCAAAAATTCCGTAGATTCCAGACCTGAGTATATGATCGTGGGCAACACTGAGGACCCATGGACTTCCTACTTAAGAAATTTTGTTTCGGTTACACCAAAACAGGAAACAACGGACAGCTGTATTGTCGACAACGCAGAGATTTTCCATCCTTTTGAAAAGTAGACATCAAAAAAAATTCTTCGTGATGCACAACTGACTAAAAAATTTGAATTTCATGAACCGCGAATGTCATTTTCCCTGAACTGGTTCCAATTACATCCCTGAACCAAACTTTGATATTGATATAACATTATCAAGATTTTATATAGCAAATGTAACAAGTTGCCCGATTTCGACCCTCTAACGTTACGAATATTTTCATTTATCTAAGCCACAGCTCAAACCAGGCAATCCAACCCCTTATCCAACGTAAAATTTCCCTTTTATAGCCAAGTTATTCATATGCCCATGGCCAAAATAGAGCAAAGTCTTCATTACATCCATGGCCACATTAAAACCATCATTCAAGTACGATTACCTCCTCGACGTGTACCTGAGGAAAAGTTCCCCATCAATTTTCCGATATAACGAATAACTCGTCGTGCTGCTTCTCCAAGTCCTTGGAGATATTCTGGTTGGCCTGGTCGTTCTCGTACTCGACGAAATCGTCGAAGAGGCTCGGCCACGCCTCGTTGTCGTCGTAGCAGCTGAGATCGTCGCCGACGTGGTCGGAGAAATTCAGAAACATGTACCACGTGTCTTTCGGGATGCCCCTGAGAAGAAGGACGGATTAGATGTTACGGGCGATGGAGTTGCGATCATTTGAATTGGGCCTAGGCCTTCGACAGTCGGCGAAGCACAGACATTCCCAGAAAGACTGGTACCGCGGTGTCGAGCGGCTACCTAAACGGTTGGATAACATTGGAGCTATGCTTGAATCATTGGTGAAGAGTCCCCTCCCCCTCTTAACTTTGGAATGATTATAGGTACACAGGTGAAATTTGGAAATTGAAGGTTGTAAACTTTCCTACTAGTGACGATCGGCTAATGAATTCAAGTTTGCAGCACCACAGTCGGCAGTCACAGAAACATAAATGTTGATATTGGATAGTTTCATTGCATTAGGTTATATGTGTTTTTTCGTTAATAAAGTGTGAGTTTATAATGGAAACAAAGACATTTCAGACATTTGCAGTGAGCTAGGGCGTACATGTGTATGTATTTTCATTTTTCTAAAAGTGGTAAGCATTATTATTTGTTTTTTTCATTGTATTATATTGAGAATAATACGAGGTTAGAATGTGAATGGTTCGATTTTGTTTTGTTTTTAGATTCGAATGGCAAGATTTAGTTTAGGGTACTTTGAAGGCACAAACACTTTCAGAAGTGTTCATGAAGGTGAAGAAGTTTTGAATGCTGGACATGTAATATCATGAAGAAAATTGAATTCTCCCACTGCTGACAAGATAATGGTTCATGTAATCGAATGAGTTTATAGTATTTGTTTTTTCTGCTGTTTTTCTTGAGAAGTGCCAAATAAATTAGGTAATGTCGTTTAAATTTTGTTGATACCTGAACAATACATTGCTCGACTGTGACCTTCAATGTAAAAAAAATTTCATTTATCCACGATACTTATATCACCAACCTGAGGAAAAGCATTGAAATTGAAATTGGAAGTTTGATTTTACCGATTCATAGTTTCACAATCTTTCAAATATTCAAATTCAGTATAAAATCAACAAAACATAATATCAAACACAAGAACTATGTCAACATTTCTAGTTATTTTTAGTGCCACCTGGTGGCGTATCGCTTATGTTCATTCTCCAATAGATGACAAAATCGGCAAAGATAACGTCACGAGGCTATTGTGAACAATCATGTTAAGTGGAACCCTCTTTTAAAAGGTATCGGAAAAACGTATTCAATGATACTAATTTTGTTTGTGTTTATGACAGTTTCTATAGTTCAAAAGTAAACCATAAAATTCGATTCAGTATGGAATCAATTGTAGATTTAAAAGTCAGTCGCGACACTATGAAGGATTTTCTGAAATAATCAGCAGAACCAGCGACAATATTTTCAGGAGTCTAAGGTGTTATCCTGATACGTCATCATGTTAAAAACAGTTCGAAAAATATATGAATTGAATATTGCAATATTACTCAATTGTCAACTCTAAACAGAATATTTCATTTCGAGACAAACATACAAATAAGTGTGGGATGCTTCAGCAGTCTGGAATTTTTGAAATCTCTGAAATATAATCAATCGCCTACCGAATCGACTGATGCGTCTCCAGAAACGCCAACCACCGATTGAGTATTGGCGGTTCTCGTATCGAGAACACCAATTTCCACAGTATGATCGCCATATCAGTGGGCAGGATCCTCTGGCCGGCAGAAGAATCCAGTCCAAAGCGGAAGGTGAAGCGGTAGAGGTCTCTGAATAGCTCTCGGTCGCGTTCCAAATCGGCGATCACTTCAGGTAGACGGTTCTACGAGATGAAATAAAAGTTGATAAGAAGGTTCTAATAACGATTTCAAAGAAAAAAACACACATAATTATTTTGATACGATTGTAGTTTATATTTTGATTGCGCGTCGAATTCATGAAAATATAAAAAAGGCTACAATAAAAAAAATAATAAAAAATAATTTTACAAAAACTAAGAGACATGCTTTGAAAGTGAACAAAAACGGCGAAAATAGTGGGGAAGACCACTAATTTCAAAAATCGGGGTCTGTATGTCCAAAAACTACCATTCATTATTTTATTTTTTATTCAGTCTATATCATGAATGAAATGAAGGGAATTGATTTCGAACATACAATTTCATGCCCCATTTTCAAAGGTTGCTCTCATTGGTGTAAGCCAGTGCTAACCTACAAGCTCATCGACTTTGAGCTGGCCAATCATAGATGATTGTTCCATGGTAAATGTTGCTGTGTTGCCGCACTACTATTATTATTATTATTGCTTTGTCGACCTCGAGTGTCGACTGTGGATTTGGGGCACGTAGCGCCTCCAGCCTTCAGATAGCTGATGGCTCTAATCAAAGATCTCCCCTCAAAAGGTCAGGATATTCCTGATAGTGCCTTCCTCGCATTGGAATCCCTGTGGATCTGGGTCGCCTAGATGAAGGCGCCTCTTCTCCATTACTGCAGGGCATTGGAAGATGATGTGCAGTGAGGTTCCATCATCTAGTTCACAGAATCTACATAATGGGTTTTCTTCCAATCCCATTCAGTTTCTGTGCTTCCGCAGAGTACCGTGATCGGTCAGAATACCGATGATCAATTTTGCGTTTTTCCTACTCGTTGTTCTTCCCATTTCTTCATTTAATCTGGTCTAATGAAGATCTTGGCTTTTCTGCACCCAGAAGTAATTTCTCCATGCCTCCCTGCGCTTTGCCGCAGTCAGTCATGAATCTTTTTCCTAATGACTAAGTTGCAAATCCCAGTTGCCGGTTCTGGTCCTATAAACCTCCCTCATCGCGCTAATCTGGCCAGTTCGTCTGCAATCTCGTTGCCCTTTATCCCTTTGTGACCCGGCAGCCACATCAAGGTTACAGGTCCGACTTCGGCCAGGCGATTTAAGGTTTGATAACAATCGTACACCAGTTTTGATGTTGTGGTGTACCTTCCCAGAACTTCTAAAGCGCTCTAGAACTTCTAAAGCGCTCTGAAATACCACAACTTATTCTCGAAATAAAAGATGTAAAAGAATACAATATAAATGATATTTTTCCCACAAATTATCATGAAATGATATAGTTATCACTTATCGATACGTTTTTGAGAAAATATATCAAAGGAATAAGAAGTTATTCATTTGGCAACATTACACATGGTGTGAGCAAAAGATATATGGAAACAGACAAAGATATACTTAAGGTGTAGCACGTCATACGCTCATAGCACTGCCCACTTATTTCTAGCGTTTTTAAATTTTGAATAGAAATACTGATTTCAAAACGCTGTAAAATCTATTTGCTTTGATTTTGATCCTTGATATTGGATGTACACCAAACCAATATCATTATTCATCGATTAAGAGAGGTTTGGAAGGATTTCATCACTTAGTGGTCTTCTCCATTATTAATATAGAATTACATTAATTAAGAAAAACATTGCAATTGTAAAAGAGCGTGGTGCACTTTATAAAAATCAATCTTTGTAGCTCCACCAGTTGTTTCTACATTTTAGGCAATAGTTTACAAACACATCATTCAGAATCCCATAACAAAAAAAAATATCGAAAAGTTAAGATTTTTAACGACAGGAGTGAAACAATTGTCACAAGGTGTAAATTTTAAATTTTTTCTTATGCCTAAAATACGCAACTCAATTTTTTTTATTTCCCTACTTGACGTCGACTTCTGGGATAGTATAAGCATGTTAACAATTGAAACTTTCTTCTCCAAGCATACCATATCAAACCAGGTAATCAACGTATGACCTACCAACCTGTATGGACTTGACGGAATCGGCACGTAGCGCCCTCAACCCAACTACGAATTCCGACCTGGTGAAGCGACACATCTGCTCGGCGTTGAGTTTCCAAGCGAGCACCAACACCACGAAATCATCAGGCGGCACTTGCAGGTCTCTGCACAGTTCCTCGATGCCCTCGGCGAGGATGGCGTCCTCTTCGCCGGAGGTATCGCGGTAGCGCTCGAAGAGGGCCGCCAACTTGGCCTCGGAGGGCTGCTAAAATGAGATCGATCGTGGTTGGTGAGGGGTTGCGCAAAACTCGTTCATTTTTCACAGTTTAAGTTCAGGGGCGCTATTCTTGACATCGGTCGCAACTGCGCTTATAAGTAGACATACGAACGGTATCGTTCGCATGTTCGAATTAGTTTAGCACTGAACCACATAAAATTCAGATATCAATACCGACGCCATTTTTGTTGTTTGTAAATATATCAAATTACTGATTATTTATTATCAATCTAAAAATTCAAGTATGGATTCAGTGAAGAATACTCGAAAAACAAATACCACCCTGGAACAAAAATTTTTGAGTGATATTTTTACATTATTTCTTTCATGTTTTCGTGTTTTTTTTTGAATTTTTATTGAAAATATCTCAAATCAGAAGTAATTTTATAAGTATAAAATATACAGAAATTCAGAATTATATCAAAACATATAAATAATGAATAAATTTGAATCACATAATATAACTATACAGTGCTTCTCAAAAGTCCACTCCCCCCCTCTTATCTTTGGAACGATTATACATAAACAAGTGAAATTTGGAAATTGAATATTGAAGGTTGTAAACTGCCCTACTAGGGATGATAAATGACGAAATCGTCAAAGATGACGTCACAAAGCCATTGTGACCAATAATTTTAAATGGAACCCTACGGCCAGCGACACCTCTTTTAAAAGGTATCGAAAAAACGTATTCAATGATACTAATTTTGTTTGTATTTTTGGCAGTTCTGGCAAATCGCTTGTGAAAACCGCAAAGCTGTGATGAATTAAATCACTTGATACTAAAATTCAAAATTCGAGCTCCGCCTCTGGATAGTGGTAAAATTAGCTGACGTTTTTGTTAGTCTCCCTAATTCGACGTTTTTGTAATTTTTTGTATTTTGTATTTTAATAATTTGTGTACCCAATTTCCCCAGAAGGTGAATGTTTGGGCAGGTATCTTGGGAAACCACATCGTCGGGCCTCTTTTTTCAAATACTAATTTAACTGGTGAGGTTTATCTGGAGCTGTTGCAAAACGCAATAGAACCGTTAATCCTTGAAATTTTTGAAGATAATCCAGATGAATTCGGCAATTTGGAAATAACATTCCAACAGGGTGGTGCTCCTCCACACTTTTACGGTGCAGTAAGGCGGTATTTGGATGAGGAGTATCGAAGTAGATGGATTGGACGACGAGGTTCAACGGAATGGCCACCTCGATCACCTGATCTCGCACCTTTGGATTTTTTTCTATGGGGTTACCTCAAATCGAAGGTTTACGTTACTGAACCTGACAATATTGATGTTTTAAAACAACGTATTGTTGCAGAATGTGAGGCTGTTTTCGCAGACACATTTGCAAAAGTACGAGAAGAGTTTAAAAATTGCAGGATGTTTTACTGTCAGGAAGTAAATGGAGGTCACTTCGAACAATTTCTTTGAGTAGATACTGATTAATCTGTAATTAATATCATACTGATTGGAATAAAAATTTAAATGTTTAGTAATGAGCCATTAAAACTGCCATAAACTAAAACAAAATAAGTATCATTGAATAGGTTTTATCGATACCTTTTAAAAGAGGTGTCGCTTGCCGTTGGGTTCCATTTAAAATTATTGGTCACAATGGCCTTGTGACGTCATCTTTGACGATTTCGTCATCTATCGTCCCTAGTAGGGTAATTTACAACCTTTAATATTCAGTCTCCAAATTTCACTTGTTTATGTATAATCGTTTCAAAGATAAGAGGGGGGGAGGGGACTTTTGAGAAGCACTGTATACATTCTATGAATATATCGACCTTAAAACAATAAATAAATTTACAATGTGTCATAAAATCGGTATTTTAAGAAGTCCCAAATCATTCGCAAGTGAGTTGCGAACGAATTATTTTCAAGTCAGATTATCGTAAATGAAAGCGCGAACGTTTTCAATCTCAATAATAACATATTTCCATAACATTTATCAGCTATCTAATACAAAATATGGCAAAATAATCCGAATATTTAGGTATATGAACATAATATATCATTTGGAAGGAACTTCAATTGTCTTTTAGGATATTGAATGATATACAGGGCATTCCATTTGAAAAAATGCACTTTTCACCATTTTATCTATTATCTATCGACAAAGTCATCAAATTAGAACGGCCCTGTACAATGGAGAACGAATTTCCTCAGACATAGTTGATACACAAGACATTGGTAAACCACACCCAAAATTTCAGCATTTTTCGAATCTAAATACCGCAGTATTAAACATTGAAGCCATGTTTCGCGCGAAAAATAAGAAAATCAATTAATTTCTCGAAAACCTTTGAAGATAGGTATAGAGAACTATAATACGAGAATAACTAAAAAGTATTAGAGAAACGAAAAATGAAATGAAATACAGGGTGTTCTATTTGAAATAACAAAGTTGTTTTCGATAAAAGCGGCAACGCCACAACGCTGACGTTATTTTAGATCGATAGAACAAAACTGATTACTCGAGGAACAAAATTTTCAAAATAATCCTACGTTCCGTTCCCCATATACTAGACGTATATGGAGACCGTGAGTGACCCTGTATGTTGACTGTACCTTTTTGAATATTATCATTATTATTATTATTGCTTCCTCAAATTCTCCAAAGCAAGATGTTTGGAAAATTCTGATTGAAATTCTCAAAAATGATTATTTCTACTTCAATATTTCTGCTTTTCATTCGTATTATTTTTCTCAAATGAAGATTATTATTATTTTCCTGTCAAAACCAGCAACATATTTGAAGTACATCTTATTTGAACACGGTAGAGTTCACAAAGGAGACTCGTTGACTGATTCATTCTCACCTTACTGTCGGCGGTGCCCATGACGGGGGCGGATTTCGGATGCACCCTCTTGGCGGCAACTGCTGAAGAATGCGACGACCGAATTGACGTCGAGACGGCGGCGGCGGCTTGGACAGGCTGATCGGACGGCAAGTGGTTGCCGTTGTTCAAGTTGATCTCGACGGGAAGCGATTGGGCGGCTGCGTGACTGGGGGCGGCATACAAATGGGCCTCGCTCATTTCTAAAACCATAGTTTTGAAATATGACGATTTTTCGTGGAAAATCGATAGAATCAATTCAATGAATTTTATTTTCTTTTTACTGATTTTTTGTTCAAATATCAGAATAATGAAGCTCGATTCTAGT
The DNA here is from genome assembly GCA_037013635.1 of Plagiodera versicolora. Taxonomy (NCBI): domain Eukaryota; kingdom Metazoa; phylum Arthropoda; class Insecta; order Coleoptera; family Chrysomelidae; genus Plagiodera; species Plagiodera versicolora. Next base: position 4,153,605 of record CM072993.1, on the reverse strand, counting down.
TATTTTTCTTTATCTGACAAAAATATTTGTTATATAGATTTGCACTTGAAAAATTTCCTCAGCATCAAGAAAAATGTAATATTGGTATTATCGCGCATTTTGATCCAATAAACACGATTTTGATAATATTATCGTTGGGGATTTAATAATATTCGAGATATCCCCCTTCTTTTCTTGGACATTTTCGAACAAGATCGTACAGGTTTATTACACAATTATTTTAACCAACAGAGATACATTTCATAAAATTGACATTGATATACATCGATTCTCAGACATACACTATAAATGTATTCTTTATTTCAAACATGTTATATCCAACCACGATCGTATACATAGGTCTTGCAACTCGGGTGGTGGGGGGTGACCCAAACATTGAGGAAATTTTCGTGGTTCTCATGTTTCGCCACCTGCAGCGCTGTCCTCTATTGTCACTTTGTCAGCCAATCATAAATCAGATCCGATCAGCCTTTTGGAAGTAGGAATGATTTTAATTTATTCGAAAGAATTTTGCAAGATATAATATTTCTGTCATTGATTTTATTTACCATTCGAGTCTGAACCGTTTGTTTTGTTGTCAAAGATTAATCACGTGATTATACCCCTATGTCCTCCTAGCGGATAATTATGGAAACTTTTTCTTCGAAACTGGTGCCACCCCCCACCACTCAAAATTGCCGTAGATACCAGACCTTATGTATAAGACCGTGTATCCAACCAACATTTCCATTAATAATATTGTGGTTTGACAGTTGTCAATCAACTAATGGTTGACGGAAGTTGCATTTCCAATGTTTCCTCTAGATGAACGCATGATAAACCGTTTTCTAATATATGATATAATACACTGTCTTCCTTTTGACGTTATTTCAGACCACCGGTGACGGCAGGTTTACCATAGTTGTAACGTTAAAATGACGGCATATTTGACGTTCTAATATCTCTAACAATTACGTTCTTGAAGTTCTCGCAATAAAAACGTGCAAGAGAACTGAAAATTGTCAAAACCTCAACTCCATGGTACTTCAGACATACGCCGGTGCGCAGTGTACCGCATTCAGGGAAACCCAAAAGACGTCACAATAGAGTAGTCATATTTTCGAAATGACATTGACGTCATTGTGGCGTGATTTTGAGTCACTTATGGTCATTATTGGTCACATGACGTCTGAGACCAATAATGACCAATAAATGACGCCATAAAAACGTCTTTGAGGTCAACCGTGTTACCTGGGTAATACCATTATCGTCGCTTGGGTATATCTCATTTTTGGTTTCGATATTTTTTGCGTTGATATTTTATTACTTTTATTGGACAGTATATTGTTTCAAGGATCAAAGTTTGGTCACATCTAGTTTGACATAAAAATCATAACCCTGTTTTAATGGCAAATGAAAAAACATGAAAATTTGTGATATTTTGAGAAATTTATATCAATAGCTTTTCTTTCCAATGATTTTGAAACCAAAAGATAATTGAAAATTAAAGTTAACTAAAATGAAAGTGACGTCTGTCATTGGTGGTTAAAGTAAACAAACAATTTTATATCAGTTGATTGATTGAACTAACCTTCTTTATCTTTATGATTTACAGTATCGTCCAGGGCAGTCTGGGTGGACTCCTTGAAGCAAGTCAAGCAATTGCCCATTTGAGGGTCCCAAACTGTACCTCCTACGTCCTCGTTTAGAGTTATTTTGCATTGCCTTTTAATATATCATGAAAATTAACACTTTGTGAACAAACACTTTCAATGCAGTTGTATTTACCTTAGCAAATGTTATTGAACTATAAAAACAACTCTCCATTCAACAATTCACGGGGAGTTCAGGGTTTTGCGAAACTGTATTTATATGTCATTTTCAATTCCTAAAAAACTCTACCTCAGTTGTAGTATTGGATGATGAATTGCGAATATCATGGATTATTGAAATATTATAAATCATGTAATAATGAGTAGGGATTACTCAATTTATAATACAAAATAATCAACATTCACAATAACAAATCTTGACATGTTTCTTCTTGTAACTGTCACGGTCACGAATGACGTCAATGAAGAATGTCACGTCAGAATGTCTTCTGCGTTTTCTATATCATATGATTTTTGTTTACGTATGTCGCATATGTCATGTGTCACATTTTTTCTCAATCATAATTTGTAAAAAACCATGATTTGGTTATTGTTATATTGAAGAAAAAAACTTATTCGAAAGGTTTGTTCTATATAGTACTATAATGTACTGTTTTTGAAAATTACTAAATATTTTACGATTCTTGCAAAAAATCACGTGACAAAACAGATTATTTTGTGCAATATTACGAATGTTTTTTCAGCAATTCCAATGATATGGATCGCGTTGGTCAACTGGGGTACATGGTTCTGAACGAAGACGGCGCCGTTATAACCTCAGCTGGAGAACTAAAAAATGACGAGGCCTTCGCCAATTCCATCATGAGACTGATCAACGTCTCTTCTCAATTGGATTACACCAAATGTACACTAGAGCCTTTCAAGAAGTTGTCTTTAGTTTATGATGACCATTGCTACATAGTTTGTCTTTCGAATAGGAAGTATCACATTGTCAAGAAAACATTGACGACATGAACTTCATTTTGTATCTGACTAAAATGAAATTAATGCAGATAATTATTCTTTTTGGGGGTATTTGTTTCTCTTTGTATCAGCTGTTCTGTCTATTAAATGATTTGTAAATATTCAAAGTACAGTCAAATTGTCTTGAAATTCTGTAGCATAATAATAATAATTAGGTAAACACAGACTATAACCAAGATGATGGTGTATATAAATCATGAATAAACCTGTCTCCAATTCCACTGACAACTTGCTACTAAACTACATAATCGTGTAAACATAAGAAAACAAATTTAGGTATCCAAATAACAGAATGAGAATCTTTACAAGAATATATTACTCTGGAAATGGTTACATCTAGTATATTACTTCAATAAAAATGTATTTCTATATGATAGGTGTATTACTTCTCAAGTTGTACCTTTTATTCTGTGATTGTAACTTTGGTGTTGTCCTCCCACTTTCATAGAAAGCTTTTGAAATGTCATTAGGTCCATTTTCATGGTCATTCTTCCAACTTTTATTACCAACGAATAGTTCTTTAGAGCCACTGATATTGCTTATTTTCAAATCTGTCTGCTCCAAAATCTCATTGGTATAACTCAAATTTGATGTATTCAACTGTTTATTGCTTATCAACAGTCTCAAAATATTGTCATTTTGATTTTTCATATCACAAAGTAACTTGTGTTGCTGTCTCATTGGATTTTCATGAACAACAGCACTGTAGATGAGAAAAATTGTAGCCAGTGCTATGAATGCATAGCGAGAAATCCACACATAACAGTATATATTATTATAGGACTCGCTTATGTCAGTGTCATCAGTAACTGAATTAGTGGCACAAATGAGTCTCTCTATGAAAACATTCAACAGGAGCATCAATAGGGTGGGAAACCTTGCTGCTTGCACCCTTTCAGATGCAGTGAACATAAAAATTGAGATGACTGCCACAACATAAAATATGACTGAATCCAGCCATGAAATCTCACCCACCACCCATGTTTGAAGCTTGCTGACACTACCAGACAAAACACTCAACACTTCCTGATTGGCCTTGAAAGAAGCATACAAATCCTCCAGCACTTGTTCCAGGAACTGTCCGTGCTTCAACATTCTCCCTTGCAACTCCAAGCTCTCCTTTTGAGCCTGCAGCAGACCTTCCTGGTTAGCTGCACTTTCCTTCAGCTGCTTCCCTACCTTAATGGTACCCTCAGAAATGATTTCCTGCCAAACTTGGCCTTGCAGGAACCAGCAGATGTTTTGAGTGTGTGTGTAAAATTCAGTGTAGACATTGAAAGCCCTATCGGACATGCTGCTTATACATATTGCACGGAGGTTGCGTTTTTTATCTAGCTCACAATTGTAGGTTTCATGTCCAGACATGTCTAAGAAACAGTTAGTCAGGTGTAGGGCTATGTCACTCTGAATGTCTTCAGTTAGGATTCTGCAACCCATGTCTAGGTGTTCTATTGCGGATCTCCAGCAGGTACCATATCGGGGAATAGTTTCTCGATCCTTCAGTATCTGAAAGTTTCGTTCAGAGTAACAATTTATTGTTAATTGATGGAAGTTTAATATACCTGGTACTGGGTTTTGCCCTGCTCCATAATTTCTTGATTTGGCATCAGTCCAGCAACATATATGAGGAAGATTAACGAAATAAAAAAACTGCGGATATTATTCATATTCCTGAATTCGTCTTCTATACGAAAGTTTTTTAAAAACAACCGTTAACTGTTTTTCGTGAGCATAGTTTTATGAAGACATCTTCATAAATAATTCCATAATTAATTCCGAACAAGTGAAAGATTCTAGAGAACAGAAAAGCTCAACCACAAAGTATATCTGTGGAAAAACGTTCAAATAATTCAAATAAGGGTATTCGAATGATTTGAATCATGGTTCGAAAACAAAACAAATCTTTGATACGTTAGACCACAGAGCATAGAGTTCACATATACTCTGTGCCCTGTGGTTAGTCCACAGATCTTTGGTGGTAGCACAGAGTACTCTGTGATGGTAGTGTAATGAGTGGTAATGAGTAATGACACTCGACAACGAGACTTGTTCGTGACGATTTTAAAGTTAATAAGTTTATTATTCCACATTCTTTGTTTACCATGAGAAAGAGGTGAATATAAAAAAGAAATATGATATTGAGTAACAATACTTTCGTATGCTGAACAGAAGTGATTAGATTCCAGAAGGTGAAGATCTATGGAACCCTCGATCTTAGCGGTGTATTCAGTAACTAGGAAAAACGCGCCAGATTGAGCCGTGTTGACACATGTTTCTCACTTTTTCAGCGATGCTCCGATTAAAAAATTGGGTTAGGTCACCCCAGAAGACTATGGGTGCGTTCCATTAAGCGCTCACAACACCCAAAACACTCATTCAGACGTTCCACATGGCGACCACGATCGTTGGGGTCGTGGCGAAAATGTCATGAATGACGTCATGATTCATGCTCACGACGACCCATCTCAATAGGTGGGTCGGCGTGAGCGTTTCGATGACGCACAGAACCAAGTGGAACGACAAAATTCGTGCGTTCCATTAAGCGCTCACAACGATCACGCTCACGACCACGAATTTTGTCGTTCCACTTGGTTCTGTGCGTCATCGAAACGCTCACGCCGACCCACCTATTGAGATGGGTCATCGTGAGCATGAATCATGACGTCATTCATGACATTTTCGCCACCACCCCAACGATCGTGGTCGCCATGTGGAACGTCTGAATGAGTGTTTTGGGTAAGGTGCCTACTATGGTGAAACCAGTCCCTATCTCGACCCGTGACCAAAATCCCTCGATCAAAAAGCATAGTTTCGAACCAACATCAACGCTTTTTTAAATCACCACGGATGGCGACACCGTCGGCGCTATAATAATGCGAAATGCAACGTTGCTTATTGTTTTGAAATACACCAGTAGTTTGTCTACAAAGTCTTGATTCGACACTATTTCCCGAATCTGTGGGGATTCAAGAACGTCGAATTGCATTTTGAAAAAGAAATGTTACTTTGGCTTTGTTGGAAGCGACTATTTGTCCACGAGATATTCCACTTTGAAGTTCGTAATTTCATCTTCTTAAACGTTTTCGAACGAAACGCATAATATATATTGTGAAAGGATTTACCGCGCTTTCACTCTAATATAAACAAAAAATGCAGCGTTTTTCGAACGTGCACGCCAAAGTTATCCGACAGTAACTGTGGTGGTTCAAAAAATCTCCATACCTTCAACTTACATTTGTATTCAGTGGGTATAAACATTTCAAATACACATTGAAAATCAAAAATCACAAGTTTTCATATTTTGATAGGTAAATTACCTTTCAAAAAAGTTTATTATCACAAACAAAAAAACAAGAAAAAATTATTTATCACAATGAGACGTCAATAAAACTTTTTATCTTCATCCCTTATTCGACTCTGACTAAAAGTAGACTCGCTTTGAATTTGAGAAATGGTACTTTCTTCTTCATCCGAAAACCTATGAGCACAGGAATTCTGACACATCAAAGTGAATTGTTCCGATTTATCTCTCTCTTCTTCCAACACTATATAACGCACCTTCCACGACTTGATTTCTTCTGTCAGTTTTTGGATGTCTTCCTCCATTTCTTTGCACACCGCATGTGCATCTTGCAGAAGAAAATCTTTCTCTTTGATCTCCTGTCTCAGCCTGCAACATTCTTCATTCAAAGAATTACTTTGTTCCGAGGTGATCTTTTTCAATTTTTCATTTGCGACCAGCAATTCAGTTTCCAGTTGCAATTTTTCTTCCCCCAACTGTGAGATTTTATCTCTCAGAGATGTCAGTTCATAATCAACTGTGCTTCTGTTGAGGGTGCTGGAGTCCTCACTAGAACTAGAAATGTTGATTATGCTTTCATCATTACATTTCAACATTTCAATTTCCAGTTCATATTTCTCCTTCAGCTTTTCAATTTCGTTCCTATGGTCCTCTTTCATGTTCATTATCTTCTCTTCGTAAAACTTCTTGTACAGACCCGAGACGTACAGTTTTTCTGCGTCAATTTCCTCTGCATGTTCATGTTTCAGATGCTCCATTTCTGTGTACAATTCAGTCACTATTTCTCTTAATTTCTCCACCTCATCCTCTTCGGACGGTCGCTCATTTGCCATGAGCGATGAAAATCGATTTTTCCTTTTTATTACTTTCTTGGGCTGCTCGTCTATTATTATTTCTTTAGCGATCGCGGAAAAGTTGAGGGCATGGTGGGTTTCATCAAACATTTCTCTAGAAGGGTTTATATTCACTATCATTTCTATGTTTTCGTGACCCAAGAGAGCCATTTTGAACAACTGTGTTAGTTTTGATTCCCTGAATGGTATAAGTCGACTGTCTTTCAGTTGTTGCATGCTCCTGATATTTTCCATGCATCTACCTGCAAATAATATACAGAGTGTTATAGAGGTCTCTCGACAAAGTTTTAAAACGTTAAATTGGCAACAGGTGCGATGTTGTAGGATCATTTTCTAATAATTCAACTCAATGTATAATTTAACAAAATTACATGTTCGAAGTTCAACAAATGCAAATGTTCCATAATTCATTCCATGCATAATAGATTTTCGATAAAAAATCAATGATAATAGTTCATCGCTAGAAAATACCAAACACGTATGGCATCGTCGTGAAGTGTCGCCAACTGTTGAGATAGTTTGATATGGAAAATTCATTGATGAAATTGGGTATTTTGAGATGCATAGTTTTTGAGATGTAGGGTGTTGACGTTTGCTTCTTTATAACATCTGATGAACCACTGTAGATATTTCCCAGGTACTCTATTGAAAGGCAGCAAGACCCTTGGAATTGAATGATAAAAAATTGATGTGAACACGAAAAAATATAATATGCGTTTTCAAGTCGGAAATATGGAACCCATTTAAAGTAAATTTATATCAAAGCGAAGCTTTATTGAATCCATGTTTGTAAAAGCCGTCTAATAATTTGAATTTTCCGTTTCAAACTTGAAATTTCAGCGATCTCGCCATACATAAAATGATTTTAATTTGTTCAAATGGAAATCGTTCGCCGTACAAAAAAGTGAAGTCGTCACATTTGCGAATCAATACCGAATGCCACTATGGGGATCTCGCTGGTGCATTTTGAGCTGAAAATATTCGACCAAAATGATCATTTTCCACTGGAACTCAATTCAGACAGTTTTTATGGAGTTTTTGAATATGACATCACATTTCCAGTGATTCCCAAAATGGAGGGGAAACAGCTGTCAGATTTGAATATTCTTATAAATGCCATCTTGAATTCCAACATCAAACTGTCAAAACTCAGTTGACAACAGGATATCGCAGAAAATGTGATGCCATATCCAAAAACTCCATAAAAACTGTCTGAATCAAGTTGAAAATGTTCAATTTTCGGTTTTTCGTGATATCTCCAAACCATCGGAAATATTCTCAATCTCATTTAAAATTATTATGCAATACAAAAATGCGCCACTTTGCTACAATTCAACCCAATTCGTATCTATCAAGATGAGCGAAATCTTCATAGTGTTCTTTGAAAAACGGACAGCCTTAAAAAAATTATAAACCCACCTAACACTAATAATGAAGTATTTATATTGTTGGACTCCTTCAATCGGTCTCCGATATTCATGGTCTTTTTTGTCCTTTCAGAACCAGCCAAATCACAAAAATTAAACCTGCTAATATGAATGTCCTCACTGGCATCTGAAGTCTGAACTAGTTTGATGGTGAAAATACTGTGTGATCTGCTCGAATGCGAATTCACTGCTGTCGAGGCATACTTCAAATTGTGAATTCCAAATTGGAGTACCTGATAGGCTTCCAACCCGTTGGATACATTTATTGTAGTCAAATTTTTTATGAATACTTGATCGTTGGCACTTCCTAAAGCCAGCTTGGTTCGGGGTTTTCCTCTAGGGGTTAATACTAGCAAATCGTGGATATTTTCGTTGTATATTTCAGCAAAACTGACCCACACACTCACAGACACATTACACGTTTTTTCAATTTCCGCAACTTGTTCCGAACTAAGCCTCTCTTGCATTTTCCTGAAATAACCAATCTCAAACTCCGTGAACAACTAGAAGGTTTGGTAATTTTGCACTTACCATGCGATCTGGATTATGATTCAAATTTTCAGGGAAATCAATAATAAGATATTTCAATATCCGAATTTCCAATTTGTTCGAACAAAATTGTACAGTTTTTTCGCAAATTTCTACAATGAGACTCATAACATATTGAGAAAGGATTTACCATGCATTCATAAACACTAAAAATACAGTATTTTTCAAGTTATAAAATTCAAATTTAAATTTCAAAATAAAAAGAAATGAAGACTAGGAAAATTTGGCACCTAGATGTTGAGACATCTGTGTGTACCAGAAAAATAAAATTTACCAAAAAGGAAATAAACGTGCATATTAATTCCAACTGACATTTTCATAAAAAGTATGAAAGTTTGACAGTTGTCAATCATAACAATCGTCGGCGAAATATTTATTAGACGCTGTCAAATCTGTCTATTCAAATTACTGCATTTTCAATGTTTTCTCAAGATGAACCCTTTTCTGATATACTGGGTGTCCAAGAAATCGACGTCAAGCCGGAATTGGGAAACAGGCCATGTTATGATAGTTATGAGAAGAATAAAAAAATCTGAGTTGCGTATTATAAAAAATATGGACGTTTAAAAAATATAAAATTTACAGTGTATTGCTACAAATCTCAGCTTTGACTGATTGTAATGCGAAAAAAATTTACTATGCTAGTTTGACAATTAACATTTACAGTTAGCACATTCAATGAGGATTCCAAAAAGATATGATACTTGTTAAAATATTTCTCAAGATGTAAATAATTTCTCCTATTGCAAATTCATTTACCTACTGAAAAATCATTGTACTGTACCCAAAGCTTTATTTAAGACACTAAAGTGAGATGGGGAGAATAGTTCTGAAGTTTCAACATCTGTTGTAACTAAATGAATTTTTACTAAATAATTTGTCATATTAATGAAAAAATTCGCTAGGAAGAAATAAAGCATTATTCAAGAAAAGGTAAAATTTTGAACTTTAAATTGAAACATCTCAAAACGTATCAATTTCTCCACTGCAATATAATCAAATTCGAGTTTTTTGGTTCAAAATACATAGGGATTCACAAAAATTTCCACCGAAATCCAGATCGCATGATAATTGCAAATTAGCAAAAGTTTCAATAACTACCTGTATGTTTTAGCGTGGAGTGATTTGTCTATGAGAGTAGCATTCAAAACTGCAGATTTCTTATGCTTTTCATCCCGTAACAAACTAGCACCCAACTCTTGAGTAGTCCCATTTGATAAGGGTTTAACTTTGGGACTATCGTCTAGATCAGGGAGTGTTCTGAAAATATATTCCAGTGCCCTTGGAATCAATCCTGGTTCTTCAGGTGTTCCAACAATTGTGAAGGTTTTACCAGATCCGGATGCTCCATAAGTGAATAGTGTAGAGTTTTTCCCATTCATGAATCCTACTAGCCTAACCTTTACGATGTTATGGAATATTTCCAATTGTGTTGTATCCGAATTGAATATTCTTGTAAAAGTATAGGTTCTTGTTATAGCATCCCCGGATTTTAAATTCCTAGTACTGTAGGATCCTTCAGGTACTTTACATATCAAACTGTCTTGCTTGATTTGGTATAAATTTTCATAGGGCACTCCACCCTTCACTCTTAAATATACTTTAATACATTTTTCATCCTGAAAAAAAGTAAGTTGTTAATATCACTGGAAGTTTACATAAATAGGTTCTGATTTACAAGTCTTGATAAAATCTAGATATAAAGCAATCTGGATTTTGATGAATTTTTTTTTTGTACTTATGTACTTTTCGAGATATTCCATTTTTAATTTGAAATTTCACTTTCTTTACTAGAAAGTCTTTGAAAAAGATTACAGCTTTTCAACTGATTTCTTCAATAATGTGACATATTAGGAAAGGGTTTATCATGTATTCATCCTGAGGAAACCTTAAAAATGCAGTATTTTTCGAATATTCAGATTTGGCATGTAAACATAATTGGCAACTGTCAAATTCCAGTAAATGTCGTATGGATTCGACAAGCACATTTATAATATAGAAAACACGACATTTTTGTGTTTATCTGAGAATGAATGCATGGTAAATCCTTCCTCAATATGTTATGTACTTATGTACTTTTCGAGATATTCCATTTTTAATTTGAAATTTCACTTTCTTTACTAGAAAGTCTTTGAAAAAGATTACAGCTTTTCAACTGATTTCTTCAATAATGTGACATATTAGGAAAGGGTTTCTGGAGGAAACCTTAAAAATGCAGTATTTTTCGAATATTCAGATTTGGCATGTAAACATAATTGGCAACTGTCAAATTCCAGTAAATGTCGTATGGATTCGACAAGCACATTTATAATATAGAAAACACGACATTTTTGTGTTTATCTGAGAATGAATGCATGGTAAATCCTTCCTCAATATGTTATTTGTCTTGATGAAATTTGCAACAATCTGTATATCTCGAATATATATAATAAAAGTATTACTTTCCCCACGATAATATTGCCAAATTCGTGTTTCTGAATCAAAATACATGACGAAAAAACAATGTCTTCATCAAAATCCAGATTGCTTGATATGTAGACTTTTACCCAGGTGTTTTCATACTGATAGTACACTATAAATATGTAATTATAACCACCACTGAATATTAAATTATTACATTCTAAAGTAGACAAATTGATTGTAAAAGGCTACTAGCTATACTTTGTTGACATTTCTGAATCATTATCAGAAGATATTATAATAATAGTTCAAGACATATTGGCTATAAAAATAAATTTGAGAGAAACTCCTTAGTTTGCCTTATTACCCAAGAAGAGTTTTTGTAATCTGTTTCATTGCCATATTCATGAATGAGAATATGCCTTGTGTATCAATGTTGATAGACAGTTCATTTGATCATATTATACAAGAACATATTCATGGAATGGATATACAATGCTCTTTACACAAATAGTAGACATAACAAAGCTAACACAATAAGAAAAATACTAACAATTCAAATGAAAGTGGTATACTCAATCTAATGTTAAAATTCAAATTCAAAACATATATTCTTAGTCAGTTGGTTAGTTAAAATAAGCTCCTTGCAGTACAAAGGTTCAGTTGTTATTCATCAATTCAAGATATTCTTGTGCAATATAAAAACAGCTCTTCAGTAAGAAATTCCCCAGCTTTTCAAACCCTTTAAAGCTTATCAGTTTATTTGCAGCAAAATATTGTAGCAATTCATTTAAAGAATTTCCAAACTTACTAATAGCTGTGATGAACATTTTGATGTACTTCCAAGGTAGTATTCTAGTGCTTGAATAAGGGTTGACAGAGTTCATTATAGAATGTTCATTGATTGGGCCTTAGGAATTACAATGAACCCATATTGGTCTCCATGAATGTTATTTAAAATATATTGAGAAAAATCTATTATTTATACTTGCCATTGCATTATTGAGTTGTCCTAGTTTGTTAGAATAATTCGATTACCAAACAAAACAACTCGTAGTTTTTTTTTGGGTAAAAACAAACAAAAAAGCTAAGTGTGTTTTGAGATTCTTACTTCTTGTTCTTGGCTGTTTTTAATAGTTGTATCCTCATAATCATCATCGATAATATCTTCTAGATTTACTTTTTTTAGTGCTGCTCTGTTCCAAGCCAATATACTTTTATCTCTGGCTTGCAGAAAGCTAGTTACCATTTTTGAGCCTACTTCTTCCATATTTTGACTGGAACGAAATCAATATCAATTATATAAAATCATTTTGAGTTAACTTGAGAATATGGACATACATACCTCATATTAGCTATATAAAATGAAATATCAAAAGCAAATAACTACGTTACAAATAAGTACGTTACACGAAAAAAATTCAAACAGTCCTGTCAAATCACAAACTGGTAAAAGCACAGAGAACAGCTGACAGTCGCAGAATGAATATTTTTATATTTTTTTATGCACGACCGGGCGTAAAATGGCACTTTATCGCCCGGTTATGCGGGCGTAAATTAGCACTTTACCGCCCTCGGACTACTTTACTGCCCGCCGGGCTATCGCTCAGGCTATTACCACCTATTACTTACACGCTACGGTCCATAAAAGCCTAATTTACGCCCTCGATACATAAATAACTATTTTAAGTTGACATTTCTCAGAATTGAAACCACAGATTGAAACATCAAATATTGCTGTGTTTATTGTCATTAAAAAGCATCTGCGACGTATCACAAAGATTGGCTGTAACGTCAGGTGCAGATGCTCTACTGACGGATTGAATATTTTTTATTCAGCATTCAACTGAAATCAACTCTTCTATAATAATCCGTGAGACAAGGGTTGGCAATGCACTATGAAATATCAACTATGATTTAACAAACCATCTCTGAGCAAAAATTGAAGTTGAAGAATACCTTGCTGATTTTGAGAAATTATAACAATTTCTATTCGAATAGCTAAAAGCAAGAAACTCGACAGATCTGTAATTTACTAGTCAGAAAGTAATAAGAAAGGGGGAATAGGTTGCGTCTGGTTGCTACTCTCTAAGATGTATATGCTATTTCACTATGTACTAGAGGGCTCATTATAGCTAGCACACTTATATTTCATCTCAATATCATCAACAGTTGATACGTTTGATACGTTATCTGTTGATACCTGAATACGTAAGCGTTAAAACGTCAAAAGCAGTATGACCATAAATATTTAGAGCAAAAAAACGGCAGTCGTGTTTGTATACACATCCATCTACTGAAGGAATTTCATGGCACTTGGCAATCTTGGCGAATGTCGTCTTGTAACTTCTTCATGGTGGCCATGGCAGTGCCTTAATTTTTTACGTTGTGTTGTGGTGGTCTTCTGTTGACAAATGTAATGACGACTGTATTCTTGCCGTTGCAGTGTATGTATGTCTCACAATAAAATGGGCTGTGAATGAACTGTTTTGTGTTAAATGTTGAATTTATGGTGCGTTCAGCGTCTCCTGTACAGTGTTCAAATATGTATAATGTACCGCCAAAGTTTTATCAGTTGTGCCGTCTGTGTTTATCTGATGATAAGGAGAATGCTTTGTTTATATTTGATAAGACCGCAATGGAAAGAAATATCGCCAAGAAAATCATGACGTGTCTGTCAATTTTGGTAAGATGATTCATCTCTCGACTGCTTTGATTACTGATAACAAATCGACTGTGTATTATTATGGTAACCTAAATTCAAAGACAGTACGAGATAAACCTTTGCTTTATTTTGCTTCTGGTGCTAAATTTGTTCTTGATAGCAGACCGCAGCTGCATCGAAAGGGGTTTATTTTGGGACATCCAGATTGTAATGATATTCCTCGATATAAATAATCCTTTTTTGTTTGGAAAACATCTGCTTTACATGCGCGTGGGACGAAAGATGATGCATTGTGATCTTGGATCGCAGTTGACCATGTTACTCATCGACTCGATTTGATTCATTACCGATCAAGTTCACCTGAGCTGAGTGATTGTAAATAGAAAGTTTGGCAGCAACAGATTTGAATCGAGATGAAGTCGTGATAAGGAATAACGGGGAATTTATTTCCTTTGTTTCATATTCGAAATTGAAATATATATCAGTTTCTGCTAGGTATTTCACGATTCAGAATTTCAACTATTTAATTATTTGAAAAAGCTGACCAAGTCATTTTCTTGAAGAAATATAAACAAAAACAATGGAAATTCCTTGAATTCATTACCAATGCTGCCTAATGTGTCACAGGCTTAATTTTATAGCCGTCAGAGGGCACCAGATTATAAAAACTTTTCACTTCTAAAATTTTGTATAAGTTTTTTGTTGAAATAATTAGAATCTGCAGTCAATTTGTATAATGTATGTTCAAATACTTCTTAATTGATTGATTTTACGTTATGATTATTTTCAGGTATCTGATGATGATTACTTGCCACACACAATTTGCTCTAACTGCTCAGAACAAATAGAATCTCTATATATGTTTGTAGAAATAGCAAGAAAAACAGAAAATGTCTTGCATCAGTATTTGGATTATACAAAAGAACTCAAAGGAAATGAAGAGGTGAGTAGAAATATTTATTTACAAAAATTTAAATCAATGGTATACCACAAGGATTTGTATTAGGACTCTAACTATATGTATTGTGTTTGCAAAGGATTGTAGCTGACTTGACTAACAAAAGAATAGTTTTGAGAAGCAATTGATTTCTTGTATCTCAAGAAAAATACTAGAATGAAAATTATTGTACTCAAAATTAATATTGTACTCAAAACTATCATTGCAGTTCTTATGACTTGGAAATGATGTTCCACTTCAACAATATGAAGACTTGAAACCTAAAACAAAAGTGCCAAAATTATTTTCTGATTCAAAATACAGTTTTTTGCACTTATGGGATCTATATTCTCATGAAAATTACTTTTGTATCTTTACCTAAGAAATAAAAATCTTATCAAACCAATTAATTTTCAAATAATTCATTATCAAGTCTAAAATGGTGGTTATTTTCCTTGCAAATTTTTGGGCAAGATTGTACAGATTTCTGAATTTCTTCATATTTTTTAATTCATTCTAAAAAAATAACATTGAAAATATGAAAAATTAGATGACATAATATTCAAAGTACTATCATTTCAATAATAATGAAAGATATTAGTCATACCAATGCTTGAACATTAATCATTTACATGGAATTTCCACTGTAAAAGTAGATTAGATAACAATGTATTCATATGTTCTGAATTCAAGGAAGATTGTTAATAGAAAATGAATAAGAAAGTTTGACAAAATCTACATAATAATATAGGGTTTTGTGAATACTGTGAGTAATTGTCAATCCAAATCAATCGTCGGACGAATTTGACGTGCACGGTTATAATATGAAAAATACTGCATTCACCAGTAAGTACCGATAACATCTTTCATCAAAATTTTAGTGGGTAATAGTGTAATTTTATCAGTATTGGTTTTGATCTACTATAATTTTTGTTCTTGAGTCAAAATATAATTTTCAAAATATATTTTTGACCGAAAATGCAAAATTTCCAAAATATAATTTAGGACAAATCATCTTTTCAATCACAGTATTTATATCGTCATGTCAAGTTGAAATATGATTTCGAGTGAAAATACATAAATTTTCGCCCTCAATTTGTTCATTCATTCATTGAATTGACATAAACTTTAATAACCTCAATTTTTCATTCAATGAAATGAAAATGGTACTGGCAATTTTACTATGTATGGAGAAGTACTTACTGAATTAATATCAGGAATTTCTTTCAATGAGTAGATTAATCTACTATTTCCTTGATCGTCAAAACATATTGGACCATCTAAATTTCTTGTTATACTTTCTGATAAAGAGATGGAAATGTTTTGCAAATCTGAATCACAAATAAAAGGATTATTCTTCATGTTGAGAATCCTCAATCCAGTCCAATTCAGCAATTGGTAGCTGATCGTCTCCAAAGCATTATCATTAATATGCAGCTAGAATATGTTTATTTTTGAATTGAATATGTAATGATAGGAAAATACAAAACTCATTTATACAGGGTGTCCACAAAGTCAACTGCCAAATGTAAAATGCAGATGCTAGAGGTGGTTTCAAGCCGATTTAGCATAAATTATCTTAACCAAAAAATGTTTCCAAAGAAAGCTACAGCCCTTTAAAGATGTCCTTATATGAGGTTTCTTCGAATTATTCAAAAATACTATTGGAAAATTGAAATTTGGTATAATCAATAACAGTTACCAATCCGTCGTTCGCTGTAAATAATTTTTTTTAGATCTATCAAAACGTGTCAATCGGAGGAGTCCGACAGGCATTCTCATCGAAAAAGTATATTTTTATGTTTCATATGTATCTGACACTGGTTTGTGGAAAAATAAATTTAAACTTTGCATTTCTTACATGTCTCCTTTCGTGAGAAGTTTTATATAAAAAAAAATCATGTTGGATTATAAAATTGTATCTGTAATATCAAGTTGGCTTTAAAAAATCAACAAAATCTGACAATGTATCATATTATTTTGATTCTGAACAGTTGTTATTATTGTTTTTGTGTGTGAAAGGTATTTTTGAATAATTTGAAGAAAACTCGTATAGACGTCTTCTTCAAAGGGCTGTAGCTTTCATAGGAAACAATTTCAGATTGAGGTAATTTGAGCTAAATCAACTTGAAATTACCTCTAATAACTGCAGTTTCTGCATCTGGACACTCATTATTTTAGGTTGATATTTATGTTACATCTGATAAACAAGTGTTTTCACCTACAGATTAAGCAAAAGATCTCTTCTTATTGAATTTTTAGTTTCACCCTACCTCTACAGTTGGCAACACTTCACAATGATGCCAAACCTATTTGAATTTTTCAAATGATTTCTCAAATTAGTTGAATTTTGACACATGTAAATTTATAAAATTGTAATGAATTCATGAATTTCCTAGGTTTTCCTAATGGACCTTATGAAGAACATGAAATTAAAACCACCGTTTTCAATTTAATCTTCTTAGTATGAAAGTACGACCATTTTTTTTCACTTCATGAATTAATGCAATTTCATATTTATTTTAGAAGAATTCTCATTTATAGAATGACTGTTTGAAAAATTATATAAATAAAACAAATTTTGCAAAATAACTCAGATGGTAAGTCATTCTTTAATTTCATGATTTTTTTGAGGCAACACCACACCTGTTGCTGATGTGGTATAACTATGAACCCAAAATAATCAGACTATACTTATGAAAGCTCCTTTGCACAGTAATTCACTCACCTCGTTGAGCGTTTGGTGTATTCCAAAAGCCTCCCTGTCGATTTCCGTTAACTTTGGGTTATTGCTCAGCCACAGAGTTTTCAGATCCGACATTGGTGCAAAAGTATTCGGACCCACACGCTCCAGACTGGACAAATTGTTCAAATGTAACTGGATCAGATTCAAACCTGAAATAAATCTTGAAATTTCTCGCGAATATTTTCCGGCGGCCTACCGAAAAAGCTTTTGTCGCTGAGCTCGAATATGTAGTTGTGACTGAGCTTCAGTATTTTCAGAGTATCGCTCAGGTATTTCAAGTTGTCTGGCACAAAATCTAAATGGTTCGAAGATAAATCCAGTTCTTCCAGAAGCTTCAATGATTTTACAACTGTAGGTTCGATTTCCGTGAGTTCGTTGTTAGCCAAATTTAATACCTAAAGGATATGAAATCGGATACTTGCAACTTAAATTCACTTTTGCATCTGTGAATTCAAGTTTGAAACTGTGAACTTTCAGGTTTGCATCTGTGAATTCACATTTGCAAATGAATTTATGTTTGTGACTGTGAATTTGAGTTACGTTTGTAAATGTAAAATATCGTTTGCAAATGTGAATTTTTGTTTGCATTTATGTGGATTCACATTCGCATCTGTGAATTATTGTTTGCAAATTGGAATTTATTTTTTCGTCTGGTCGAACTTACCCTAAGTTTAGAAAGTGAGCCGATCGCCAGTTGAGTGTGTGGATCGAGCACGGAAAAATCGTTTCCTTCAAGATTGAGATCTTCCAAGTCAGGCATATTTTCGAAAAGTTTCTGTGGCAGACTGTGGATCTGATTGTAAGCCAAATTCAAATATTTCACTGCTATAGGATGGTATTTGGTGTTGCTGTAGGGACCTTTAAAGTCGTCTCCATCGATCTCTTCGGCTACAAAATGGAAATGACGAATATTAAGATTAAATTTGATTAGTGCAACTGAAAATTCATGCTCTCAAATTCCAAATTCATATCCAGAAATTAGGAATCAACACTTGCAAATTCAGAATCCATACTTGCAAACTTCGAATTTATAATGACTGGTCAGGAATTCACATTTGCAATTTGGGAATTCATAGCTGCAAACTTTGAATTCATATTCAGAAACAGGATTGGAATTCGCCTTACTTATCAGTAAATTGTAGCTCAGATCGATGTATTCCACGTTTTTTACATCCGAAAAAACTCCTCTGTCCAAATAGCGTATATTACAGTGGTCGAAAACCAATTTGGTTGTCTGGTTCGTTATTGCAATTCTCTCCAACGTCGTCATGTTGTTGTAACTGAATATACCTGTTATGATAGATACCATTAATATGTCATTTTTCATAAAGCATCGGTTGGGGATGAAGTAATGAAGACGTTTAATGAATCGGCGACTGGCCTATTTTTCATTCAAGATTTCATTCAATTTCGCATGATTAATTCCCAATTATGGTCTATTTACTTAAGGATGATAATTATGACTGATTTGGTTATCTTCAAATACCATTAGTGCGAGCATTTAGGCATCAATAATTATGGCAACACTTCACAGCGACTTCAAAACGGTGCCAAATTAATTTGGAGGGAAATCTTAGGTCCACTGAAAAAGACTAGACACTGTTTGAAAATTTAAAATCAAAAACTAATGAAATTCCTTCTATAATTTTCCAAGTGCATAATAAATTTAATAGTTGAATATGCTTCAAATTATACTATAAGGACATTTGATATTGTATACGTGACTACCATAATAATAACCTCAATATTTTCAAGATATTTGTACTGATCAATTGTTGAAAAATCAATAATACTCCATCACCCATTTTATATCATTGCTCAAATTTGAAAACTCACTCTATAGATTCTATGCTGGTTAGAGACCAACATTTCATAGTCGAATCTGAACCACAAAGACAACGTATAATTAGTAAATACGAAACAATTCACAGTACTCAACTTACCCACTAGGGTTTTGTTGTGTGCTGGCCAGTTGGCCAGTACGTGATGGAATTTTTGGTTAGAGCAATTTATCGTGAAAACTTCCTCGTCAGTGCAGCTACATTTTTCGCAAATGTGAGATGAATTCTGGTAGGTTTCATCTGTGTAGATCGTATGGAACATTAGCAGCAGTATCTGAAAGTAGTACAAATTTAAAATCAAAGAGAAAAAAATACCGACATTTCAGAAAGCAATTCGAAAAAATCATGAAGTAGATAATGACAGGAATTTCAACTGATAAAAGTTGAGTTATATGTTTTTTGCTTGAATTCGTACTTTCTGCCAGGAAATATCAACTTCGAAACATTATTTTAGGTAAGAGTGAACTCATGACGGAAAGTGATTTTATCATGGAGATGTTCATTGTTTTATTTTATTTGCTGTATACAGGGTGTCCAGAATCTCTCTTGCCAAATCGAAACTACATATACTAGAGATTATTTTATGTGGATTCAATTCGAATTACACTTATCCGAAAATGCTACATCCTTTTGAAGAATACATCGTTCAACGAGTTTTCTTTAAATTATTCAGATTTTTATTACAAGTTGATAAATATCTACAGATTTGCTTATATTTACTGAGTGGAAATATCACTTACCAGTACACATTTTGCCATTTTATATTTTTCTGAAAGCAGTTGCGTTATTGTTACTTCCCAACTATTTTGACACCATTATCTTATCTCTATAATCATGGCGATGATTAATTTTTTATGTTTACATAGGTGCATAACGTATACGAACAATAATTATTCTTGACAAGAATTTCCAATGTATAAGTCTAATTTTTCCCCTAACAATTTTATAAAAGAATTTAATCTCAGGATGTATTCGTCAATTAGAAAATCCCCCGGTGACTTTTGAAGTGAAGTAAATTCTACAATCGAAATCAACCTTGAGAAATTTTGACAGATGTCATACTTGAAGAAAATATACAGTGCTATTCATAACCATATCCATCATTATCTATAGATGTTTTTGTTGACTGTTGTTAGAGTTTTGAACTTTCAACGGTGAATTCATATTACCAATTGTATTACGAAAGTATTGAAATTTCGTCAATCACAGTTGTTTCATAATTTTTATACGAGATTCATGGACAATAACATCAGCAGCTGAACTAGTGTTGAAGAAAAATTTTGTTACACAGAAATTTTGGAAGAATAAACAATATACCCTCGCAGATTAAAACTATAAAATTGTGATGAAATTGTAGCAATAACATTTAGTTTGTTTAAGATAAGGTTCTCATATGTGGAATTCCTCAAAATATAATTTTCAACACTTTGGAGCATATTAATAATCACATTACTATATGAACTCCAAGAGGTACATTTGATTATTAACTCAACAATTTATTGAGATATGAGAAAGATGGGGAGAGAAAGCGATTCTCAAATTTTTATTTTATTTCTGCTTCAGCTTCTTGATGTTTGATATCATTTGGATGATTCATAGGATATTTAATTCGGAGAATAGATAATTTATAACATTTATCTACACAATTTGAATGAGTCTGTTTTTAGACTCTGAAAGATTCTGAATTGAATCATAACTGCTTTGCCTTCTTCAAATATCAGTCTTGTTTTAAACAATTTTCAGTTCATCTTATGATAGGTCAGAAAATATTATTAACCTTACGTTAGTTAAAATTGTTCATTACAGCAAATTTATATCATGCCAGGCAAATTACACTGTACAGTTATATTGATTCCATACTCTTCAGATCTAGGAAGAATTAACTACATTTGAAAGAAAAAACACGAGATTGTCACATTGATATTCACGATATTTTTTTTAAGGAAAAATTGCAGCAATCCATGAAACTATTGGAGAACCTCACCGCTTCGATGCCTCTACCTCCTGAAAAAATGAAGCAGGAACCTCCCGAAGTACCCACCTCTCATATTCCGATAATTAAATCGGAAACTGACGTGCCGACTGCTACAGAAGAATCGCAAAAAAGTTCGACTGTTACTGGGTAAGGCTGAACAATATTGATTAATAAATATACAGTGACATTCATGAAATACGCAACAAATGGAAAAATACATGATTTTTATTCTTCAAAAAAAAATCATCTCAGGCTCATCTCAAAACCAACTTTGCCTCTCATTCATTTGCCTCAGATTCAAAAATCGCCTTTTTCATAGTTCAAAAATCTAGTTGTTTTTTTAAAAAAATAGTCAACATTTTGAATGAGATTTTTCAAGAAAATCTTGTTTGCTTGGGCAATGTGAGAAAATTCGTCTTTTTTTTGTAAAACTTTCACCACTTTTGATTTTTCATTATTGGTTACAAAATATAAGGGAGTAAGGTTATTTCGCGCTTATGTTAGTTGACAGAATTGACAGGCAAAACTCTCTCATTTCGTAGCATATTGTGAAACAGTTTATCCGATCTTTGTGATAGTAATTCATTTCCAGAAATCGATTAGGAGTTTTTAAAAGCCATTCGAATGAAAATCAAACTGTTATGAAAGGTAAAAAGTGTCATGCAACAAAAATCTTACGTTTGTGCACAAAATTCACTCACCAACGAATTCTATGAAATGTAAGGAATGATTGACAGTTTTCAATACTATTGCCAATCATAACATCGCTGAGATCATCTTAAAGAACAATTGGAGTTTTCAAATCAATTCCTGAAATACTATATTCGTAATTAATTTAAACAAGCATTAAAAATGACTTATTGCCCAGAAGAGCAAATCACATACATACGAGGTTTCTAAAGGTGGGTTGAAACACTTTTTAGCAAGTAATTGTTTTCATGATCTGGGGAAGGTTGATGCTTTTCTCTCCAACAATTGATTGAGACGTTTTTGTACAAATTTATTCTGTCCAACATCACTGCATTTGTTATGTTTTTTTATTTCTTGAATAGTTGCAGCTGTTATATCAGTTCTATATTCTATGTAGTAGTATAGGTTTTTTTTATTGTATGGTAAAATGGTAAAATTTTACGACAAATTGAATTTTTTCTTTCTTCTTTCAAATTCTGAAGAAGACGATTTTTGAAGAAACTGGTTTGCTTAAATCAACGGCGAATGCTGGCATAATTAGAAAAAACAAATACCTAAATGGTTCTGCTATATTAGTAACTGGATGATAACCTCCCAATTCGATGATTTTCTTCTTAAATTTTTGGTTGATTTTGAGGCTTCATAATCACTATCAGAATCGAAGCAATTTCCAATCAATTGAAATTTTCGAAAATAATAACTGCCGCTTAGTATATGTCAAAATTCATTTGCAGATATCAGAGACTGTTTGGAAATTAAAATTGTTGATCAAAAATTCTCTACAGTCCATACCAACTTACAATACAATACAGTGGGGAATTTTCGGTAAATAAAACAATTTTCTCGAACCACATTAATCATCTTGCCGAATTTTTCAGCGAAATTGCCAAGGATGAGCCGCCTCCAGAGGAGCCCCAGGTCGGGCCGTTGAGAGAGCCGCCCTCGTCTGAACCGTCTCGTGAACTTCTGAACAAATTTTTCCAAGACTCGTCTTTGCAACCGTTTGCAATGGATGTATCTCAAGAGCAATCGAACACCCAAGGAGATCATCTGATAAAGGTATATTATGTGATTTTTGATAGATTATTATTATTTGAAATTATTTTCGCTGCCGGTTGGTTACAAAATGCAATATTATTTTTATTGATATACCTCCATTATTAAATGTGATAGGTGAATATTCTTCTCATCCAGTGGAATGAATATAATTTCATCAGAATTAAAGTGAATCAAAACTAGAATTAAAAAGGGTTTCTAATAACCTATAATGATATTGAAAATATAATGATATTCCTGATTGGGCTTGACAGAACTTTCTTTTTCATATGTTTTGTTTATTTCACTCCGACTTGGTGTATATTCCACAAAATGTATTTTAACCTGTTGAAAACTAATTTCAAGTGTACTTAGACGATAAGCTGTTTTGAATTTAAGGAAATCGTAAAAAACACATGAACATTGCAAAAATCCCCAAAAAAATGTGCCTCAAATCGAAAAAGATTTTCATTACAATACTTTCTATTCAGAAAATTTAATTTAAAAATCCGAGGGTTCAGAACTGTTTCATTCCTAAACATGAAATATATTGTGAAATTTGATTCAAGGACATGTTAATTATATTCTCTCAAATCATAATGTGAATACAATATCAATCAAATTCTTAGGTCTTACCGTGATCGATTTTCAGAAACTTTCCTAAAAAAAGTATGTTAGAGGTTTTTCCGCGGAAAACTTTGTGTCACTGGGTGTTTACATTAGTGTTTCGAAATGTCTGTGAAAATTTCATCAAAATCGGAGTTGGTTCCCTTTGCTGCAGGTTTACCATTTTTTTTGAATTTCTTTTAACGTAGGTGAAACCGCCCAACGAACTGCGATACCCGCCGGACCTCCTGCCCGCCGACACCCACCCCCAATCCATCCCCGCCTACCTAGAACCCACCGACCTGTCGAACAAACGAACGGAAAACGTCACCTGCGTACCGGAAATCGACTACATGAAGGACGACGCCGACACGGTGTCCTTGTCGAGCAACAGCTCGGACCCCGAGCGTCTCGAAGTCGACATGTCGCAGATACCCGAGGAGTTCAGCAATTCGACCACCCCCGGCGAGGTGTCCCCCACGCCCGAAGCCACTCACCACTTTCCCCACCCCATGGAGTCGGATCCGGCTCTGTGGCAGGCGCTGTCGCGGAACGGGTACAAGCCGAGCTTGATGGGCGACGCCGGGCAGCTGTTGAGGAAGCTGATGAGCTGCAGGAAATTGGGCATGACGATCACGCCGACGCCGCACGTGTTGAATTACACGCTCTTCAAGGTATTTATTATGAATTTGGCGGGATGTGGTTTTTCGTGAATGTGTAAAGGGAATTGTTGATTGACTCGAATTTGGCTTCTGACAAGGGGAGGGCACGACCTTGGGATTTTATTTTGGGATGAGACTTCGTGTAATAATTCTACTGCTTCAGGGTACTCATCTCTTACAGTATTAACTCGCAACGCTCAATTGATTTGAAAAAAAAAATAGGTTTAAAAATTCAAACTCAGCTTACATATCAGTAAGATTTTTTCTGTGCAACGACTAAATAGCCTAGTCCATCTGGTCTCTGCTCACCGTTTGGGTTCTCGGGGTTTGAATCCTGTGTTCAATTTCCATTTTTTTGTTCATTTAATCATTTTTATAATGAAATGAAACTTATTATACAATGATACCTACTTTTTGAATTAAAATAATATTACTTTGCCCGCGAAAAAAATTCTCAACATTTGAATTATACTTTAATTCTTCAATAAAAAAAATTAATTTGTGATAATTTATTTCATTTTATATATATTTTTTATTATTTTTTTATTATGAACATGAGCCTGAGTGGTAATCATCATAAAAACATTTGAAACAAAAAGTGTTTTCGCATTTAGCACATTAATAAAAGCGGAATCTTCAGAAAAATGATTTTTTGATAGATCGGTTAAAAAACAAACATCGTTAACATTTACAAAAATTTCTCTATCTTCTGGAAGGACAAAAATCTATTCTTTCATATCTTGAGTTAAATTGGAGCAAAGTTGCGCATTTTCCTATTCAACAATAATCTGAAAACAAATTGATGATATCTCTAATAGTTTTCAAGACATCACAAAACAAAAGCAAGAACATTTTCGATTTCCATTTTGCATTTTTTTGAAAAAATTAATCGCACAGTTTCAAACAAATCTTCATCCAATTTTTCATACATTTTTAGCAATTGCCTTGGTTTTTCAGTGATTCCAAAAATAGTGCAGGAACACATGTGTACTTTGATTTGGTGGTTTGATTTCACGGCTTTGCCAATATTTTTTATTTTGCTTTACAAAAGGTACTATGTAGAATTTTGACAGTTTGATGAGTCTGTTTAGATGAGATGATGATTCAATTTTCAACTAAACAATATAAAACAGCATTCGTTTCACTAGAACATTGTAATGAATTAGAACGAAATACAATAGGAATAGATATAAAATAAAAGCATTGAAAAAAGGTGCTATACTAAATTACCTAAATAAAATTTAGTTTTAAGATGTCCAATACAATTGGTTCATCCAAAATAACTTGAAAATAATTTTTTTGCGATATCTTTAGAACTATTGGATACATTCTCATTTTATTCTTAGATTATTATTCAGTTAGAAAGTGCACAACTTTGTATCTGTTAACAGAAACGGTATATCCTAAGAAACACATTCTGAAGAAGGAATAGTTTTTTCGACAAATCCCACAAAACAAAACGCAGGAACGCGACACTCGACAAAAATTACTGATAATCTTATCATTGATGACTTATTTTTTCTACAAGGAACAGCAAAGCCCCACAGATCCTTCGAACAGCGAGAAAAGCTCTGCGAGGAGGAAACAGAGTTTTCCCTCCAAGGCCAATGTCCAGGCCGGAGCGGCACCGGCGGCCATGGAGCATGACCATGAGGAGGAGGATTCCCGGGAAGGTTCCAGCCCTGACTTCACCGGCAACAGTCCTTGGTGCAATCTGGTCAAGGGAAAGGTGAGGAATATTCAACCAAAATAAATGGTGTATTTCAAAGAATTATATTTAAATGGAAGGAGGATGGCGTATGATGCGCGAAATACTTTTACGATAAACTGTCTCGAAAATACGATTCAGTGGTTGCCTGCTGACATACGCGCATGCGTTTCAGGTGTCATCGTCAGAATGGTCATGTCTGAGATAAATTATCGTACATGTTTCTAGTATTGTTGCGTATTTCACTAGAGTTGGCGTCAATGTGTTTGTCTGAATTTCTTTCGTGTTCTCTATCATTAATTTCCTGTTTTATCCTCGTTTAGATCTGGACATTTCAACCTATCAATTATCAATTTAAGGCCTTATGGAAAGTTCAAGAGAGTAAATAATTTTGTTAAAATCTGGTATCTTTGCAGAAGAAGAAGTTTTAAACTTTTAAAGCTACTTGCCAAACTAGTATAGTACATTACAGTAAGTCAAAGTTGAACAAAATGTTGATTTTGAATATTTGGTTGTAGAAAAAAGTGATATTTTCTTTCAAGCTGGACCTGGACCAGTTGACTTTACATTCTAGGCAAAAGTTGACATGTTATTTCCATAACAAAAAAAACTCCTCCTTTTACATACATATTTGCCGATGACACATCATTGTTTATATCTGATGAATCAAACGAATTACTGCGCAATTAATGTGACGATCCCTTGTGTTTTTTAGATGAATGGTATCCAGTGAATTATTCATACCTAAACTTCTCAGAAACAGGTATTAAATTCATTCTACGATATCGATTAATTCACTTACGTTGTTTATCTTGGAATGAATTTAAAATCTCAATGTGACTATTTGATTTGAAAATCAAACGCGGTTTCTATCTATCTGAGAAAATTTACAGCTTACTTCGATATGGTGATTTTTTGTGGATTTGTCTACATCGTCTGATATTTTTGTAACTCGAATACGAGTTTTATGCTATGACAAGTCTTTTGAAATGTGATTTCGGCAATAAAACTTTCAGGAAATTACGAATTTTAACAGTACCGTGACATCTACATAAACAATTACATCTAGAGATATTTAGAAATAGTAGTGCATTACAGGATGTCTGTTTTTCGAATACCACTATTCGTTTTAATTTTTTTTTAGGATAAACCAATCTTACTGGACATTTCTACTGAAACTACATAAAGGCAGTTTTTATGGAGTTTTCAGAACTAAAGTGACTAAAAACATCTACCAACTTCGTTAGTTTTATGAACGACATCTTGAATTCCAATATTTTCAGATATCACGGTTTTGTCTAATAGTCAATTTTTTCAGAGGAGTATATTGAAAAAAAAAACATTGTACTCCTGTGTTCAAAAAACGTTTTGACATTTCGATCAGATTCCAAATCATGTTATTCATTTATGTGCTAGAAGAACAAAGACAAATGATGCAAATTCACTACATTGCATCAAAAAATTGACCGGCGCGGTCGCCTGACATTTTTTTTCAGATATTTTTTTGCCAATCAACCTTCATGAACTTCGACGAAGAATTGTTACCACTATTGGGCTAGGGATTAGGGAAATATTTCGTCCTGATTTATTAGTTTTTTGTGCGAAATGACCGCTTTTTTTTTTTTTCGTTTTGTTGAAACTTGTCAACAGAACTTGTTCAATGCCAACGTCTTGAATAGAGACTAATCAAACCATCAAACTTAGATATTCACAATTCCCCTTCAGATTATTATACATCACAAAAATGCACAACTTTGCACCCATTCAACCAACTTATCTATCTTTGTTTACCGATACATAATCTGTTGGTGGGGGTTTACAGGGTGGTGCGAGCATGGGAAAAAGGGTGGACTTGAGGTGTACGAACTGCGGTACCCAGACAACGACGATATGGAGGAGGAATTTGCGTGGGGAAATGGTATGCAACGCTTGCGGGCTGTACTTCAAGTTGCACGGCATCGACAGGCCGGTAACGATGCGGAGGGATACAATCCATACGAGGCGTAGACGGCCCAAGGCCTTGGAAAAAGAAAAAATACCAGGTTGGTCAAAGCTCGATATTTTTCCGATTTTATTGTTTTTTTTTTAATTGTTATGACATTATGGAATGTTATACTGATATTTACTGACGTTTAAATGGCAGTGATAAGGAGCGTTTGCTAGTTTATATCAATATTTTTTCCAAATCCAAAAGGCTCTCTCTGAACGTAGTATAGCACGCATTGAAAAAATTGTATAAAAATTTGTTGCCTAGAAACAGCTTGAGTGCATTTTCATTGTTATTTACCAAAAAGTGTCAGGCAAAAAATTTTACATGTACGAAACATATTCTGTGGACTGTTTCCTTAATAAAGAAAAATAACTGTCAAAAAATAATTGACATTTCATTAAGAAAAAATCGCCCTTGTCACCTGCTAGCGTGCAAATTTTCATCAAAAATCTCTCTCTCCACCTACTAGCGTGCATATTGTCGCTGTAATCAATGATAATTTTGTCATTTTAAATAGGAATTTTAACATAAGAGAAAAATAGTCGGCTTTAATGAAACCCCGGAACTATTATTTTTAGAAATGATTCTATAAGGGGGTATTCTCGAAATTGGCATTGAAAATATTTTTAAAATCTATTTTTTTATATAATTCACAAAATAGCGTCCACATTTGCGAACATTTTTGAAAATCTGAAATTTGAATATATGCACAAAAAAAAAACGATTCTTCTAATTTTCCAGATCAGAATACCCAGTTTTTAAATATTTCTTAAGCAACCCCATTCAAGTTTGAAATTAATTTGGATAGAGCTGATTTCTTTAATAGCCGGTCATAGTACCCAAGATGAATTGCCTCCCATACTATACATGTGCTATGTGTCGTAAACCACAAACAGAATCTAGTAAACCTCTCTTTAAAAAGCTACAAGTATTACCCCTCATTCTCTGTACATATTGGAAACGGCCTGTTACATTTACAAGCGTAAAAATACTTTACTCTGCCGTTATGACATTCACAGTCATTCCACCAGGAATCAGCATTTGCTGAACACTCCTCTAAACAACTTAAACCTAGCGTAAAACGGACCTCTAAGTATCGGAATTCGAATTTTCAATAAAACTCCCAAAAACATTAGAGATGAACCTACCTATCTCAGATTCAAGAAGTCACTGAAAAAAGTACTAATGGAGGGTGCATTCTATACTTTGGAAGAATTCTTTAATGTAATGTAATTTAATGTTAGTGTATTCTGTCGTACTCTATGTGAAATTGTTGTTTTATCATAATATTTAAATTGTAGTGTGCTCTGTGTGCACTTGTACTCATTCTTATATTTAATTTTGATTTACTCTGTAATTTTGTAATTGTCTCTATACTCTAACTTCTTGACATGTCTTATACCACTTGTGGTCCTCAGATGAATAAACTTGAATTGAATTGAATAATCGAAGGTTATTGTTTGATTACCCTTTCCTAAACAGTACATTTTATTATTTTAGGCCAAAAAAACAGGACAGATACAGACGACATGTTGAGCGCTTTGAGGCGCCAAATCCAACCACATCTCGTCAGAGCCTTACAAGGGCACAGACATTTAAATATGCCCGTCAACCCACACGTACAGGTAAAAATTATGATATTCATTTTTGCTGTAATGAAAGAGACCAATAATTTTTCGAAACAGTATAATCGTGTTCTGTATCTCCGAAAACTACCATTCATATTTTTTTTTTTATTCGGTCTATATTATGAAAAAACAATAAAATGAATGGAATTGATTTCTAACATACAATTTCATGCGCCATTTTCAAAGGTTGTAACGCCTTAGCCTTACACGCCCATCGACCTTGAGCCGACCAATAATTGTTCCATGGTAAATCTTGCTGTGTTGCCGCACCAAAATACCACAACTTATTCTCGGAGTAAAAGATGTAAAAGAATACAATATAAATGATATTTTTTCCACAAATTATCATGAAATGATATAGTTATCACTTATCGATACGTTTTTGAGATATCATATAGAAAAAGAGTAATCCACGAGTAAACATGACAACATTACACATGGTGTGAGCAAAATATATATGGAAACAGACAAAGAAAGACTCAAGGTGTAGCACGTCATACGCTCATAGTACCGCCCACTTATTTCAGACGTTTTTAAATTTCGAATGAAAATGCTGGTTCCAAAACGATGTAGAATCTATTTTCTTCGAATTTGATCCGATTGGATGTACACTGAACCATCGATCAAGAGAGGTTTTGAAGGATTTTATCACTTAGTGGTCTTCCCCATTGTTGTAGTTTGTTTCAATTATTTTTCAGTCAATTGCGACAAAAAATTGAAAAAGTTACTATACAAATATTATTAGAAATACGATAAGAAAACATACATATTTACAGAGTGAGCTAAGTTGCATGATACTTTGGCCGTATCTGGAAAATGGGAGGTAGCAAACTTTAAAAAATTTGGCTACTTCAATAAGCACGTGTGATTTATCAATTGAAAATATTTTCAGCAATGCAGTGTTGTCGCTTCTACCTAACAGTAACCATCTATGATATTCAAAATAGAACACCCAAATGGAATATTAAATTGTCACTTTATTTTCAACTTATAGCATGGCGCATTTGAAAATTATTTCATGTCCATTCAGGTGCCGCCTGTTCCAAATTTCTTGCCCTCCGAGGTGTCTATAGGGTGTTCGGCACGCGAGGCCGAGTCCGACGAGGACAGCATAGCCGACCTACCGCTGAACCTCGTCTCCACCCAGATGGCGGAAGGGGAACTGCTGTAACGGCTGTATCATTCTCCTACACCCCCACCCCATCCCCCAGTGATAACGACTTTATTTCTCCCGGTAGTGTTAGTTTTCTAATTCGCACAGTGATCAAATCGGTGAGTCGAGCGCGGTCTCTCATTAGCTAATGCGAAAGCTAGAGGAAATCGTCGAATGTCAATTGTCATAGGTCAAATGTCATGTGTCGATGTCGGAATATTGCATTTTTCTGTAATTAAAATAATAATTTGTCCTTTGTTGAAAATAACATATTTCAAAACGTCGTGCTTCTTTGTTGTAGGAACAAAATTCACTCAGAAACCATATTTCTATGTTGGAACGAAAATTAAGAAAATGAGTAATGTCATTCAAACGTCAAAATGTTCGGTCTGTTTGCAAAAAATGGATTTTCTTAACTTTTTCTTTTGCCTTTTGTGATGATTCCGAATCATTTGATGGTGAATTTATAGAACAAACAAAATAAAATGAGGTATATTTAAGATGAAACAAAATAAGACAGTTGAAGATGCACATCCTTATGCCAGCTTTTATACAGATAACTTTGATGCAATCAACCTAAAATTGTGATTTGTGGTTGATATTTTACGGATATAAAAATGGACTAGGGTGTAACAAAATAAGTGTGAAACATTTCAGGGGATGATTCCTTATCGAAAAAAATATTTTTTTCATAAAACCAAACTTTCTTGTTAAAGGGAGTACATAAAATTTGTTTTACATTTTTTTTCAAAAAGACTAATAAAGGTACAAAATTGAAATTAACGTGACATTTTCTACTATCGAAAAGACACTTAGCTAGTATTAATTTGGTTCACCACATGGTTGTAAGGGATGGAAAAATTCATTTACAATCATAACTTTTCGGTTTATTTTTCATTTACCATTTGAAACTCAATTTATATTAGCTCATTTCAAGAACAATATTCCTTGAAATTTTTTCCAAAATTAACCAGTTCGCAGCAAAAATATATTTTTTTGATTGGTACCCTATTTTACCCATTTAAAGCACGCCTCAGCGTGTTTGAATCCAACTTTAAAAAACGACAAACTTGAAGTCTAAATGAGAAATTTTTGATTATTGATCTGACAGGAGTACCTTGTGAACGTCAAATAAAATATAACTGACAGATGCAAAACTTTATTCAAACGTAAAATGGAGCACCAATAAAAAAATAGCGTAAAGTATTCGTGGATCTGGTCTTTAAAACACTTGCGCCTGTTTTAAAGACCTTTTTATCCACTTATACTTTAATATATCACGAGCAACTACAGAAATAGATCGTCATAAAAACTGGATTAGTAATGTTATTATAAGAAATTACCCCCTGGAATATTTTGAACTTATTTTGTTATACCATGTATAAATGAGATGAGATGTTATTTATTCCTGTTATTTCAGTCTATTTTCTTCATTCATTCATTCCGAAAATCTATGATCTAATTGGTGCATTCTTATTTTGCTTAATCTCATAATAATTTTTGTTGTATAAACTCACTATAAATCTTGCTAGAGGCAAATGTCCAATGCTTAAATTCCATGCTTTTGTGAAATTTTTCTGGAGATTCACTTAGTTTCTGCTGGCTTTTGTTCAAATCGGGTGAATTACAACTCCTTCCTATTTTTTCTTGTTATTCGTGTTTCATAACTCTCCCATCCTCTGCAGTAGTTGAAACTATAATATCAACTGGACAATCAATATTTCGACAACTGACAAACGATAAATGACAGATGACAAAGAAACGTAATGCTTAATTTTCTAGTCTTTCGTTTAGACAGTGAATGTACATACCAAACGATTCGATCAACGACGTTGTCTGTGGCCTCCAAAGAGGTGACAATGTTGGAATTCAATTTTAACGAGATGCTCTCTCTTTCGCTCTCACTTAGTGGTCCGGTGAGGAAATTGGTCGTGGACGTTTTTTGGGAAAATCACTTTTGGTGATTCTTTCGGAAATATTTGTAAACGACATAATGTGTGCACCGGACTGTTGGGATTTTTTTAACTTGTACTTACACGATAATACTCATTTTATAGCGAAACCTTTTTATACTTTATATATATTTATATATATCGTGTTTTGTGTTATCTACGGAATTCGATTGTGATATTTTTCGTAAGATATTTCCGTTTTTACAAAAAAAGAAAGTCAAACAGAGAACATAACCAAAACTTTTGCTTATGCCAGTAGTACCATTACATTAGTATTATTTTTTTACTACTCACAGTTGTGTTATTTATATTATTAACAGTAAGTGCTACTATTGTATTTTTTGTCAGCCTCTATACTTTTTAATATTGGTGTTTCATTCAAAATCATATTCTATTTATTCGATGAACTATATATTTTTTTCGTAAGTTCTCAAATAATTGTGGAATAATTTCAATAGATATTTCATTGCAGTCCGAACAAACCATTGACTTTTTCATGATATAGAAATAAAACGATTGTTTTCTTACTCGATATGATAAGGTTATACAAAAAAGTTGAAATATTCCAATTCAATTTGGTGAGAAATTCCGATTATATTTACATGATGTGTCCAGTTTATCATGGGTTTTTCTAAACGAGGAAAATGAAGTAAACTACAATATAGAACAATAATTTTGAAACAGAACAAAAAACAATACTACAGCCTTCAATTATTTAATTATTCATGAAAACATTTTCCCAGACAAAATAACTCATTTGATAAGGTCTATATACAGTGCTGTTTAATCTAGTTAATCTATGGTTAAACCTTGTGAAGAAGTTGGGCAAATTTAAATGATTTATACAAAATGATTCGTTTGAGAGAATTGCCATAACAGTATTTTTATGGCAATGATGGAAAGTTAGTGCAACAAAAGGTACGGTAATGATTTGTTTCTACAAAAAGAAAATGTCAGCCAGGTTTAATTCACTTTTCCTCTTGAAATTTAGCTTTAGATTTTCTGCCATGTACGCGCATAATACTCTGAAAACAAACCGTAGTGCGAAAAAATTGTCAGAGACGTAATTTCTTGAACGGGTATCACCGTGTAGCATTAAATTTTTCAAATGTGGCGAACTGAGAATGGGAATTTTTTAGGAAATTTCTATTCTCCTACACATTAACGAATGAAACATTCATCACATTGTAGGAACCCATCTGTTTGCTTGAAAGATGCTCATGATGGACACATTTTATGTGAGGATATGATTTTGAATGACGCTTTCGTCTTCCTTCGCGTAGTCTCAAAAATGGCTCGAATGTTTTGTAAATACGAATATTCTAACATGTAACCAGTTAGTATTATTATTGTTTTTTTTTTTTCTCTTTCTTTTTTGGAATCTCGCTAGTGCTGAAACGCATCCGTAGGCATTAAGTTATTAATTTGAAACCAGTATTTTGCACTTATTTTAAATTATGTTAGTGTACAGATTTACTAATACGCTAATGTGGCAGCTATTTTACTTATTTTTTGTATTTTCTCAGGCGCATTTCAAAATCGAAAATACGAGAGCGCCATCAAATTTCCAAATTTCAATCTAGGGTCTACCCTGTGTAAACTGGCATATTTTTGAGAAAAATATTGAATGCGCAGTATTAAAAAAATCTTCTAGCAATTTATTTATATTTTATTTATTTCATTTAACTAAATTCTTACGCTGATTTCTAATTCCCTCTTGTATTTTTTGATCCATTTTTGGTTATTGACAATTCATATCTGCTTCATTTTAAAAGTATGCAATTGTTATTTATACATCCATTCATAGTCATTATTACTATTACAATTCCAAGAAATCTTCGATATAATAAGTGACATGATATATCTTTCGATTGCGATAGATATAATGACTGATTTCACCTACTAATAGGCGCATATTCTTTGTTTCTTTTTCTTTAGATCCTCGAAACAGAAACGAAACTGATTTCGCCGATTATACGAATTAATTTGTGGTTTAATTCATCTAAAATAATGTACCAATTTCCAAAATTTAAAATAACATTCTTATCTGACGAAGTAATGTCTGAATTATAAGCATATACTTTATTATAGTATAAAAAAATCTTGCAAGAGGGACTTATTTCAGATTTTTTCTGCGCGAATTTTTCAGTTATTTAAATGTGGCACGAACGAATTATAAATTTGATTACTTGTGAACTCTTTATGTTGCCTTAATAATTATTATATTGTCAACCATCCCAACATCATATTTCGTGATATATCTGATTTTCAAAAAATCTTTGGTGAGAGTCTGAATAATAAATCTCGTTAGGTGGCGCTGTTAAAACTTATTTTTTTATTAATGAGTTCTGAGAAAATGATATTCAAAATCAATTCGACTATTTTCGTAATTATAAACTCCATAAATTGAGATCTTAATATTTCTATATTATTGTTATGCATATCTTTCTTCACTAAAATACTTGCAAATAATGGGTTGATCTACGAAATACCAAGTAAAGCAAAGGTTTGCCCTTCTATGTCTGTATTGTTATTTTTTCGAGAATATATCAGCCTCAAACTTCCTATCAACCTGTGACAGTATTTTTATGTCAAAGCTTCAGTTGACAAAGTTCTCTATTGACAATGGATTCATTCATTCCTAACTTTCATACCTTGTTTTCTGTATCAATTGAAATACTTCAGACTCAAAAATGAATATTTTCATTTTAATTTCTAACATGTATTTTAACTGTAACAACGTGGTATGATCATCAGTCACAGTCATTTTCATGTTATTATTTGTTTAACTAATTTACAAGATATGGAAGGATGAACAGCTTTATTGGTTACCCGGTGTACATTTATAGACAGAAACAAACTTTATTTTTTTCAAAAGTCATATTATAATGCAGGTTATTAGTGATTTTTTGATAGGCTTAGCAATATGTTGTTGATATTGTTGTTAAATTTTGGTTTACTTCTGTAATAAAGTGCTGCCGTTTATCTTATATTTCTTTATCTTCATCTCCAACAAAATTTGTACAAAACACTATCAATGGGAGACTTGACTTTCTTCATTTTGGATTCCAAAATTAACTTCCCTTCAGATATTTCTCCTACTTTCCGCAAATAGTAACTGACTTCAATACTGGTATGGTATATCAATTGTCTTTAATAAACTCATTATGCACATGGAAAACAAAATGAGGAATTTATGGAATTTGTACATACATATCAGGTTCTGACAATCAAATTAATTACTATCAATGAAAGTAACTGGTGCCTGCAGTTGAATTTCCGCATATGACACTAATGTAATAACAGACTTTATCTCATAGATTCGTGATGTCAAGTATTATCACGGTCTTAATAGAGGTATGGAAACTGATAGGGTGGGGGGTTGCCTAAACGTGGAGGAAATGTTGGTGGTTCTCGTGTTTCGCCACCTGTAGCGCTGAGCTCTCGTCAATTTGTCAGTCAATCACAAATCAGATCCAATTTGCTTCATGAAAATACTAATGTTTTTTGATTCATTCAAGAGAATTTTGCAAGATATGATATTTCTGTCATTGATTTTACATTACAAACATGAACTGAACTCAAAGAATATATCTTGGTTTATTTATTCTCAAAGAACGTCATACTATTTGAAGAAATAATTGTAGGTGGAAGAAGTACACAAACAGATCTCCAATAGCTGAAGAAGGAATAAAAAAACTAGTTTCAACAGTTTTACCAGTGTAGATTTATTCAAAATTACCTTGAGACATGACTACCAATAAACAATTATCTATTCCACTTAATGGTATTTGTAGTTCCTGTGATGGCCTGAAATGATCAATAAAATAGTCATAAAATGCTGAGGAATTCATATAAAATACTCACTGATACGTCCATAATTCAGTACATAAAATATAGCCATAGATCCAAAAACAACATGCAAAAATGGAGCAATTCCAGCCTTTTTAGGTAGGACATATTTGTGTTGCCATCTCCAGTAAGCTTAAAAAGAATTTGAGGAAGAGAATATTTAATAATGTAACTCCTTGGAGAAATGTTTTCCAATTCAAAAGGAGGATCAAAGTATTGGAATCTAAGAAGAAGTGTTATGAATAACATATTACCTCTGCTTATGGCACCAGCCATAGCTGAAGGGTGCTTGTTACGACGAGCAATCCATGAACCAATTTCACCAAGTTTGACTTGACCTAATGGGGTATCAGCTGAAAAAAATTAATAAATAAATGACATGTGGTGCACTCTAACTTGAATAAAATTGGTAGTTGGGCTAAAAAATTCATTTTGATGACATATTACATAAGTTACTTTGGAATGGAGTCAAACACATTTTCGAAAAAATTGGGATAGAGGACTCACCTGCACCATAGAAACGAGCTGGATCATACGGTCCATGCACTTTTGGATTATATTCAGCTGGATAATCACCAAACCCCATTACGATTTTTGTTAAATGTTGAGTTATTACAAAAATCCACCAATTTATAAGACGACCCCAGCAAGAAACGTCAGAAATTCATAAATGTCAGATGATTCAAACTTCAGAATCAGCTGTCAAATTGACAACGTCATGAAGCATGTTGTTACTGTGACCAGAGGCCACATTACCACAGAGGGTGCGTTCCATTAAGCGCTCACAACGATCACGCTCACGACCACGAATTTTGTCGTTCCACTTGGTTCTGTGCGTCATCGAAACGCTCACGCCGACCCACCTATTGAGATGGGTCGTCGTGAGCATGAATCATGACGTCATTCATGACATTTTCGCCACCCTCCCAACGATCGTGGTCGCCATGTGGAACGTCTGAATGAGTGTTTTGGGCGTTGTGAGCGCTTAATGGAACGCACCCAGAGTATGGGGAAAAATCTCGGAGTGGGCGACATCTACTTTTAATCGTTTGAAATACTCGAGGTGTGACCAACAAACTAACCTGAGTGTGTTTGTATGGGTGAAGTGTGATCTTTTTATGTAATTTTAAGCCATTTTTGATTTGAAAGTTATATATTTGGATGATATTTAATGGACAATTGTTTGAAATAAACTTTATCCATCTGAAAATGCGGTAAACCTGCAGCGGATTGGAGGAGGTAACGTGGAGATGAGATCAGATATCTCTTTACACAAATTTCCTTTGAATCCCAAGTCAGTTAAGAAATGGTAGACAATCTTGAAGATAGGAAAACCGATTCATTAACCTAGTTTATTTCAGTGATTTGAGGAATCGTACTGAATGGTGAGGTTATTTCACTGAATTCCCATTATTTGTTGATAAGAAATGTGCAGGTTGTTGCGAGGACAATAAATCATCTTGCAGGTACTCATTCTCCTCAAACACATTTTCAACAAATTCTGCTGATTATGTACTATCCAAAAATGGTATTTAGGCGTCTGCAAAATAAAATACATTTGAACTCGTTTCCGTCATTACCCAAGAGGTAGAGTTCTCAATGCGTTGCTTTTTTTAACGGAAGCATCCCCTGTAGGCCTACAAACCATGTTTTTCAAAATATTAACATATTTTTATCCCTGCCAGAAATTAAAATTAATTCCTGAAATTCGTTCAATTGCATTTTAACAAAATTGTAAAATGCACTTATACACATATATTGTTTCAGATTGCGTCTCTGAAAAGTCTACGCGGCACTTATTTCACGTTTTTCAATTATTTCACTGCATTTACCCCTTCCAGAAATGAAATAATTTCTGAAATTCGTTTATTGGCATTT
Organism: Plagiodera versicolora; assembly: GCA_037013635.1. Lineage (NCBI taxonomy): Eukaryota > Metazoa > Arthropoda > Insecta > Coleoptera > Chrysomelidae > Plagiodera > Plagiodera versicolora. Next base: position 4,115,141 of record CM072993.1, on the reverse strand, counting down.
GTACGAAATTGCAAAATGCACTTCATATATTGTTTCAGATTACGTCTCTGAAAAGTCTATACGCGGCACCTATTTCACGTTTTTCAATTATTTCACTGCATTTACCCCTTCCAGAAATAAAATAATTTCTGAAATTCGTTTATTGGCATTTGTACGAAATTGCAAAATGCACTTAACATTGTTTCAGATTATGTACCTGAAAAGTCTACGCGGCACTTATTTCACGTTTTTCAATTATTTCACTGCATTTACCCCTTCCAGAAATAAAATAATTTCTGAAATTCGTTTATATTGGCATTTGTACGAAATTGCAAAATGCACTTCATATTGTTTCAGATTATGTGTGTGTCTAAAAATCCACGAAGAACCATCCATAAAAAAATATTCAAGCTCAAAATGAAACGAATCCGTTTCATTTTTCGAATCTTTAATGTGAATCTCAAGAATAAATATCTGAATTCGAGAAATCATAATGGGTCATTTGAAAGTCGTTCAAATGGAAATTGAAACGGCACTATCTACTATTCACGAAGAACTAATCATCTGAATGAATTCATCAGATGATACTTACTCGAACACCATGAACCCTTTTCTGAAATAAATAATTCCTAAAAAGAATAATTCCTGAAATAAAATGATACCTGAAATAAAATAATTCCTGAAAAAGTAATTCCTGATATGAAATAATTCCTGAAATAAAATGATACCTGGAATAAAATGATACCTGAAATAAAATAATTCCTGAAATAAAATAATTCCTGAAATAAAATAATTCCTGAAAAAAAATAATTCCTGAAATAAAATAATTCCTGAAATGAAATAAATGATCCCTGAAATAAATTTATTGTTGAAATAAATTAATTCCTGAAATTCGTTTATTGGTATTTTTACAAAATTGCAAAATGCACTTCATTTATGGAAACTTGTCATCTTAATCGTCAGGCCTACCTTCTTTTTCATGAAAAAGTGTTTCAAGTAACAAGTCGTTTAACAGACAGTACATCAAAATACTGAAAAGAATGTTCATTTTCGGGTTGAAATCCTCAACATCGCAGTAGCAAAAGTAACAGTCGTCTCCAGTGCGATGGTACAAATCAAATCTACAATCGAAGATACGCTTGAAGAAATCGAACACGCCATCTAGTGATCCAAAGCCAAAAGTTCCATCGAAATTCAAATGCGGTATGTTGGAGAGCAAATTTCTATATCAAGAACAACTATCGAAACTCCCTCAAGCACAAAAAACACTGTTCATACCGACTCTTTAAGGTGACGACCTCTTTTTCAGAGAGGAAAATTACAAACACCAAAGCCAATACTCTCCCCTCGTAAGGGTACCAGGCGTGCTTTAAGGCAAGGTTTGTCAACTGTCGTTCTTGACTGATCGAAAAATCATTGAAAACAATTTAAACGCCTCTGAATTTGAATAGACTTTCCGCCAGTAAGTCACTTGACAGCGTACATGATTTCTTCAAGCACATCTTTGATTGTAGATTTGATTTGTAACAACGCACTGTAGATGACTGTTACTTTTGCGACTGACCGCGATGTCAAGGATTTCAATTCGGAAATAAACATTCTATTCAGTATCCTCATGTACTGACTGTTTAACGACCTGTCACTTGAAAACACTTTTTAATAAAAAATAGGTAGGCCTGTGTAATTTGGGAAAATAAGGTTAAGATCGAAAAATTGCAATTTGGACATACTGGAAGTATATTTCGACTGTAAGGATTCTGTAAAATCCTACGAATTCCATAACTTGTCGGAATATTGTGGGTGCACCCGCTGTAATTCGTGCAAAATGTCATGCATATACATATAATCGAAAAATCACTTATCTTTTTCTAGAAGAAACTACGTACCATCTGTAACAACGGAAAATTCATTAAATCTCAAGAATGAATATCTGAATTAGAAAAATTATGATAGACTATTTCAATAATAATAATAATAATAATAATAAATGTCCATTATTGAAACAATTCACACTGATTCAATAGGCTATCGACCTAAGTCCTTCTGCCCATTGAGATACTCGAATGTACACAAATTGAAAAAAAAAATAAAACATAACGAATCGATACAAGAAAAATTACATCAGTAATAAGTTAGAAATAGGTTTTATGTGGAGCTAAGAAGTGGAATGTGAAATATTTGAAAGAGAATTCAATTCAATTCAAGTGATAGATGTTTTCCAGAATTGTCTGCTGAGGGTGTCTATGATAGGGCGTCATGCCAGGTATTCCTCTTATTGCATACTTCTCTACAATTTCAAGGTTGACTGGTTTTATGAAGACTTTTTGAGTGAGAGGAGATAATTTCAAAATGGTTCAACTGTGCGATAAGCTCAATGTGGGGTTGTAAAAGTTACAGGGGTCAAAAAATCACTCACCCATTGATGGTAGTTGTAGTTACACCTTCTATCCTAGTTCTTTGTTTTCCAGACGTCACCGTGCATCATCCGTTTACGTCACATGCCATCTATAACAAAATTAAAAATGAATCTATAAAATTGCATATTTTATATATTTCATTGCATTTTTTCTTGAATGGTGAAAAATGGTTCATTTATCATTTAGTCATCATAAGAAAACATTGAAAACGCCGCTTTGAAAGTACAATTTCGCCAAGAAATCAGTTAATTTAAATAAAAAAAACCGATGTATCATGGTAGAAAATTTCGAAATCGTTCAGTTATGTGAAGGGTTTGAGGTTTTTAAAAAACTTTTATTTTCAAAACGGTGATACAAGGTATGTATGATGTGAGCAGTACGAACATAAAGTCAAGACTAACTACATGAGAAATGAACTATGGAAAAGGTGGAATGAAAATGCTGATTCAATTCCTAGAATTTCTCTCGCATCTCATGGGAACGAGAAGTGCTGAGTTGCGGAATTGATGATGTAGCTTCTTTCTCATGGTTTCCTTGAATAGGTGGAATGTAACTAGGGACATGAAAATAAAACTCACCCATTAATTTTTCTCAACATGCCCACTCTCAAACTGTCCTTGAAGCACACCCACTGGAATCGTACCACAGTCACATACACTGGAAACACACTCGCGAAAACTTTCCACCGCACGAGAGTCTTTTTGTCACGCACGTCCGAACTCAACGGAGGTTTAAAACCGAATGATTAATATGTGTCGTCTTATCAATCTACCAATTCCTTTATGTGTGATTAAAAGGGTTAAATAATCGAAACTTAGTCATCTTTGCGATACCGAAATGTGTGTACAGGATGATTGAAATATTTTCAAATTAAATTCTACTGGCTATATTAGGAGTTAGTTAGAACTCGGATTCCTCTGACTGATCGAAAGATTCCTAGGGCTTCGCTAAATCGATAAAATTATATTTATCATCCGACCAACTTTAATGAAAATGTTTGTTGATACTTACGTATTTCGGTACGAAAATACGAATTCCAAATTTCCAAAACGAACCGTTTTAGTATACTGTTATTCTTGTTCACACCTCAATCCGACATTTTGTCATTTGCAGCGCCATCTCGCGGTACGTGATCTTTTCCTATGAAATGTTTCTCGATGAATTAACTTGGGAATGTAAAGGTTGTGATTGTGTTTGGTGTGAAAATACAGGCGTATCGAAGAATTTGATGATCGTAACTGTTATTTTTTGTGCAGAAGACAAGAGAAAATATTTTTTTTCAATTATTTCGCAACTTACTGCCAGAACGACATATGGTAGAAAGTGTTACTTGAATGTATAAGAATCGCACTGTTTAGAAAAAAATCCTTGCAAACGGGGCCCACTCTATGTGTACACTGAGAGAAAAGAAATTTTCCAAAATATATTTTTTCAATTATTTCGCAACTTACTGCCAGAACGACATATGGTGGAAAGTGTTACTTGAATGTATTAGAATCGAACTGTTTAGGAAAAATTCCTTGCAAACGGGGCCCACTATGTGTACACTGAGAGAAAAGAGATTTTCAAAAATATTTTTTTTCAATTATTTCGCAACTTACTGCCAGAACGACATATGGTGGAAAGTGTTACTTGAATGTATTAGAATCGAACTGTTTAGGAAAAATTCCTTGCAAACGGGGCCCACTATGTGTACACTGAGAGAAAAGAAATTTTCAAAAATATTTTTTTTTCAATTATTTCGCAACTTACTGCCAGAACGACATATGGTGGAAAGTGTTACTTGAATGTATTAGAATCGAACTGTTTAGGAAAAATTCCTTGCAAACGGGGCCCACTACCCAGGTAGCAATACTGGCGAATATGACGTCTATGGGACCGCTATCTAAGGTCTTTTTTGGTCCTATACGTCTTCTGACCAAATGATGACGTCGTGAAGACGTCATTTCTGTGACGTCTTATGGACAGCTACTGTTAAACGTCGTAAAGACGTCAATCTGTGGTCTTAATATGTTTACCGGTGGAATCAAAATCAAACGAAAAGAATCACAACTACTTTAATACTACTCATTATTATCGAACAATCTTGTTTGAAACCAATAACTTTTCTAAAATATCCGAACAAAGTGCACTCGATATCAAATAAGTTAATCAATAAATTCAACCTGTATCAATGTAAAATCCCAGGCAGCAAGCTGACGTGATTTTATCGTCATTTTTTCGACACCAGACACGTCCTGCTGACGAAAAGAATGACGCCATAAAGACGGTAGGATGACGTGATTATGTCACAGACCAAAGACGTCATTCTGTAACGTCATTATGACGTTATATTTCGACGTTAATGGGCCGTCCCTATTTATTATATATATATATATATATATATATTGATATTGGTTCAAAATTATTTGTATTCACTTGCTAGTCTCAAGCTCATATTATTTGGATGTTGGTGCATATACAAATCAATATCCTATCTATGATGTTATAAGGTCTGTAAATAAAATCACAATTAGAGAACGAAAATCTATATGTTCCATCGGCATCAAAGGATATAATAAAGATATAATGAAATATAATATATATATTTATATTATATATATAAAATAACAGTTTGAGTAGAGGGAGTTATTTTTTTGAACTATGAGGATCACAATTATCAAGAGTAAAATTGTTAACTCAGAACATTTGAATTAAACCAAAAATTGATTAGCTCATTAGGAAGAAAAAATGCAAAATTTTATTGTGAATAGTTGATGTAGGGGTACTTGTTCCACTTGTTGGGGATGTGAGAAGAGTAGAAATCCCCAAGGCACAGGAACTTTCTAGAAATAAAAAATTATTGTTAAAAAATATATATAATTTAATGGTTAATGACCAATAGATAAATGAAAACTCTACTATTATTCACAAACTATTAAAACAACAAATTTCAAGAATATACAGATGTGATAGTATTTTAAAAATTTCATTTGGTCGAACAAATTGTTGAAAGTTCTGTCTTCTAGATTACCACCAGTTATAACAGATTTGTAGGAAAAAACCATTGGAAAAGTAAGAAAGAAAGAAGTACCTTGAGTTGTCAGAACAGAAAGTTATTTGTGCAGACTCATCTCAAGATCTTTCATAGCTTAGAAGAGTCGACTCCACTTGTTGGGGATGTGAGAAGAGTAGAAATCCCCAAGGCACAGGAACTTTCTAGAAATAAAAAATTATTGTTAAAAAATATATATAATTTAATGGTTAATGACCAATAGATAAATGAAAACTCTACTATTATTCACAAACTATTAAAACAACAAATTTCAAAAATATACAGATGTGATAGTATTTTAAAAATTTCATTTGGTCGAACAAATTGTTGAAAGTTCTGTCTTCTAGATTACCACCAGTTATAACAGATATGTAGGAAAAAACCATTGGAAAAGTAAGAAAGAAAGAAGTACCTTGAGTTGTCAGAACAGAAAGTTATTTGTGCAGACTCATCTCAAGATCTTTCATAGCTTAGAAGAGTGGACTCTATTTATTATACAGTTAACCAAAATAAGTGAATTGTGTATATATAACTAAGATTCTTTCTTTTTCTATAGGTAGATTCACTGATAAGAAGCTTCTTTTCACCAGTATTAACACATTAATTTGGACTCTCATCATATGTTTCTTGATTTTTCATCAAATTATTTCAGTATCTCGACAAAAAATCCTAGTGAGTTTAATCAGCACACTAACCTTAAGGATACAATTATTTTCACAAAAAGGAAAAAGCCTTAAAATAACGTAGCATCATGATATAGGTACAGGAATCATAGTAAGTGGTGAGTACATGACATCAAATCCAATACATGCAATAGACCAAATATTAAACTTACCTTACAAATCACTAGTAAAGGAAATGCACAATTCACAACCGACGGTCGGAAATCGACTTCTGTAATCAATAGGAAATTTCAATCGAAATCGAATACATAACAACCTCAAAATTTTTGTGATAATGGCGTGTGGCCGTGTGCGTCGTCAACGTTGCGTGTTGGCTTGTGGCCGAACTTGTCCGATACCGATAACTCCGGAGATTGCCGAACGCCAAACAAATAATGAACGTTTTGTTTTGAAGCGCCAAATTCAAACTGTTTTTCAATGAGTTGATAATCATACGAACCTCATAAAAGATGGGCTGTGGTTGAATAATAATACCTATATTGCGTCTGTTTATTCGCCTAAAGAGAAATTTGATTCCATTCTGTACCTACAATGTACACTTGCCTATACACACTTTAAGGTATCTATGGTAAACTTTCGTTTAACTTTTGCATTTCGATGAAAAATATTCAGGAACCTATAAGGATCATTGGAATAATCATCAAAATGCAAAAATATAAAACAATGAGTTAACGTTTTATAATAACGTAAAAATATCGTCAAACTAACGTCCTGGTTATGACGTCTACAGTACATTCAAAAAATGACGTCAGTATTCACGTCATTTTTTGGCAATATGACGTTGCGGACCAATAAATACCAAAAAGAGACGTCATTATGACGTCAGCTTGCTGCCTGGGATAGGTTTATTTTTTTCCGGAGAGTTCCGTTGATTCTTACAGTTTAAATTTAGCGCCAAAAACAATTCTCATTTTACCGAAAAATGCACCAATCACAGCATTTATCGTAACGGGCGATGATCGGCGTAGCAACTGCAGCGCTCGTGCACGAGCACCTGACCGACCTGAGTGACCTGCACAAACAAACGCTGAGAGTTGAGGTTATGTATGGCATTGGCGTCTGTTTATTTTGAGTGTTCGAGTTTTTAGTAATTATTCATGCATTCTCAGTGTGAAATAAGTGAAATTATTCAGTATATGTCGTATTGTGTTATTCAATTTGATGACAGCGGAAATAACAGCTTAGCTGTTGTCCATGAAACTTGGCTAACACGCTAACACCTCTCAAGAGGAGAAGTGTTCTGGCCGCCATTCAAGGACAGCAAATTTTACAAACGAGCTCTTTCTGAAGGGGCAGCTATATCGACACAGGAAATTGGAAATTATTTGCAGTCAATCGGATTTTTTATCAAACTGGTGAGTATATATGTGTCTGCCTTTTTGCAAAAATTCTTAAATATTTTTATAATTAGAACTATTGAATTTTCAGCATGAATCAAACGCGCATCTTAGGTATAGAAATTATTTTAAAATACCAAAGTACCCCAAAGTTATATTTTTGAATAATTTTTGTACACAAGATGGGTTAAATTCATGCTGAAATTTCAATAGCATTTCAATTACATTTATTTAAGAATTATTGCCTAAGATATACTTCATCTCTCAATGTACAGCACATTGTATATGTAACCTTATATTTTTTGTATATATAATCTTCTTTCATAGCAAGTTTTTTTTTACCACAAATAATTACCTTCCTTACCATATGCAATAATAACTGAATAATTCTAATGCAGATAATATATTTATACAAAAAACAGACGTCCTTTTGACGTAGGAAATTGGTCAGCAAAGTCGGTTTAAGGTCTCAATAGAAAACATACTGACGTCCGGAAGACCTTGTAATAAGACGTCATTTGGATGTGACTTACTTACGTCATTTAGACGTCACTTATGTTGAAAAAAGACGTCTTTTGGCCGAATGTGATGCGGTCTATTAGACGTCATATAGTCGTCTTGTGCTACCTGGGTATGTGTACACTGAGAGAAAAGAAATTTTCAAAAATATTTTTTTTTCAATTATTTCGCAACTTACTGCCAGAACGACATATGGTGGAAAGTGTTACTTGAATGTATAAGAATCGCACTGTTTAGAAAAAAATCCTTGCAAACGGGGCCCACTATGTGTACACTGAGAGAAAAGAAATTTTCCAAAATATTTTTTTTTCAATTATTTCGCAACTTACTGCCAGAACGACATATGGTGGAAAGTGTTACTTGAATGTATTAGAATCGAACTGTTTAGGAAAAATTCTTTGCAAACGGGGCCCATTATGTGTACACTGAGAGAAAAGAAATTTACAAAAATATTTGATAATGGTTCACCCTGTATATTATTCCATCCCAATAAAGCATTCTTCAATAATATTGAGCGGCAACTTGTTTTCGGCACCCAAACATTTCGCATTAGCTCACTGCGTGTCTAGTGATTTCAAAATGTCCAGAGGAATCGCTGTCACCTTCAAGTAAGCAAAGAATTGTTTTTAAATTTATATCGATGCCAATTCTTATTTCATTTGTAGGCGTAAGTTTGGAAACGTCAGAGAACTCTTCTCCCAAAATCGAATACCAGGGAGTTTGGCTCATTTATTTGTGGAAGATCGCCATATTTTTTATTTGGTAACGAAGAAACGTTTTTTCGAAAAGCCAAATTACCGATCCATTTTCCTGAGTTTACGTAAATTACGTGACTCTATCGATGAACTTGGTATCAGTCACCTGGCAATTCCGAAATTATCTTGTGGCAGAGATCGAAAAAATTGGAAACTTATAAAACCAATGATAAGTTTTCTTTTTCGGAATACTGTAACGAAGCGCTTTCAGCTACCTTCATTACTAAACGTTGTATTCAACCTGAGGGGGCAACCCTTTGCTCCCTACAATACACTAACCTGTCATTCCGCTTTGAATCTAGGTTATCAGTTCAATTGCCAAATTACACACCCTGTATACTGAAAACCCTGTCCAGGATGTTATTCCGAAATTCCAGATATATACTATGTGTGAACTAAGTTTATGAAAGCCCTAGGACAGCCTGTAACCTGAGTATTCGATTCCGAGCCTGAGAAGTCTTTCTGAGTGTCTCCAGAGTACTATCATGTTTACTTTTCACTTCAGATTAGATTTATGATGCCCACAGGGACTTCTGAGGAAATTGAGAGGCAATGCGGAGGAAAATAACTGAAATCAAATACGTTTTAAGAAATCTGAGATGACCCTGAGATCAGGGAGGTGTTTACCTGTAAATAACTCTTTTAGTCCTGAATATTTCTAGATCAAATTTGTTCAGCAGCATTAGCGATGATAGGGAATCATTTCTATATTCCTGTTTTATATGAAAAATCGTTTTCTCCGCATTTCTTCTATTTCACGTGCTTTCCAGGTTTTTTGCGCTAGTACCGGCAAAATAGTGGAAGGTCACATGTCACCTGACCCGTTTCAACCAATCAAAAGCCAGTCCTTGAGATGATTTTCCGAAGGTATAAATACGCCGGAGACCCCAGCCTGAGAGTTCTTTGGTTCTTTGGTTCTTTGCTATTTGGCTTTCCGTTTTGCTTCTTTTCTTATCCTTGCGATTCGTGTTGATTATAAGTGCTGCATAGTTTGTTATTATTCTGATTGGTTTAATTCCAGTTCGTAATTTTATTCCAGTTTGATTGAATCCGAAATTGCCGGTCATACCGTTATCACCAGTTTGATTTTACCGTTTACTTTCCGGAATATTTTCTTTAAGTTAATTTTCGTAAATCTAGTTTGTTTTGATTTCATTTTTCTAAGTCCTAACCTAACATCTGAACGTGCCGACCTGCGTGAAGCGAGCGCTCTAGCCGATAACCGAATTCCCTTAGTTGCCGTAGCCAGCGTATGCATTGTTTTCCATAAACTATCGATTGTACCCGATTACCTGTAAGTACCTGTAAGTTCTTTTCAACTATTTTCATATCAATTTTCTCGTGAAGTTTACGCCAGGACCGATACCGTGGTCGTACTAAAATATCCCAGGGGGTTTGCTTCTTTCGAGGATCAGCCTTTTGTGATATTCGTAATAACGCGTGCCAGGACCGATACCGTGGTCGTACTAAAATATCCCAGGGGGGTTTGCTTCTTTCGAGGATCAGCCTTTTTGTGATATTCGACATAACGCGTAATAGGACCGATACTGTGGTTGAATTAAAATATCCCAGGGGGTTTGTTTCTTTCGAGGATCAGTCTTCTGTGATATTGCGAGTAGCGTGTACCCGTGTAATCAGATTTGGTATTGATATTATCGTATGAAAATCTTGGAATTGAACTTATCTTGGTCTCCTAAATAGCTCGCCTGCACCGCTTTTCCGTTTAATGCTTTCGCCCTGCTTTTCCTGTATATCTGAGTTAGATTTTCTATTTTCTTATAATTTGGGACTTGTGCTAATTACTTCCGGTTCAGGTGAAACAAATTCGCTTTAAATTCCGTTCACGAAATCAGCTGTTTAGTGTCATTTCACTCCTGGGCTTAAGGCTGTATGTATTTTTGTTATAACTGTATTGCGTATGTAAGATTTATTTTGATTGCTCGCTGTTATTTGTATGTCCTGAATAAATAAAACTCCGTATATTTTTATATCGTAAATTGATTTATTGAACCAGATAACCTGAAATACGACTAGATTATTGCATTGATAGGTAGCTTTTGTAATCCAGAATATCCTGAGTGAGAGTAATTAAAGCCTACCCTTTCTTAGGTTACTTTACCAGAGTCTAACTATCTGACCCCTGGTTTACACAAGGGGGTACATTGTATACAGTTACTTTGTATTCCTTCTCCACTGATAGCTACCCTAGGGTCTTCCGAAGAACCATAAGTTCTGGAAGCAAGTGGAGCATACCACTTTCAAAAAAACTGGCGCCCGAGGCAACCGATATAACTACCAGACATATCTAGTTCTCGGGCTCCCCTTGTAAGGTTCTTTACCCCGAATTAAGACCCTTACAAATTGGCGCCCGAGCAGGGACTCTGTTAGGTAAACCGTATGTTAGGAAAACCTGCGATCTATAAATCTAAATTGGAAAACCTGTAACAAACCGAGTTTTAAATATATACCTGATTTTTGTAATTTTCCTGATTATTTTAATTCTCTGTGTGATTAAAAATCCTGTTATATTTATTTTAGTTTTCAATTGTTTTCTTTTTATTCGAACATCTACCGCTATAATTGCCGCTATATTTTGTCCTCAATTTTCGTTCCGACCGACCGTCCGTCCGTTTTCTTTTTTCCGTCCGAATACCGACAGGTCCGCCGAAAACCAAGGAAGAAGTGACTGCACCTGTTTGGAAGAACCATGTCCCAAGAAAAACCATCTTGTGATATCCCGGACCAACTGTCCATCCCCCCAGAACATTCAAAGTCCAGTAGTAGACCGTCGTCTCCTGATCCAGACAGAGAAGCCAGCGAAGGGTACCTGGCAACCCTGGAACCCAGAGTAGGGTGGGTTTACCGCTTGAAGAATCCCGAGCTAGAGGAGGAACTAGGGAGATATGGACTGCCTACGGAGGGGTCTGTTAGTGAACTCCGGAAACGTTTGGTGTGGTTCCTGAGGGAAGGACTTCCCAAGCTGATTGGACTCAAACTTCAGCACCGGGATTCCGCCGCAACCACCAACCCCACCGTACCTCCTGGATTTTCCGGACCACAACCGGAAGTAGAAGTGAACAATCCGGATGTGCCCCCAGACCCGCCACAGAATGATGTGCCACCTGTCAATCCTGCTTTCACATATGACAGTCACCGAACAAGACAACCGCAGAGGCTGCATCCACGACAGCCGTCGCCAGTCCCTGTAACCGCCAAACTCAAAACGCATCACTGGAACCTACACTTTGATGGAACGAGAGATCCAGTGGCGTTCCTGGAGCGACTTGAAGAAATTGGGGAAGCCGAAAAAGCCCGTCCGGAGCAATTGCTCGATGTACTGCCGGAATTATTGCAAGGCCGAGTTCTTTTATGGTACCGTTGCAATAAAAGATTTTGGAATTCTTGGTCCACCTTCAAGGACATTTTCCGGAAATCCTACTTCCCCGTAGGATACCAGGATGACTTGGAAATCGCAATCAGCCGGAGACTGCAAAGAGATAACGAGCCCGCCATGGATTATGTGGTAGATATCCAGACGCTGATCCGACGTCATGGAAGTCTTGAACCTGCCCAAGAATTAGCCTGGATATACCGAAATCTCCTTCCAGACTACCGCCAATACATCCGAAGAGACGATTTCCTTGATGTTCCATCCCTGATTTCCTTAATCTTGGAATTCCAACAGTTACGTGGCGAGATTTGCCGAATGTACTACCGGAACCCGACTTCTACCACCCCTGTTCGAACATCATACCCCGAACCGCCTCCAGTCGTTCAACCGCCGCCAGTCGTTCCGCTACCAGTTAGTCAACCCCGGACCAGTAGACCGCTGCCGAGGGCGATTCTACCCCCAACCCCGAATACGCCGCCACCACCCCCTACACCCGGACAACCGGTATACAGCAGAGCCAATACTTGTTGGAGATGTGGACAGCCCGGACATCAACGAGCAGATTGTCAAAATGCCTTCAAGCGTTTCTGCTCAAGGTGTGGACGTGATGGGATCCTGTCGAAGGATTGTACCTGCCCCCAGCCGGAAAACTCGACCGGAGCCCGCCCGAACCGAGGACAGGCCGGCTCCAGCAACTAAATATCCCGGAAAACTCACCGAAAACCCGACCAGACGATAACCGGCCGTTCATCCCAGTAACCATTGGTGATATGGTTTTCTCCGCCCTAGTCGATACTGGAGCTACAAGGTCGTTTGCTAGTACCGGAGTCGCTGACTGTTGCAAACGACATAGGTATAAAGAATACCCAAACACCGTAGCCCAGTCCCGACAAGCCGATGGTTCACTCATCCAGGTAACCGGAGTTTTTAAACCCGCGATGAAGATTGGAACCGAGGAGATCACCTGTGAATTACTGATAATTCCCAGCCTAGCCGCAGACATCGTGATAGGAATGGATGTACTTCGTACACAAGGCTTTAGCATCGATCTACAAACCGCCCTTGTGTATAGGAACCAGAAGAACGTGTCAGTTCTTGGCTCCCAGGAAAATACGTCTCCAGTTTCCGATCCGACGCCAAACCTGCATCTAGAATCCCAGAATGATCTGGAGCCTCCCGGAACCAGTCCATTTCCTAGCCATAGGAAATACGGAACCCAGAAGAATCCGGGGCTTCCCGGAACCAGTTCAATTCCTAGCCACAGGAATTCCAGAACCCAGAAAAATCCGGGGCTTCCCGGAACCAGTCCACTTCCTAGACATAGGAAATCCAGAACCCAGAAAAATCCGGGGCTTCCCGGAACCAGTCCATTTCCCAGTCATAGGGAATCCGGAAACCGGAATAATCCGGGGTCACCCGGAAATCAACAACTTCCTAACCAGAGGAAACCAGAGAACCGAAGAAACACCAGAAGCCAGAGAACCAGAAACCAGAACAAAATCCTGAACTGCAGAACACCCGGAACCAGAGCAGCGGAAAATCAACCGGAACCGGAAACTACCTGCAGTCCGATAGGAGTTGAGGATCCACCGTGCCGAAATCTTTCACCAGAGCAACACAGTAGACTGCAACGATTCCTGGACAATGAATTACCGGCATTTGAGACGATTAAGGGACCCACACCTTTAGTTGAACATCGTATTCGTTTGAAAACGACAGAACCGATTAAACAAAGGTACCGTCCGCAGAATCCGAGAATGCAGGAGGTGATCAATGAAGAAGTAGATAAGATGTTGGCAGATGGCATCATCGAACCTTCCAGTAGTCCATGGAGTTCTCCTGTAGTTATTGTGAAGAAGAAAGATGGAAAACACCGATTCTGCATCGATTTCCAGAAAGTCAATGATGTGGCCGAAAAAGATGCATATCCGCTGCCGTTCATCAATTCAATCCTGGACAAATTGAGGGAAGCGAAATATATCTCTAGCCTAGACCTGAGGCAGGGATATTGGCAAATACCACTATCAGCCGATAGTAAACCGATAACCGCCTTCACCGTACCTGGAAGAGGGTTATTCCAGTTTAGGGTAATGCCGTTTGGACTTCACTCAGCACCTGCCACATTCCAGAGATTGATGGACAACCTGATAGGACCTGAAATGGAACCGTTTGCTTTTGCATACTTGGACGACATAATTGTGCTGAGCAAAACCTTCGATGAACACCTGATCAACCTGCAGCGAGTCTTTCACCAGTTGAGACAGGCTAACCTGCAGCTCAATGCTGAGAAGTGCAAGTTCTGTCTGAGCTCGCTGAAGTACCTAGGACATGTTGTCACCGCCGACGGAATAAAAACCGATCCAGACAAGATAGAGTCTATAGTTCAGTGGCCCGCCCCAAACACCCTGAAGAAACTTCGCCAATTCTTGGGAATGGCATCCTGGTATAGGAGATTTATACCGAATTTCTCCGGGATAGTGGCACCACTGACCAAGCTTCTGAAAAAGGGTAACCGTTGGAAATGGACAGAAACTGAAGATGCCGCCTTCGAGTTTCTGAAAACCAGCCTTACCGAAGCTCCCGCTTTGACCTGTCCAGATTTCACCAAGCCGTTCACACTACAAACTGATGCCTCCGATTGTGGACTGGGAGCAGCGCTTACCCAGGACATAGAGGGTCAGGAGAAAGTAGTGGCGTACGCGAGTAGGATGTTAACCGGACCTGAACGTAACTACTCCGTAACGGAAAAGGAATGCTTGGCTATAGTCTGGAGCATAGAAAAGCTAAGACCCTACCTGGAAGGCTATCACTTCACTGTCCTCACAGATCACCTGTCTCTGAAATGGTTACAGTCCATCAAGAGTCCTGCCGGCCGTATAGCCCGATGGGCTATGTTCCTGCAGCAGTTTGACTTTGAAGTCAAATACCGTCGAGGCATCCTGAACAAAGTCGCCGACGCTTTATCCCGTCAACCGTTACCACATTGCAGTTCCGAAGAGCCGGAGATAGATGTGCAATGCTGTGCCACTGCAGATGACATAGCAGCCGGAGAAAAATGTTCATGGTACCGCACGAAGAAAGCGGAAGTGGGGAAAAATCCAGAAGCATTCCCAGATTTCTGCATCAAAGAGGGAAGATTATTCCGACACTTCTGGGATGCCAACAAGTTGTGCGAGTTGGGTATGAGTGACCCCTGGAAGCTCTGCGTCCCAAAGCCCCTCCGACAACAAGTTCTGGTAGAAAACCACGATGATGTCACCGCCGGCCATATGGGAATAGCTAAGACTACCGCCCGGATCACGCACAAGTATTACTGGCCCGGAATGTTCCGAGAAATCGCTCACTACGTCCGGAGCTGTAAAACCTGCCAACAGTACAAAGTTTCGCAGCAACAACCGCCTGGCAAGATGCATCCATCCCTGAACACCAGACCGTGGGATACCGTCTCCACCGACCTAGTCGGACCACTACCCCGTTCCAGTAAAGGAAATTGTTACCTGGCCGTATACCAAGATAGGTTCACCAAGTGGGTACAACTCAGACCTCTCCGAAAAGCAACATCCAGAGCCGTCTCGCAAGCGTTTTACGAGGATATTATCCTGAGATTTGGACGTCCGGCTACCGTAATCAGTGACAACGGAACACAGTACACCGGTAAACCCTTCGAAGACCTCCTCACCGAACTGGAGATAAAACACCGCCTGACACCGCCGTATACGCCCCAAGCAAACCCCGTGGAACGCACCAACAAAACGGTGAAAACAATGATCGCCCAATATTGCGGGAACGATCACCGGAAATGGGACCAGTACCTGCCTGAACTCCAATTCGCCGTAAATACTGCCCGCCACGACTCCACCGGTTTCAGTCCCGCATTTTTAATGTTCGGAAGAGAGTTGGAACCACCGAAAGCGGTATATCGACCTGACACCCCGGAAAAAGAAACCGAATCCGCTCCGAAGATTTGGGCCACCCACCTGACCAAGCTGCAAGAGGTGCACGAGTTGGTTCGAGTGAACTTGGCACGGGCTTTCAACCAGCAAAGCCACTACTACAACCTCAGACGCCGGGATTGGAGATGCCACCTTGGAGATAAGGTGATGAAGAGAGAACATAACCTCTCCTCCGGCATTCGGGGACACGCCGCCAAACTAGCTCCCAAATACTCCGGACCGTTCACCGTCACCCGCGTTGTATCCCCTGTAGTATATGACCTGAAAGGCCCGAACGGAAAGCGGTGTAATCGGGTACACGTCAAAGATCTAAAACCGTTTGTTGACAACGCGACCTCGCAATAATTTGAAATCCGTAGATCCTTGACCAACCCGAGCCGGCGATGGATTTCCTGGACGATATGGAGGAGTTCCTTCAGGGGTTCCACACACCCCCTCCCCTTCCCGTACAGGAGGTGGATGTCGGGTCAGATTTGTCGACCCCCCGCCTGGAGGACTTAGTCGCCGATCTGCCCCAATATCCCCTTTATTATGATCCCCCCTCCGCCGACCTCCTGTTCCTGGAACTGCCCATTCCCGCACCGATCCCGACACCACCAGCCACCTTGCCCAGAGACGACTCTCAGCCTCCGGAACCTCCGTCACCTCGTTCCCTGTACCCCATCCTCCATCGCCAGCTCACCCGGACCGCGTCACCACCGACCCTGCCCAACGATCCTCCGATCCTCGCCCTACCGCCACCAGCCGCCCCGGCGATGACCGAGCAGACGGAGGTACGGAGATGGATAATTGAGGAACATCTCCGTTGTAGGTCCCGGGAGGAATGGTCGCCTCGAATGAGAGAATTAGTGCAGGGACTCCGCCCCCCACACTGCCCCCCGGACCGCAAATGTCGGGTACGCCTGCGGACCGCAGGTCGGGCGGTATGGATCACCATCCCAGAAGTAAACCTGAGAAGGCTGGGAGGCCCGGACACGTGAGAATTGACCGAACCTATCATTGTTTTTTTTTGTTTTAGCGTCAATCATGAGCGACGAGGCCCTCGAGTTGTTCACCTCCCCCCTGTCGTCCCCGCAACCCGCCGAAGAACCTGAACCAGCCGAGATGCTGCCACCCATCGAGGGGCCCGAACCAACCGAGATGCTGCCACCCGTCAACGAACCTGAACCAGTCGAGATGCTGCCACCAATCGAGGGGCCCGAACCAACCGAGATGCTGCCACCCGTCAACGAACCTGAACCAGTCGAGATGACGCTACCCGTGACCGTGACGCCTCTAACCGACGATGCTCTGCCTCCCACCGGAACGGCTGCAGCCAACCGTCCCACCTCCGTCGAGAGTTCCCGCCCGACGCCCCGGAAACCATCAGGCGCGTCCTGGTACCTGCCGGTGAGCATGCGCCTGTGCTGGAGGTGTGGCACCCCCGGACACGATCGGGGCCGATGCACACAGCCCCCGACATTGTTTTGTTCCCGATGTGGACTGGTGGGCGTTCGCTCATGTGAGTGCTCCTGCGCTCCAACCCAGAGGCCGTCCCAACGTTATGTGCCAGTCTTGGTCCCCGAGCACCCCCGAATACCCCCATCCCGTCCAGGCAAGAGCCAAATACACCAGAAAACCCAGACGCCCACGCCAATTGTCGCCGATAGGGGCGTGCAATGTAACCTGTGCACCTGTCTGAAAACCCGGCCCGGATTCCGGTACTGACCGGGTAGAACCAATACCAGTCAACACCCCAGAGACCAGTAGGCATCCCGCCTACCCCCCGACAGCAGGCCTCCGCCTGCCCCGAAGCCAGCCGTCAGTTCGCCCGTCCGGACTGCTAGCCGATTTCCATCACCCTAGGCGACCACCCCGACCCCATACAGGAGAAGTTTGTTCCTTTTGTTGTTTTGTAGGGTTTTCTTCAAGAAAAAAAATTGCAGCCGAGTCTCCAATTTTTTTTCTTCCGCAAGTAGGAGGGGTGTGTAACGAAGCGCTTTCAGCTACCTTCATTACTAAACGTTGTATTCAACCTGAGGGGGCAACCCTTTGCTCCCTACAATACACTAACCTGTCATTCCGCTTTGAATCTAGGTTATCAGTTCAATTGCCAAATTACACACCCTGTATACTGAAAACCCTGTCCAGGATGTTATTCCGAAATTCCAGATATATACTATGTGTGAACTAAGTTTATGAAAGCCCTAGGACAGCCTGTAACCTGAGTATTCGATTCCGAGCCTGAGAAGTCTTTCTGAGTGTCTCCAGAGTACTATCATGTTTACTTTTCACTTCAGATTAGATTTATGATGCCCACAGGGACTTCTGAGGAAATTGAGAGGCAATGCGGAGGAAAATAACTGAAATCAAATACGTTTTAAGAAATCTGAGATGACCCTGAGATCAGGGAGGTGTTTACCTGTAAATAACTCTTTTAGTCCTGAATATTTCTAGATCAAATTTGTTCAGCAGCATTAGCGATGATAGGGAATCATTTCTATATTCCTGTTTTATATGAAA
Source organism: Plagiodera versicolora (assembly GCA_037013635.1). Taxonomy (NCBI): domain Eukaryota; kingdom Metazoa; phylum Arthropoda; class Insecta; order Coleoptera; family Chrysomelidae; genus Plagiodera; species Plagiodera versicolora. The sequence goes on along the minus strand of CM072993.1, from coordinate 4,096,571 downwards.
AATCGTTTTCTCCGCATTTCTTCTATTTCACGTGCTTTCCAGGTTTTTTGCGCTAGTACCGGCAAAATAGTGGAAGGTCACATGTCACCTGACCCGTTTCAACCAATCAAAAGCCAGTCCTTGAGATGATTTTCCGAAGGTATAAATACGCCGGAGACCCCAGCCTGAGAGTTCTTTGGTTCTTTGGTTCTTTGCTATTTGGCTTTCCGTTTTGCTTCTTTTCTTATCCTTGCGATTCGTGTTGATTATAAGTGCTGCATAGTTTGTTATTATTCTGATTGGTTTAATTCCAGTTCGTAATTTTATTCCAGTTTGATTGAATCCGAAATTGCCGGTCATACCGTTATCACCAGTTTGATTTTACCGTTTACTTTCCGGAATATTTTCTTTAAGTTAATTTTCGTAAATCTAGTTTGTTTTGATTTCATTTTTCTAAGTCCTAACCTAACATCTGAACGTGCCGACCTGCGTGAAGCGAGCGCTCTAGCCGATAACCGAATTCCCTTAGTTGCCGTAGCCAGCGTATGCATTGTTTTCCATAAACTATCGATTGTACCCGATTACCTGTAAGTACCTGTAAGTTCTTTTCAACTATTTTCATATCAATTTTCTCGTGAAGTTTACGCCAGGACCGATACCGTGGTCGTACTAAAATATCCCAGGGGGTTTGCTTCTTTCGAGGATCAGCCTTTTGTGATATTCGTAATAACGCGTGCCAGGACCGATACCGTGGTCGTACTAAAATATCCCAGGGGGGTTTGCTTCTTTCGAGGATCAGCCTTTTTGTGATATTCGACATAACGCGTAATAGGACCGATACTGTGGTTGAATTAAAATATCCCAGGGGGTTTGTTTCTTTCGAGGATCAGTCTTCTGTGATATTGCGAGTAGCGTGTACCCGTGTAATCAGATTTGGTATTGATATTATCGTATGAAAATCTTGGAATTGAACTTATCTTGGTCTCCTAAATAGCTCGCCTGCACCGCTTTTCCGTTTAATGCTTTCGCCCTGCTTTTCCTGTATATCTGAGTTAGATTTTCTATTTTCTTATAATTTGGGACTTGTGCTAATTACTTCCGGTTCAGGTGAAACAAATTCGCTTTAAATTCCGTTCACGAAATCAGCTGTTTAGTGTCATTTCACTCCTGGGCTTAAGGCTGTATGTATTTTTGTTATAACTGTATTGCGTATGTAAGATTTATTTTGATTGCTCGCTGTTATTTGTATGTCCTGAATAAATAAAACTCCGTATATTTTTATATCGTAAATTGATTTATTGAACCAGATAACCTGAAATACGACTAGATTATTGCATTGATAGGTAGCTTTTGTAATCCAGAATATCCTGAGTGAGAGTAATTAAAGCCTACCCTTTCTTAGGTTACTTTACCAGAGTCTAACTATCTGACCCCTGGTTTACACAAGGGGGTACATTGTATACAGTTACTTTGTATTCCTTCTCCACTGATAGCTACCCTAGGGTCTTCCGAAGAACCATAAGTTCTGGAAGCAAGTGGAGCATACCACTTTCAAAAAAACTGGCGCCCGAGGCAACCGATATAACTACCAGACATATCTAGTTCTCGGGCTCCCCTTGTAAGGTTCTTTACCCCGAATTAAGACCCTTACAATACTAATTGTCACATACATTGTTATGAATAGATTGAGTACATGAGTGGTTAAAATAGGGCTATTGGCGAACTTTCCACTGAAAAAAAAAGGTAACGCACCCATCTTATCGCTGGATTACGAATCATGTTGAAACGATATCCAGTTCTAAAGGCAACACCTCCAGGGTGGGTGTGGAAGTTTGCCGTGCTATTTTATGTCCCTGTTTGCAAGGAATTTTTCCTAAACAGTTCGATTCTAATACATTCAAGTAACACTTTCCACCATATGTAGTTCTGGCAGTAAGTTGCGAAATAATTGAAAAAAAATATTTTTGAAAATTTCTTTTTTCTCAGTGTACACATAGTGGGCCCCGTTTGCAAGGAATTTTTTCTAAACAGTGCGATTCTTATACATTCAAGTAACACTTTCCACCATATGTCGTTCTGGCAGTAAGTTGCGAAATAATTGAAAAAAAAATATTTTTGAAAATTTCTTTTCTCTCAGTGTACACATAGTGGGCCCCGTTTGCAAGGAATTTTTCCTAAACAGTTCGATTCTAATACATTCAAGTAACACTTTCCACCATATGTCGTTCCGGCAGTAAGTTGCGAAATAATTGAAAAAAAATATTTTTGAAAATTTCTTTTCTCTCAGTGTACACATAGTGGGCCCCGTTTGCAAGGAATTTTTTCTAAACAGTGCGATTCTTATACATTCAAGTAATACTTTCCACCATATGGCGTTCTGGCAGTAAGTTGCGAAATAATTGAAAAAAAAAATATTTTCTCTTGTCTTCTGCACAAAAAATAACAGTCACGATCATCAATTTCTTCGATACGCCTGTATTTTCACACCAAACACAATCACAACCTTTACATTCCCAAGTTAATTCATCGAGAAACATTTCTCAAGGAAGCAGCCAGTTTAAAATGTTCATAATATTAATCTTTTATGTAACGTTCGTTAGCTAAAGGGGGGAAACGACGCCACTGGTCGTTCGGTAATGTTCGGGAATTTAGGCAGTCAGCTCTGGCAGCCCGTTTCACACTGGTGTTTCCCCACCGTGGCTTCTCCCCGCTGGTTCGACGAGCGATCGGAAATGTTCGGCAATTTGTGCAGGCAGCAGACTTCACAAAGTTGAACTGACATTACTTGAATTTATCTCCAAAAGTTGAGTCCAAAAGAATAGGAAATGTCAAAAACTTAAATAACAATAGAATACAATATACACTTTACAGAATTTCTGATATATTTCAGATGACTTTTCACAACTCGTGAATTATAGAATGACCTTATATTTCCAAGAAAGTTGAAGTGAATTATTTGATTAATCTTGTTTATAAAAACGATTCACAACTTATTTTATCTCGGTCATAATTGGTTGAGCTAACAAGACAATTTCGAAATATGTTCAATTTTTGGAGTAAACCCGACCCAAAAGGTGAGTCATTTTCTTGAATAAAATCAATCAACAGCTAACAATGTAATTGTCAATAATTATTGAGGATGAATCCATATCACATCATATTTATTATTAGAACAGTATTTTCACGAATATTTTACCCTACTTCCGAGGGTCTTTATTTTGAAAGTCAAACATGAAGTGATACATTTTTACAAAAAAGTCACACCTGAAGAATATTTTATTTCCAGAAGAGCAGAGGCAAGTTGATAAACAGTTGAGAAAAGTGGGCAGGGATATTGAAAGAGATCGTAGAGAACTAGAAAGAGATGAGAAAAAATTGGTAAGATTTAATTATCACCCACAAAAGTAAGTCAAGTCACATCTATCAATACAAATAATATTGAAGGGTTTCTGATAACATATTTGAATGTCTTCTAGGAATTGGAGATAAAAAAACTTGCCAAAGCTGGAGACATAGAAGGATGCCGAGTGTTACCAAAGCAGCTGGTGGAATTTCGCAAACAAAAACAACGAACCTACGCAGCAAGTAGCAAAGTTCGAGGTAAGATATGCAGTTTTGATGACATGGATTTTATCGATCCTACTAGGTGAGTGTGCACATATAAAGCAGCATAGATTTTGATAATTTTTTTTGTACTTCAATTCTGATCAGAATACATGAATTTGGCAATATTAACTCAAACAAGATTGTACAGCTTCCTGGCTTATTTTTTTGATAATGTGACATGTTATATGTTAGGAAAGGTTTTATCATGTTTTCATCATGAGAAAACATTTAAATGTCGTATTTTTGGAAATATTCAGACCCCATATTTCTTGGAAAATTGCCAACATTACACTAACCAAATAACACTTGTAAGGTTGTAAACTGTTGTCTACACATAGTAGCAGTGAAGTAGTCATACCAATGGTTGAACACATAATTGGTTCTGTTTCATGGAATTGATAGTATAAAATCAAAATGAGAAGATTTCCGTATAATAAACTTCTGAATTGCAAGTAAAAGAAGGTCGAAACTAAATTGAATGAACAAATTCGTATCATGTTGCTTCTCACGATGTTCTCTGAACATTACAGGATGACTCCTTTCATGAGAAGTTTTACATAAAAAAAAAATCAACGTATACAGTTCTATAGCACTAATGTGTGTTTGGTAGGTTGACATATTAAGAATGTTGGTGGTCAACTGTGCCTAAATAACGACAGTTTAGAGCCGTACGAACATTGCTGGTTAATTCAAAGTTGACAATTCCTCATGATGAATACATTTCTTAATGTATAATGTGTCACGTTATTGAAGAAATTAGCCAAAGAGCACTACAATCTTGAACATTGAAATGAACAAGAAGGTGAAATTTTAACTTCCTAGTAGAATATCTTGGAAAAGTGATCATTTTCCCACTATAATATTGCCAATATTAGTCGTGGACTAAAATACGTGTGTTCAAGAAATAAATTATCAAAATTCAGATCGCCTCATGTATGCACTTTTACCCAAAATTAAATGAATTAATAGAATTCAAAACCTTGAAATCAACGATTAGACTTCAGCCACCTTTCACCAACTTTGTTTTTTCAATCAACTCCTTATGAGTCGAAACTTGTGCCTGGTGAAAAAGGGCGGGCCGTACAATTCAAAGCGGAATTCGAACCACTTCATTCATAGAATTTAGGCAAACCTCATAAATTCTTGACCAAACTAACAAAGTTTATGTCCCATCTGCTTTCCTTGAAGGTATCGCCTTCCAGAACAAAGCTATGGGAGCTAACGTAAAACTGGCAGAAGCAATGGGTACTGCTGGAAAAACCATGGCGGACATGAATAGGATCATGAAGCCTGAGCAAATCGCTGCCACCGTCAATGCATTTTCACGGGAAAACATGAAAATGGAGATGACAGATGAAATGAGTAAGTTTCATGTTGATCTTCCAGCTTTTCTCACAGTGGGCAACTGGACTAGTATGGAATTTTCAACAATTAACCACCTCATTCATCTAAATACAGAGGTGTGCACAAAAATCGGCCAGAACTGTTACTTCTGAATCATTCGATATCAAAATTTGAAATTTGGTGGGTAGCAACTGTATGCTATTGTTCATTTTTTTGAAGAAAAAATTGTATTCCATCCCAACTTTCGATTTTCAAATGGAACCCCCTGTATATTTTTTCCATTTTCAGATTCAGGGTATCATTTTACATACACCAGTAGTTTTTCCGGATCATTTTGTGTGAAACAGAAAGAACTACAAAATGAACTCCACATCAATCTTTAATATTTTCAGTAGCATAGAAAGACGTATGGCGTGTACTGCGTGTGTGAACTGTTTTTCGTGACGTACCAAAAACATTTGCAATCCTAATTGTGGATATCCTGAGCGTTTCTTGTACACTGAGTAAAATATTCAATTTCTAATCTGCATCAAACTCTTGCTGTTGCTTATTTGGTTTTTTGAAACTACCAAATTGACGTAGATTAGCTTGCAATCTGCTGAATTTCTGATGGCTAGGATAATTTCTAGTCGGATATCTGTTTCTATAAACACGAGGAGCATCGTGCGATTTTTTTCAAACATTCAAAATAAACTTGTAACATATCGGTTAACTCGTTATTATTCATGTTTATAAAATAGAAAATATCATCACCTGTATTGAAACTTATCATTGGATGTTACTGTCACATTGACATTGACTTACAAGGCTACCTCGATCTTGATTACTATTACCAATTAATGTGCACACTGTTTAAACAATAACACTTATTGAGGATTTTTTTTTTACATTTTGATCCGGATCTGAAAATGAAAAAATATACAGGGGTTCCATTTGAAAATCAAAAATTGGGGTCACTTCCGGTTAGACCGGAAGTGATGGAATACCATTTTTCTCTTCAAGAAACAATATCATATAGATGCTACCCACAAAATTCCAAATTTCGATCTCGAATGATTCAGAAGTTACAGCTCTGACCGATTTTTGTGCACACCTCTGTATATTTTTGTGACGTATAACATAAATAAACCTTGTTCAAAATCCCTGATTTCCACTGCATATTTCAAATAAGATGCCCGCCCCGCCATAATTCTGTGGTATAGTAACGTATAGTGACGTCAGTTACTATTTCCCTAAGACCCCAGCTAAAACACTCCCGCTAGAAAACCAAGCACAGAGCTGGGTTCATCGGCGTCCTTAGGGGGTGGCGAATTTCGCCCTCGGACCTGAAATATCACTCACCAGATACTATAATCGGCTTCGTTAAGAAGCTGGATTTATTTGATGAAATTTGAATTGGTGTGAGCCACAATAGTTGAGGGCCGTATTGACCCACTCACTTTAGACCTAACCTAACCTAAGTATTTTTTTTCAGTAAACGATACCCTGGACGATATGCTGACAGAGTCGGGAGATGAAGAGGAAACCGATAACATCATTTCGAAAGTCTTGGACGAGATTGGTATTGAAATTAGTGGAGCTGTAAGTATTTTATATCTCCAAAAGTATCAATTTTTCGTAAGTATTATCTAATATTTTCATCAAAATCCAAATCTCATGATTGTGACATTCATAAAATACGCAATAGATGGAAAAAATCTTCATTTGTATTTTTTGGAAAAATTAAAATTATCATCAGCTCGTCTTGAAGCCAACTTATCCCCAATCAGATATACTGAGTGATTTCCAAAAATCGTCTTTTTCAATATGTTTAGTAAACTTTCAACATTACCGATGTTTTCAATTTATTCAATTAATTTCAAATATCTTATACAGTTTGACCCATTTTCAATGGAAACACCCCCCTAAAATTTGAAGTTACAGATTTTAATACATTCTTTTGAAATGTCAAGCACTAAAAGGTCTACCTTGGGACAAAATTTGAAATGTTTATTAAAATTTTCAGGGCATACTACGATATTTTTTCTCAGTAGAAAATCAAGCTTTTTTTATTGAAAACATCACTATGCCACTGGATTAAGAGTGCCTCTTAACAGGTGTGACCAAAATTTCATGAAAAAAATATTCATTAATAACAAAGTTATGACAACTCAAAAATTCGAAAACTCACCCAGCTAACAGTCACAAAAAACACCCTATATAGCATATATTGACATAGCCAAGAGAATATTTTTTAATGATTTCAACAATAAAGTGCCGCAAGATGAAAAAAAAAACAAAGAGCGTAAATGTTTGTAATGAAACATTTAAATAATTATTTGTCATAGTTACGTTAATTAAAATATTTCGTTCATTAGTTGAATTGTGTGGATGTAATTCCGTTAGTTCATCGTTGAAATCATAAAAAAAATATTGTCATGGCTATATCTGTTGACATAGGGTGTTTTTTTGTGACTGTTAGCTGTGTGAGTTTTCGAATTTTTGAGTCATAACTTTGTTATTAATGAATATTTTATATCGTATCGAAAATTTTAATAAACACTTAAAATTTTGTCCCAAGGTAGACCTTTCAGTACATGACAATTAAAAAAAAAAATCAAAATCTGTTTACAACTTCGAATTATAGGGGGGTGTTTCCATTAAAAATGGGTCACACTGTATAAGGAATTGTTTTGAAAATTTTATGAAAAATTAAAATTTCTCTCACCTTCACATTGTTCAATGATCTTCAACAAAGATGTTCTAGGGGGAACTCTACCCGAAATGTTATTTATTGAGGGCTTACTTGGTTTAAAGACATACCTAACTTGTTTACAATTTTTGATTTTCGAAATAATTCAAATGAAGATTTTGTCCACTTGTCGCGTACTTAATGAATATAACTGTATATTTAATAAGGATATTTCTATTTGAACCATTTTATGCAGGTCGCTGGAGCACCCACCCCGGAGTCCGGAAGAATAGGGGAAAAATCGAAGGCGAAAGGTATGAGCGATGACGACATCGTAGCACAATTGGCCAAGCTGCGAGAATAAACGTCGTTTGTTTATATTGGTCAAGGCCTCAAAAGCATCTATTAACATTTCTATTTTCAATTTTTTATTAAACATAGTCATATTAAATATATTGTTACCTTAAAATCGAGTTATTACTAGCCAGGATTTGTCGAACGAAAGTATCTATAAGAAGGGAATTGTCGATTTAAATTGAAGTTAAGGGCGTTGGGGGAAGTGAACGAATATAAAGTCAAATAAGTTGATGTTTTGCGAACGAATATGGATCCATCGTGATTCAGTTGCCTACGTTTTCACGTTGTTCAGGTATCTACTGTGTGTATCGACAGTGGCGATAAAAAGTTACAAAACAAAAATGTACTAGTCTGAAAACTATTTAAAAAACTTCCACTCTCAAACTGTTGGGGGTTCATATGGGTAAAATTACATTCATCACCCGATCAAAATTTTGGTGAAAATTTGATAGTGAAATTAATATTTTTAGAAATATTCCATTTTGTCTACGAAATTTCATCTTTTGTCCTTAAAGTTTCCGAACAATATTGTACAGCTTGATTGCAAAATTCTTGATTGAAGTGACATTTAGATATTTTGAGAAAGGATTGACCATGTATTCACTTCCAGATGAATATTCGAAAGCTAGTTATGTTTAATACAATAAATCGATAATAATAAACCCTTTCTTGATATGTTGTGTCACGTTATTGAAAAAAAAAAATGCCAGGAAGCTGTAAAAAATTGTTCACAAAGTGACATGGATAATGATGTTTCAATTTCCCCACGATTATATTATCAAATTCGTGTTTTTTGGACCAAAATTCGTAAGTACCAACAGAAATTGAAATTTTATTCTGGAGATAAGTGTAATCTTACCCACACATGATATTGTATAATGGTCACACACACTCTAAGTTTATTAAAAAGATAATCGCGAAATAATTCTATCTCACTAAAAAATATTTTTCGAACTGTCTGAACATGACGGAGGTTAAAATGGACTTACTAATCTGTGCGTTCTCACTAGTATGATTAATAACGTTGAATAATCAAAAACTCATTCCTCCCTGCAATACCGGAACTTGGGAACAGGGTGGCATATGTTACAATTTATTTATAAAGGAAGAATGGAACTGGTACGCCCGGACGTCCATATCAGGTCCATTCAAGGTCCAAACGTCCATGGACGTCCATTGGATGTGAAGTGACAGACGTACAATAATCGTTGTCCATTGGACGTCCATTTCATGTTGCATGAAAAAAAAATAAGAACAACGTTAACAAATATATTTATTTCATTTCATCATTACATTCGGTTATTCATTATAGCGAAAATATAGTCAAATAGCTTTATATCTATGTACATATTGTCTCAAAAAGTCTAGAATATATTTTATACACTTTTCAAAAGTTTAACAGATAAAGCGTAGATTCATGTTCGAAAATGAGTTGAATATGGAATTTTAGTCCACATACTCATATCACCTGAGTTCAAAAAAAATTACGCAGTCTGAAAATATTCAGACATCAATCAAATGAAAGCTGGTCAAGATATAAACTGGAATAATACGTCATTCATATTTGTACTCGGTTGTTATTTCAAACAATTGATAAAATTCACCTTACATACAAAATAAAAAATAAATCTTGGCTTAGTGTCTTTAGTATAACCTGGAAAGCTGGAAAATTGGAAAATGAAAGCAGCTGAAAGTACGTAGAAAAATATACATGATTCAATGAAACGCTCTATGAGGGCTATTCTGTGAATGCAAAAAAAATCGAATGAAAAGAAAAAAAAAATGAAAGCAACTTAAATTATTCGAACCACCACCGTTTTTACCACACCCTGCATAGCTAGCAAAAAATGTCTGGAGTAACTGAAATCTTCATGGATGAGAATCTTACGAACATATTGATTGTAATGAACTCAAGCATTCAATTTATTCCAATAATAATTAACAATATCGAATAATTGAGTTTTTGCTGTCAAGTAGTTTGAATTTGTAAGCATACATTTGACTTTCATGCTGTTTTATTGATAAAAAGAAGAGGAATAATTTTTTGTTCAGAAGTTTTTTCATGTTTTTTAATGGGACTGAATTCGTAAAGTGTAAAGTATCACTGGAAATATACTAGTGAGTATTAAAAACGACTGTTTTTTCATGCCAATTAACACTATGATCGGGAACACGATTATGAATTTTGCTGATAAATGAGTTGTTTCATATTATTTCTTGCATACTTTTCTGGAAATCGTTTATTCAGTTGGTTTTTTTATATTTAACTTCCCACGAAAGGAGACATCCTGTAATGTTCAGAGAACATCGTGAGAACCAAGGGAAAGGAGGTAGGAATTGGTGATGACAGTATTTTCAACCAACAGTTTTTCTTCAAGATATCAAGCATGAGTTTACAAATTCTAGGAGTCAGTTGGCGTACATTCATCGGAAAATATATCAGAGATAGGATGGTGATAAGTTTGCTATGGGGCATCAATAAACATACAATAAGGTTACGTTTTTTAGAACGTATGTCACGTTATTTAATAAAAATAATTTCTTCATTTGGCATATAATAGATTATTTTCCAGACATCTTCAGAACCTTTCAAAAACGTCGACATGCTGTTATAGCAATTATTGAAATGGTGAAACAGTGGTGTTAATAACTGGAAAACTCAAATTTATGGAAAACCATGTTATGTACTCACGGTTTTTTGATAACTTTGCGTCACACAAGCATAATATTCTTCAATATAAATATTTTAATACAATACAGAATAGCCCTGAAAAAGAGAAATAGGCATTAGTGTAGTTCGTTCTTTTAGTGAAAACGTCGTATTATATTTTTCATTGATTATTGTCAACAATGTTTTTGATTGAGAATTGAAGGTGTGGGCTTATACATTGCCTTCAATTATTCTCAGAATTCTAGAGAATATGGGGAAAACTTTATCAGTCATAAAAAATCTAATTATGATTTTGTAAATTCCTAAATTATTTTTTTCATTTCCATCATTCATTTTATTCATTGTAGTTTATATAGATTTTCATCTCTATTCAAACATTTGTTATTGATATTTTCCTTGTTTTTTTTTAGATCTTGCATCTGAAATTCCAGATTGAATAAAAAAATCTCATCTCAGAATTGAATGAAATTAAAATAAAATTATATTTCGATATGAGCATTTCCGAAAAAAAACTTAAAATGCTATGTAGAAAACATTTGACATCATGATTCATCATCAGTTCCCAATAGTCGAAGATTTTATCAGTATCGCATTTTAGCTGTCAAAGAATCATCTTGTATATTGGCGTGTCTTCAAAGAACAAATTATCTATTTCTTAGTCCAAGAAGAATATCTCGATTTATTATAAATAATTTAGCAATTAGTTATCTTCTAACCGATAACTTTTACTAAATGAATTTGAGTAATGAGTATTACTGTGCTCTTAATTTTGGTCTTATCGTAAGGTAAATTTCAAAAGTCCCCCATCAATTAATTATCGCACTTACGTTATAGTTATTAGATATATTATTTTGAGCTCTAATTACAAATTGATATGTATTTTCACCGTTAATTATACATTTCCTAAAAACGACCTGACAATGCCTTAGCCAAAGCGTTCTTCAGATAATCAGTACCTATGGTTTTTAAGGAATTCGTTATCTGGTCACTGAAGGAGTTGCCCGATGATTTTTGTGGGTATTGGTTGGGGTAGCCTTGGGGTGGCCGATAACCGCCCTGGTAACCTCCTTGTGGTTGTTGGTATCCTCCTTGTGGTTGCTGATAGCCTCCCTGGCCGTAATTTGCCTGACCTGGGTATCCTAAACAAAGAAATTCATAATATTCCAATATAATTTTGAATATTGGTTCAGTGATTGGATAATTTACAGTTTCATGTAGTTGATCAATTTTATGAGACTTTGAAAAAGACGCTTCCCATGCCGTCACTAACTGTACAGTACTAACTGAGGGTTTACTTCGTCATATGGTTTCGACCTGTTTGACATAGTTTGCGTTCATAAGATTTATTCTTGATCCAATTATTCTTGAATAATACATACGTAAATGAATGACTGATCAAATTCTAAAGAAATATTACGGATATCGCTGTTAAATGTTATTCTAAAGCTGGTTGCTGATGACAACTCAAACGTTTCTGATATTGCGGGGACATCGAGGTAAAATGAACAAAGCAAACGAAGAACGTTCTGTCAGCCAGTCATGTGTGTATAGCCGTGTTCCATGTCATCGGTCTTTAATACACACAGAAATACATTCAAACTTCTGGGGGGAAATTTCTTGGGATTTGGATTCAATCAAGGTCAAACTCTCTATACTATAATTTCGTTTGATTCTTACTTGTTTATTGCATTGATTCTGTCACGTTTCATTCAGTTTGAGAAGAGTGAGTTGATTCTCTTATCGAAATGTATTGCATGTTGTTAATTAAACTAAAGGTACCTACCCAAAGAAATTTGGATAAGGGTCAAAATCACCTAAAAATCAACTTTGAATGACATTATATGTCGTTGAATTCAGCGTTAAAAGTTATTTCGAAAAGTGTCATAAAATATGCATGTCCGTATTGAAAAAAAATGACGTTGAAGGTGGCCCAGTGCGTACTTACGTCAAATTGAGGATAATTTACTGTCGAAAATTCCCGTAACATTTATGGATAATATTCGAAATAAAGTGGGAAAAGGAGAAAAATCTAAATGACACAATTTAATTTTCTTATGATATCTCAATAACCGGCCCTGATAATCTCGATTTGTTTGAACTGCTTGACAACCTTCTATGAATGTAACTTTTTCTCCATTTGACCGACCTCCTGAATCTTATGGTTTGGAAGTTACCAATACAATCCCAATAAAAAAGTGGCCACCCTGTATAATGGAATGTTTGGTTCGAGTCATCTTGGGTATTGGCAGAGAAAGCTGACAGTTATTTCTAGTAAACATATGATTCACAGAGTTTTGTCTGGTGTGGATCAAATAGACTGTTTCTAAAATAAAGAATTCACCAATGAAATCACATGTTTATCAGGACTTGAATGAAATCATTTCATTTTATTCATTTTATATTTCATTTTCAATTTTATTTTATTCGCAGTATAAACTCTCCATGTGTCGTAGTATTTTTTCCAACTACTGATCATCCCCTCTCTAAATACTAACCTGAATACCCTTGCTGTGGGTACCCTTGCCCGCCGTACCCTTGCTGCGGGTACCCCCCGGGCTGTTGGTACCCCTGGCCAGGATAGCCCGACCCCGCTTGTCCGCCCGGATACCCCGACCCGATGCGGCCGCCCTGGTAGCCTCCGCCGCTGCTGCCCCCTTGTGCTGGCTGCCGGTACGTGTTGGGTCTAGGGGTAGTTTCCCCCCTGCGAGGGAGGTTGGGGTATACGCTGCCGGTGTCCTGGGCGGGGGGACTGTCTGGTTGGTTCAGCGTGTTTTGGCTGTGGGTGTCGTAGCCTACGAGGCCGACTGGAAAATACAGGATGTTTGGGAAAAATGTTTTTATTTTATTCGATCAAACCAATGACACGCAAATTAGTGTATAATACTATAATACTGCCACACTTCAATTACTATAGTGCTATTTTATATATTGCAAGGCAAGGGGATATAAATATGTCGCGAAAATTACAAAATAGAGCAATGAGGTTAATAATACGTTGCGATAGGTATACAAGCACTGAGTTTATGCTAGCTAGCTTAAATTGAAAGTGTCAAAGATTTCTGAAGGGTTTATTGCATTGGTTCTTATTCATAAAATCAGGAAAGGCCTAACACTAAAATATTTACAAAATATTCTGCAAACGCTTGAAGAGTTGCATGGATATAATACAAGGGGAAGACATAATTTTGTACTGCAAAGATTGAGAACAGCTGCAGGTCAGAACTCTATATTTTCTAAAGGTAAAAGTAAATTTAATAGACTGGATCAGAATATTGAAAACACAGAAAACATAATTTCCTTCAAACGTTTAGGTATTGAAAATAATGTATATATAATATTTTTTCGGCCACTATTACATAGATATCAGGTTGAGTTAATAGTAATACTGTTACTGTATCACATATTATTGTAAATTGGGATGTACTAATTAGCTATAGAGCTAAATAAAAGGGTATTATTATTATTATTTTATCAAAGTTGATAATGAAACAGTTTCTAGAAGACCTTGATTGGCTGGGGACATTTAGGCATCAATAATTATGACAACTCACAGTAACATCACAACGACGCCAGATTTATTTGGATAGAAATCTTTGATTCGCTTATGAAGTTTGTTAATTGTCGTTCATTTTTTTTGTAATATTGAAAAACTGTTCAAAGGTTGTTCACATTGAATTGTTCTCCAATTTTGGTGTATACATTTAATAAATTGGAAACATTATTTCCAAAACTTTGAAAGATATTCTCAATTTTCTGTTACGGATTACCGTTGAAAAAAAAAAACAAGTAGCAACACCGCACTTTCTGGCGAGCTGTCACAAATATCTAGTTGAAATAAATAGACTATAACAACATGATGCTACTGCCCATTGTTTTGCCCCAATATCACATCCCTTCCACATCAAAATTAGATAACTATTGACTGGATAACCATTGAATAGTTTTTTCAACATTTCAAAATATTTCGACTATAATTAACGAACTTCATAAGCAAAGCAAAGGTTTATCTCCAAATAAATTCGGCATCGTTGTGAAGCCACTATGAAGTAATAAATAATAATAATAATAAGTTTATTTACTTTTCATCACAAACTTACAATAATTTCGATAATACAATGCATCTGTAGTGATAAATAAATATACCAAGGAAGAAGTCACTAAAGTTTAGACCTGTGCGTGACATATCTATGAACACATGAATATAAGACGAGAACAACTGCAACAATGATACACAGCAATATCAATAATAATATAATCAAATCGACTAATAAAAGATAAGCTAAAATAATATAATCATTTGAACTAATTTAATCGACCAATAAAATGTAAAATAAAACAAAACAAAAATAAAATAAAATGAGGGGGTCAATTAGACTAGACCAGATGGAGTAAGTTATATAAGCAAACCCAGTCGATATTTTACTGAAGCGCATTCAGAAAAGCCCATCACCAAAATAAAGTAGGTGTAAAGTATTACCAACCAGGACACTGTATGTATTATATTGACATAATTATTGATGCCTAAATGTTCCCAGATATATCTCAATATCCATTTATAAAATCGATGGATACTTTTGATTTTGCACCAAAAAATAACCAATTCTGTCAGAACTATCTTCCTAAAATAATTGACTACAAAAGTGGCTAAACTTATCCACTGAACATGCTACCCTATTTTATTATAGAATTTTCAATATCAATATAACGGTTGGCAATAGTTGAAAACGATGCCAAATGTGTTTGGCCTTTTTCCAAACGATTTCCTTACTATCAGCTGATTTATGCGGATTTTTTGTATTAGTAGAATTTCGGATATATAAGGTGAGTAAAAGTTGTGTACCATGTTTTGAATAAAAGTATAGTTTGATAAATAAATTCATGACTCGAAATGCATAATAAGAAAGATATATATCCTTCCAATCCTGTCATTCCTTAAAGTCTCGATCGAAAATTGCGATAATATAACTAAGCGGAAAACCACACATGTTACAGGTTCATCTTTTTTATGTAATTTTTTTCCTTCTATCTACATGCTTCTATTTTATGACCATAACGAATATGAGGAATGAGTTGTCCCAAAAAAATACAACTCATCCTTTGAAAACACTCTGTATAGCAATATCGGAAATGTAGAAGTATATTTGGGAAATGTATTTCAACAAAAAACATTCATGAAGAAAACTTAAATTTGGTGGCTTTCACCGTTATTATGTAGAGAAATTATTTGAATTTTATCTCATCAACTTTGAAGGGATATATCTTCCTTAGAATGCATTCTGGGCCATAAGTTCATTTATCAAAATATTCTTTTTTTAATGATCCTCAGAAAATGCAGTGAACAATTTTGATTCATTCAGCATAATTTTTGTTCAATTGTTATAATGTTTAGTGGTTGCATGAGTTTTCAGGGGTTTTCCTGATTGAACATTAGGAAAATAAATACTTTAACAAAACTCAGCTGTTAGCAAAACAGAATTGTCCATTATCTCATTTCAAAATGATTTCTTTTGATCAATGACTAACTTATTATCCGGTAAAGTTGCACCTGTTGCTTACATGACGTCCATTAAATAAATTATACTTGCTTTGCACCTAATGGAAATATATTATATCAGCTTATTAAATAATTCCTAAGTGACCTCGTTTAAAACGAAAATCCTCTAACGACTTGAAAACGCTACGAATTTGGTCATTTCTCTCACCTTTGCTGTGGTCATCCACACATTTGGGCGTACCGTCGTCCATTTTGCACACCTTTGTAGGGGGACAAACGTATGTGGAACAAGTTCTTTGTGTGTCAGAGCCGATTTTTTTGCAGGTAGGATATCTGAAAATATATGTCGAGCGTTTTCTTTCGATTATAATAGATGTTAATGAATTACTGAAACATGTATTTGGATATGACGGAAAATTGACATGAACTGGCAACTCTGTATTCTAGATGAGACGGTAACTACTCAATATCGAATTCTTTAGCTTCTCATGAGTATTCAATTCGATTCAGTTGGAATGTGAGATTGTGCACCTAAAGAGCACAAGTTGGATACCTATAGGTATCCAAACATAAATAACCAATACAAAAATTTTAGAAACTTTTTCAGAACTTACATAATGATTTAGTATACAATTCAAAACACGATTCTATAACTATAAATAGAGACCTTCAACGGATTGTAGACTATTCTGATCAACACAATTTATCAATCAATCCTACTAAAACAGTAGTCCTATTTTTTGGAAATAAAAACTCAAGACCTAACATCGTGAATAATATAAATATTAAACTTAACAGCACAAATTTGGTTATCTCTGAGAGTGCAAAAAATTTAGGATTAACCACGATCGTATACATAGGTCTTGCAACTCGTTTGGTGGGGGGTGGCCCAAACATCGAGGAAATTTTTGTGGTTCTCATGTTTCGCCACCTGCAGCGCTGTCCTCTACTGTCACTTTGTCAGCCAATCACAAATCAGATCCGATCAGCTTTTTGAAAGTAGGAATAATTTTTATTTATTCGAGAGAATTTTGCAAGATATAATATTTCTGTCATTGATTTAATTTACCATTCGAGTCCGAACCGTTTGTTTTGTTGTCAAAGATTAATCACGTGATTACACCCCTATGTCCTCCTAGCGGATAATTATGGAAACTTTTTCTTCAAAACTGGTGCCACCCCCCACCACTCAAAATTGCCGTAGATTCCAGACCTTATGTATATGACCGTGGGATTAACTATAGATACTTCTCTTAGGTTCAAGAATCATGTGAATGTCTTATTGCGTAAATCTTATATGCGCACTCGGTTACTTTTTGCTAATAAACATATTTTAAATTTCAAAAGTAGGAAACAACTGTCGGAATAATCTTTGGTTTTATCCTTTCTTAACTACTGTAATATTGTCTATTACCCATGGCTTGATAAATTCACTCAATATCGACTTCAAAATACTTGCTGTAGATTCATATTTAATTTGAGGAAATATGATCACATTTCTCAATATATTCTGCAGTTAAGGTGGCTCAAAGTGTCCAGTATTTTTAAATATCATTTCCTCATCTTTTTACATAGATTGTTTGATACTCAAAGTCCGCCCTACCTTTATGAGAAACTAGTTTTCAGAAATAATTTACACAATCTCAACACCAGACATTCACAGATACTTAACATGCCTCGTCATTCGACAGCTTTGTTTGAACGCAGTTTTACTCACAATGTAGTAAAACTCTTTAATTCCTTCAAACCGGAACTATCACTATCAATAGCCTTCCGTGAGAAGTTTTATATATAAAAAAAAATAGAAAAGTCATTAAAAATTAACTGCTGAATCAGTAAAACTAGCAACATTGTTGTCGCATTGCTACATTTTTGTGTTTCTATATTTTTATATTCAATTATAGTACCTACTATTTTCTGTTTTTCTCTCTTCTACTGATGGTCGAATCAATATTATTGAAATTGTAACGTATTCTCTTTTATGTTATTTTTGTTTTATTTCTATCTTGTAAACTGAAAAGGTTAGGAGTTTAAGAGTAGCTTTAGCTAATCTTCGCCTTTGCAGGGCAAATGTATGTGCATTTGTTGAATAAAGCCGATTTATTATTGTTATTATTATTATTATTATTATTATTCATTGATATAGTCTTCTAGAAGTCGATTGATCAATTGATTTTTATTGTGCCCCAACTATCAGATATATAGCACCCCTAGTGGCCATTTGCTAAATTGATGATCCGATCACATGAAAAAAGTGGCATGGCTTAAATTTCTTTTAAATCTGAATTTCTAGTCTGCCGATTTCACTGTACGATACTCACGATCCACATTCGCCCTGTCTTTGATAATAACTGCAAGGATCAGTTTCCATTACACAAGTTTGAGTGCTGGGACAACCGATATCGTTGCAACTTCGTCCATATTCTGTAACAACAAAAATCACAGAATGGTTCAAGATTTTATCACTTCTGCAATATACGAGGTATGTTCAAAAAGTATCGCGAATTTAGAATTTCCGTAAGCTACGTGTATTTGATTTAAATTTTTTTAGCGTCATGTTGGTACTCATAACAATTACTTACGTCGACAAGCTTTGCCATTTTGAATATTTAGTTAATTTTTGACAGCTGTTGTACTTGAATGTGTAAGAGAAATTGCTGAGGATCTAATCATTTCAAGGATTTTAACCAATGATTTGGCCATGAGCCGCAGCATCGCTTTTACAATTATTCCCGAATCTTGGAGCATCTCTCAATTAAAACCTTAGAAAACGAAATCGATGTGATTTAATTTTATTATACAAATTAATTAATGGTATAACATCATGCCCAGAATTGTTGGCACAAATCAGTTTCAAATTCCATAGAATACCAACACTAAATTGTAGACTTTTCAGCATTCCCTTTCACCATACTAATTATGGCTACAATAGAAGCATCGTATTTTGAGACTGGGTAATCTAGTTGATTCAAATGGTGTATATAACTGGTGTGAGCTTGTGTACCTTTGAAAAATCTCTTGATGGAGTAGCTACTCTGTGATACCTTGTGATATTTATTAGTATCTATATATTTCTTTATATTACTTGTCATATTGGATATCGTCTATAGTTTGTAAAAAGGGTTTGCCCGTTTACGAATAAATAAAAATAAATGAATAAATTGCTCAGGAGATGTTGAACTCGGTCCATGACGACCGAAATGTGTTCTAGAGAGTCATAAAAAAATCAACCAAAAAGGTGTGAAATTATACCAAGACAAAATTATTGAAAGGGCAAAAATTCATTATTTAAAAAAAAAATATCTCGAAAACGGTAAGACTTTTGAAATGGGAATTTTGTCATAGCAGGTGGGTTATCCTTCGATCTACATTCTCCCTCGGTTTAACGTGGTCTTTACGGGACACCCTGTATGTGACTATCTCAGAAATTTCACATTTTCCAGAATATCCTCAAAAAGAAAAAATTCGCTGACTTACTCGTATAGGACTCTGCTAATCCAATAAACGCTATCAATACCAAACTTGAGGTCAGCATCTTGAGGTCACGTGAGCTGCAAATAAACAACAAAATCCAATTAGGAATACGTCAGATGAATAACGCGCTGTAAAGCACTCACGAATCTCAGTTGTTTCGATATTTTCGATCGGTGGTTTATTACTGACTTATCAATACAAATATTTATTTTGATAACCCTGTTCGGGGTTATCTGGTTCCATGGGTAAATCCATAACATGGTCGAAGGGGTTCAAGAGAACCATTCTAGCTGCGTTATATTTCTTTTGGAAGAATGAATCTAGATCTACAGATATATTCTGCATATTCAATTTATTCTATCATTGAAAAAATCGAAAATTTCACAAATTCGCTGCACATCTCTTATATTGAAATTAATGTTTTTTGGTTTTTTCACATTATTTGTGAAATGAAATAATTTTCTTTTTTTTAATGTTGATTTTTGTAATACATCTGAAAACACTTAATATTTTTGAAACAGTTCAAGATAGGTATGGGACATTGTAAATGAATTATATGTCTAGAAATTTCTGAAGAATCCAAAAAACTGATAATTGGGTTGTATTTAAAATAAGAAAGTTGGTATCGGCCACTGTCACATGACACACCCTATACATATATATTTTTTTTTTTGAAAAAAAAATGCGCATCTAAAAATACAAATCGACGTGTTCAAGCGTTTTCCCCAACACGCTCTCATTTATTCGTTATCGAATTTATTCCATTTGGCTGTTCCACACTGTATAAGGTCATCCTTTGAATATTTGTTTATTTTCTGCAGTAGACCGTCTATCAGAATTTGATGCTTCACTATGTTAACAAGAGTGAATGAAGTTTATTGGAAAAAGAACACCTATTTGTTTCCTACGGCAATTGAAATATGTTCCAAAAGGTTTCTAATTTGGATATGCAGAGCGTGTACTGAACGTTATTAATTTAATTCCCATAGTGACAGGTCGATTAGAAAATGCTATATCGTTTTTCACTCCCAAAACGATTATGAATAATATTTGAGTATGCATACTGTAATCTGAAGGTTAGCTACTAAATAAGGAAATATAGTTTATGAACAAAATAATTGACTCATTCTGCGATAATAGTCCAGTCGATTCAAAGTCAAGTTCTGGCAATATCATGCCCCAAACATAGAAAACGTTTCTATCATAACATATCCATCCTTATGATATTTCAAGAAAATCTGGGAATCTTAAATTAAAAGATACAAATACAATACATCACTGTATAACATAATATAACCTATCACAATATCTGAGATGATGATGAATATCCAAAATGATGGAAAATTGGCTCGAATACGGGCAGGAAGTTCCAAATAAAATAAAAAAATTGACTTTTCATTTATTGAGTATTCAAGCGACACCTTAGGCAATTCTTAGAACTTAATAGAGAGTTGAAGTGGTTCCACGAACGGTAACGTTAGTATTCATTCTGACATCTGGGCATGCGCATTGCACAAGTTTTCACGTTTTCGTATTTTGTGAGTCTACGGGTGTACGTAGACTCACGCTATCTAACGGGTGCTAAAAGAGGGAACGTACGCTAACCGAAATCTCACGAAACGAGGACGATAACTTGCGAACGGCACAGGACATACAGTTAAACTACATAAATCAGCATGGAAGTTAAGATTATTAAAATTATTTAACATTCCCTGCCTAGGCTAATTCTGTGCTAACGTGATGAGTGTTGAAGTACAATGCACACCTTTCCTATTTATCACTTTCATGGTTGATATACCCCATCTAGCGTGTATATTCTTGTTGTATGTTAGATCAAGAACGGCAACACTGTTCTAGATAGTGTGTCAAGTGTCAAGTAGTAAGTAATTATAATAAATAGAAGAAGTCATGTTCTTGTATGTTTCTTGTGAAATAAAAGCAAAGAAGGAAATAGGAGTTTTAATGGTAGTAGAGAAGAATATAAAAGATTAAGAAATATCAACAGTGGTAGCAGAGCGTGGTTTAAAATTATAAGCATATACGAGAATGTCGAATCTACGAGAAAGATTCCCAATTGTACCATTCGCCGGCGTGGACTTCAGCACGTGGTCGTTTAGGATAAAAAGTATACTAAAAGAAAATGGAGCGTTAAAAGCAATTGAAGATGAAACATATAGTGCGGATGCTCAGAACTCGAAGGACGAGGCGAAAGCCCAGGCGATATTGATAGCTGGTGTGGCAGATAGCCATATTGAATATTTGAAAAAGGAATCCGCATTTAAGATGTTTAAGAACCTGGAGGAAAATTTCATGAAGAAGGGAGTACGTTCCAAGTTGTTTCTACGCCGAAAATTATCGGAGATGAAATATTCAGAAAACTGTTCACTGATTGAACATTTTATAAATGTTGAAAGAATTTTCACAGAGTTGAAAGAAGCTGATACAGAATTGGGTGAAGAAGAGAAGGTTAACTATATATTATTGTCCATGCCTCAGTCATATGACGGCATTATAACAGCGTTGGAAACGATGGAGAACTTAAAACTAGATTTTGTGAAGAATAGATTACTTGGAGAAGAAGAAAAGAGAAAGAGAGATTTGAATGGACTTGGTGTCAGATCACACACAACTGCTTTCTCATGTTTTGTGTGTGGTAAACCTGGCCACAAGAAATTCCAATGTACTATGAGAGACAGAAGTCAATCACAAGAAAATTATCAAAGGGGTCCTGGAAATTATCAAGGGCTAGAACGTGGGCACTATAGAGGCTTTAGACAAGGAAGAGAACAGAGTCGAGGATATGGACGAGGACAGATACAAGGATATGGACGAGGACAGAGTCAAGGATATAGACGAGGACAGAGTCAAGGATATGGACGAGGACAAAGTCAAGGATATGAAAGAGGACGAAGTCAAGGATATGGACAAGAAAGAAGACATCAGTCATATGCAGCGGAGAACTGTGAGTCACAAGATATTGCTTTTTTATGTGAAAAAAATTTAAACGAAGCACACAATTGTAATGATATTTTCAACAAAAATTGTCTGATATGGTACATAGACTCTGGATGCTCTGATCATCTGGTAAACAATAAAGATATTTTTATAGATTATATAGAACTCAAAATACCTAAAAATATAGCTGCTGCCAAAGAAGGTGTAATGTTGAAAGCAGTAGGAATTGGTAATATTAAAGCGAAATGTTGTGTAGGCAAACATATTACTAACTGTACTATTAAAAATGTTTATTATGTACCAGATCTTAGAAAAAACTTATTATCAGTACCTAAAATGGAATCTAATGGATTGAAAGTTACTTTCTATAGAGGTAAAGTTAAAATTTATAATAATGATCAAATAATAATGATAGGTAGTGCAAATGGTAATTTGTATACTATTGAAATGGAAGTAGATGAACAAAGTTGTAGCTATCATGTAACAAAAAATTGTAACACATCACAGTTATGGCATAGACGCTTCGGTCACTTGGGAATGAAAAATATTAATATTCTAGTGCAGAAGAACCTAGTGAATGGCATACATGATTTTCAAAACAATGAAACAGATAATACATTATGTGAACCATGTTTATTAGGAAAAATGACAAGACAACCTTTCAATAAGCCTGGATATAGGGCAAATAAACCGCTAGAGTTGGTGCATACAGACATTTGTGGGCCGATTACCCCAATCAGTAGAGAAGGTCATAAATATTTGTTAACATTCATTGATGATTACTCTCATTTTGTTATAGTATATTTGATAACACAAAAATCAGAAGTTTTCGAAAAATTTAAAGATTATTACTTTTATGCAACTAAACATTTCAATACAAATCTGTTGAAACTTCGTTCAGATAATGGTGGGGAATATGTGTCAGGGGAATTTCAAAGATTTTGTTCTCAAGAAGGGATATTATTGCAATATACAGTACCATATAATCCAGAGATGAACGGTGTAGCCGAACGTATGAACCGAACTTTAATTGAGAAAGCCAGAACAATATTACTAGAGTCAGATCTAGGAAAAGAATTTTGGGGAGATGCTGTATTATATTCTGCCTATGTTACAAATAGAAGTCCCTCAGCTGGGAGAGAGGTAACAGCAAGTGAATTATGGGCCGGAAGAAAACCAGATGTTTCAAATATGAGAGTTTTTGGTTGTATCGCATATAATCATGTACCTAAAGAACAAAGACAAAAATTAGA
This sequence comes from Plagiodera versicolora, assembly GCA_037013635.1. Taxonomy (NCBI): domain Eukaryota; kingdom Metazoa; phylum Arthropoda; class Insecta; order Coleoptera; family Chrysomelidae; genus Plagiodera; species Plagiodera versicolora. The sequence goes on along the minus strand of CM072993.1, from coordinate 4,072,767 downwards.
CAATCCTGGTAAGAAAATGATTATGATAGGGTACAGTTCTTCAGGATACAGACTTTTTGATACAGAAACCAATAGGGTAGTAAATGCAAGAAATGTTGTATTTGATGAGAGATTGAAAGATCAAATTAAATATTTTGCGAGTAGTGAAGAAACCTCTACACAAGAAGTGAGAACTGAACAAGACGAGGTAAAGCAAAGAACAGAAGAGCACGAAATTGAGAGAATAGAAAATGAAGTACCTAAAAATATTCTAAGAGAGCCAGTATTAGATGAACAGGCTGAAGGGAGACAGAAGAGAAAAACTAGGAAACCAAAATGGCAAGAAGATTATGAAATAAATTTCAGTGAGGAAAGTGATGAAGCTTTATTTGCACTGTTTACTAACCAAGATGTACCATTGAATTATCAAGATATAGAAGAAAGAGCAGACAAACATGATTGGAAAAAGGCAGTAAATGAAGAACTTGAAATTCTAGAAGAGAGTCACACTTGGAAAATTGTGACGAAACCGGAAAAGGAAAAATTATTGGATAGCAAATGGGTTTTCACAAAGAAAAATATAAGAGAGGAAGAAATATGTAAAGCTAGACTAGTAGTACGTGGATATCAGCAGAAAGAACATTTGGGAAATATTTATTCACCTGTTTTAAAATTAGAAACTTTAAGAGTACTTTTATCCGTGGCTGCTCACAGAGGATACCATATTCACCAAATGGACGTGAAGGGAGCATTCTTATACGGTGAAATAAATGAAATTGTGTATCTTAAACCACCGGACGGATTAGAATTACCGGAAGGTCAAGTTTTAAAATTAAATAAATCATTATACGGGTTAAAAAAATCTCCCAAGTATTGGTATGAAAAATTTAATAGCACTATAACAGGATATGGGTTTAAAAGATCAGAAAATGACTATTGTCTTTATAGTTTAAGGGATATGTACTTATCACTATATGTTGATGACCTCTTAATACTAGGAAATGACTTGAAGGAAATAAATAAGGTTAAAATATTTTTATCAACAAAATTTAGGATGAAAGACATGGGTTGTGAAAATTTAACGTATTTGGGGATTTCAATTATTCAACAGCCAGGACAAATTCACATCAATCAAACAAAATATCTGCAAAGTATTTTGAAAAAATATAATATGGAAAATTGTAATGGTAGTAATACTCCAATGGATGTAAACTTCAAATTAGATGAAAAGTCAGTAATTGATATGAAATATGAATTGCAATGTAGATCACTGATAGGGTCTTTAATGTATGCTACAGTAGGTTCAAGGCCAGATTTAGCTACTTCTGTATGTTATTTAAGCAGATACCAATCAAACCCAAGTGACGATTTGTGGAAAGCGTTGAAGCGAATACTCAGATATGTAAAACAAACCATTAATTATTCTTTGATATATTCTAAGACTTATGATAATACATTATCACCATTGATAGGATATGCTGATGCCGACTGGGCTAGAGATAATGATAGGAAGTCTACTAGTGGATATGTATTTAAATTGTATAATAATACTATAGCATGGAGATCTAAGAAACAAACAACTGTAGCACTTAGTACAACTGAGGCTGAATTGATCTCTTTGTGTGAATCTGTTGTAGAAGCATGTTGGTTGGTTAAATTACTGTTAGATTTGAATGTAAATGTTAAAAATGTAACTGTTTATGAAGATAACCAGAGTACTATTAAAACTGTACAGAACCCAGATCAAAAGAGACTGAAACATATGGATATTAAGTTTAATTTTGTGAAACAAAAGGTAGAAGAAGGTTTAATTAATGTAGAGTATATTAATACTAAATCTCAGTTAGCTGATATGTTCACAAAGCCTTTATCTAAAAATCAGTTGTTACCGTATACATTAGAATTAGGTTTGAAAGATGTGCATTGAGGGAGAGTGTTGAAGTACAATGCACACCTTTCCTATTTATCACTTTCATGGTTGATATACCCCATCTAGCGTGTATATTCTTGTTGTATGTTAGATCAAGAACGGCAACACTGTTCTAGATAGTGTGTCAAGTGTCAAGTAGTAAGTAATTATAATAAATAGAAGAAGTCATGTTCTTGTATGTTTCTTGTGAAATAAAAGCAAAGAAGGAAATAGGAGTTTTAATGGTAGTAGAGAAGAATATAAAAGATTAAGAAATATCAACAATGAGATACTTCAACACCATTTCAGATGTATATCAGAAACGTCATATTTCTTACGTTATCGTGTCTAGGACTGCTCACGTACTGTGATTACTTCAACTCTCTACTATTTAACGTTGATTTTTTTACCCTGTATTTATTTTTCAAATTCAGGCTGAAGTAGTTACATTTCTACGAAGAACTTGATTCGAATTCAAAGAAAAATACTTTAGTTTAGAAAACATTGATATTCAAGCTATCAAAAGTTATTTTTGGAGTTTCATTGAGAATATCTCGAAGAAATTTTGCTTCCAGCTTCACTCGATCATCTTCGGCAACGAATTATCACAGAATGTGCATCTATTCCAAAAGAAGAGTTTCAAAATGTTAGAAATGAGTTGAAAATAGACTATATTTTCGTTTAGTCAAAATGGAATGCATTTTGAGCATCTGTAAAATAATATAGTACTCAATGAAACAGAGTTTATTTGATTTGAGTTATACTTTTTTTTGACCCTGTATACAATTCAGGAAAAATTCTTGTGCAGGTGAATTTTACTCCGAAAGACCTTTCATTCAATTCAAGATATCACACAACGAGGGGTGCCATTTAAAATTTTGGGGTTGGGATGCATCGGGCCTAAGGGATGTTTCACCCTATAACCAGAATATAGTGGTTGTAGTTACTCCTACCTGTATAACATTTTTATCAAATTGGGCTTTTTAAACTTCTTCAGTTTGACAGATATTTGCAATGAAAGTTTTCAAATGGACACCCTGTATAATAATCCTGAAGTAGTATCACATGTGATGTTTGAATCATCAACAGAGTATTTCAATAACGTAAACTTTTCCTCGAATTGTGTTAATTCCAAACATAGATTGGCTACTAATGTATAGTCTAAGTAAGGAAGCACTCAATGAAACATAAAGGGTGTGGTACCGGAAATTAAATAATGAATTCAATATCCTGAAGGCAAATGTTTTGTGGAAGGAATATGAAGACAGGATGAATTTTTATTCAAGAACGATATGCCTATCAGTCACTTTATATAAAACAATCGATACAGATTGATTTTCTAAATTGATTATAACGAATGTTTCCTTTGCTTCTAGTAGATGGCGCAGCTGCAACTGCAACTTTCAAAAGAGTTGTTTTCTTGGGGATGTGAATATGTTACTGATGCGAAAAATTTATAAAAACGATCCTGAAAGTGTATATCATTATTCATTATTTTTTTTTATTTATTCTGAGTGCATTCAATCACAGTTTTTAATTATAGAAAGTTACTGGTCTAAAATTCGAACGTCATATTCAGAGCTCACTTTTCATAGACAAAAATGCAATTCTCTTGAAACAATAATTTCAGAGATTACATTATATGACATTTGAAGGCATGAAATAAATATTGAAATAATGACCTGGGTGTTTGATTTAAAAAAATTAAGTTATTGCCAATCGGAATTGCTCGGAATAATAGTTACACCCTAAATAAAACACGAAAACTCCATTCCGTTCTGACATTTTAGCTACCTTGACTCTTGACATTTTTATGCCAAGATTTATAATGCTCTAATAACCGTCATATCTTTATGTTTTTGGCTCTAGCTTAATAACGTCACAATTTATTGAAAAAAATTGCTTGCTGCCAAATTTCACGCTGAATTCGATTGTGAATAAATACAGGGTGTCAATTGGAAAACTTTCCACCCTCGATATCTTCCTTCCAGTAAAAGTCAATTTCATTCGCAAGGGGGACAATTTCAAGGACTTTTTGTTGTTGTTACCCTCAGAATTTCAAATGGAAGGGGGGTCAAGTGGCATATCATTTTGATTGGCGTTCAATCAGTTGTTGGTTATTTTCCTTTTACAAAATAAAATTTTATTTGCGAGAAAAACATGTCAAACATGAAAAATCCCACGCGTAATACTTTCTAACAGTAAGACTCTTCTAATCATTTTGATTAAAAGGAGTCAATACAATAGTGCATTTCAGAACAGGCAAATTCTAATTACATGTGTACGTTTAGAACGCCATTTTTCGGAAAAAGCTCGTCCAAAAATAATAATTCGAGGTACCATTGGAAACAGAATCGATCGCCCATCAAAATGATGTGCCATATATGACTCCCCTTCCCATTGGAAATTTTAAGGGTAACCACGGGCGCTACAAATAGTTCTTCAGATTGTTTTGTGGAAGAAGATATTTAGGGTGGGAAGTTTTCAAATTGACACCCTGTATACAGGCAATATTATTTCTACGTTGTCTCGTTTGAGTTGAACACCTGGTATATCAAAAATGTTTATGAAATGTTCATCTGCGCAAATATGGTAATTGTTATCTGATATCTTTTTCTCAATTATGATTTTGGAAAATTTCAGGACTAACAAAAAAAATTGAGCTATACCTTAAAGTAAGAATTATTTTCATTCCATGTCATTTATTAGAAGAATTATCGCATAATACAGGGTGCATCATTAAGAATGTTCATTCTCTGAAGTAACCAAAATATGGCGATTGATTTACAACACAAATGTGTTAATTTTGGCAACGTTGCCGCTGTTTATGTTTAATGTTATCAAAATTAAATTTTTTGGTGGAATTTTCTTAAGCTTTTCTGATTTTTGTTGTTTGTATTCTCAAAATTAAAATCGTAGTGAGAGTTACCAGAATTGCCTCCACGAGTTACCGGTAGCTCGCGATCGAAAGTTTGGCGACCACTGGTTTACGAGATACAGGGTATTTGAAGTTGGAATTTCATTTTAAAATTCCTTAATAATTTCGTGATTTCTAGCAGTATTATTTTGGAAATTGATGTATGTATGTATTTTGGTATAAAATTACAAATTTTATGCTGAATTTAGCACTATGCATTTCAAACATTCAGCGTAAAGACTCCTAAGCCACCGTATTACATTGCATTTTTTCAACTAGGCTTGTCTCAGAACTCATCAGTCCCTTACTGTCACTAAAAATTATTTATTATCAGTATTATTAATTATTTTCGAATTGAAATTTCAACTTCGAATACCCTGTATCTCGTGAACTTCCAACATTTGTGTAAGACATGCTAAGCTCAATCGCCATATTTTGGTGTTTAATATCTCCAGTTCAGATGAATCACCCTGTATCGTTATAAGAATCTGTATTTCAATTGGTACATTCTCTCTGTTTTGTTCAAACATTTTTTATGAATTCGTATTTTCCTTCCTTATTCAAATTAGATGCTGTTAAAACTCATCTCCTTCAATTCTTAACGAATTTATTTCATTTGATGAATTAGAAGTCCGTCATTCATATTTTCTTATTCAAAAATTTGACTGCTTGAAGAGGTAGAGGAGATAAGGCGTTTCAAAACATTTGGAGATTTGCATTGGATATTTATTTTGATGTTATTATTGATACGTAAACAACTATTATTTGTGAGATCATTTCAATTGGATATGATATCAAAAGATATAAATTGATAAATTGTTGATTATAATTCGCCAACTGGCCTATAGTGAGCCTCTCTCAATCATAACATTCAACCTTGCGTTTGAAATTAGCAATAACAGGAAAACAACACGATCTATCCTAATTTGTGCCTAGAAATTAGAGCACCCACTACAACTATATTGTTTAGCCTACCTGTATCACTTATGGAGATGAATAGTCAGCTTACGGTAGTCAAAATCTAAATGTAACAACAAAAACACAATTTCCTGCAGCAATTCAGTAACACTGCACGACACTGTCTGGTTCCACTCTTTCGACTAATCCTGCTGTGCTGTGGTCAATCCGCTACAGAATTGACATGTTGAGCGATGTTGCCAAGTGTTTCCCCTAGATCTGAGAACAGAAACTGCAAACTCTATTCCTGGCTAAAAAAACTCAATCGTTCCAAGGGTAGAGAGGGGAAACCAAAATTATCACTACTCCTTTTTATGGATTTCGACACGCTGATAAAAACTATCCTTATAACATTTATAGACATACTTTTCGAGTTAAACAATTTCCGAAATGACGTTATCCTTTGACGTTCAATAATTAATTTTTGACACCATTTTTACCACAACATTTTCACTTTCAAAAGCGAATGAATGAATTCTTCTGCTTCGTTGTTACACCCTGTATTAGACTTACCGTTGTAAAACATTTTTGATGGGTTTTCCAATGAAGTATTATTGTCTGTGGGGTAGTTGGAACAAAGGGCGTTGAGAGGGTTCGTTTTCTAACATGTAATTTAAGATTCCCCTTTCCATCCCAGAAATGGTTTTGAATTTTTTTTATATTTCTTCTCTTTACTTATATTGACGCCCTGTATGTAGTGATATTGGAGCATGAATTTTTACTAGAATTTTCCTCGAGAATATCAATATTTTCCAATTGAATAAAACTTTCCACCGAAATATTGCGCATTTTTGTAGAAGAATTAATCGAAGAAATAAGCAAACAAATTTTCTTGACTATAAATGGCGATTTCGCAAAAGAAAAAAGCGATTTTTGACCAAAATTTCGGCCTTGAATTGTTTATAAAAAATATTTATCGGTGGCTTTGAATACACATATGAACTAATCGGAAGTACTTCTTCCTCACGTGCATATCATATTAAGGTATCAAAGAACAAAGCAAAACAATCAACTTACAATCCATAACTACAATACCCGAAAAATCATCATTATTATTATTATTATATAGTTACCATATTTAACTATTCTAACTATTTTTATTAATACAGATTGAAATTCAATCATGTCTCTAGTATATTGTTTTAAATGTTTTTATTTTTTACATATGTGTATAATATGAACTTTTGATAACTATGTATATGTAACCAGGAATTGATGTTTAGTCTCGTCTTCAGTATATACTGTTTCAAATATTTCTTTCAAATAAACCTAATATATTTTTTCAAAACAAATGTTTAGTCACTTATCAAGTATATTATTTATTCATGTCAATTAAAACAATGTATGATTTTATATATTTTTCTTCGCAAATGTAAATAAATATTATTATTATTATTATTATATCATTCGAAGGTCTGTTTGAGCCTTATTTTCTTTGAACTCGCTGCTATATGAACACTTCAGATCTAGGGAGATATTCGAAAATTTGGCAACAGCGCTACCCCTCTAGCTAAACCATTGCCATTAACAATGTTTAACATTTCATATTCGTGTCTGTTGGAGGTTCCAAACGGTTATTTTACCTTGGAAGGCCATCCATCAGTAATTACAAGAAAATTAAGAACTTGAACATTATAAATGCCAACACTTTATAACTTGGACGATTTTTGTTTTGTGGGAACTAGATATGTTGGAAATAGGCCAGACTTAGTGGAGTAAATAGTGATTCTATTTATATCTTTGTTTTGCAGACGGTCGATATGAATCGTGGAAATTATGATTGACCTGATGTGGGCGTAGTTATCTATTTGGTGAATCGAATTGACTTGAAAAAAATCATTATGTCTTATACAGGGTGTACCTCAAAGACATGCTTATATTCAAGGGAGTGATTATTTAACACATTATTAATTTTAATCAACGAAATCAACAGAACGTGCGCGTTTGCAGATGATTCCATGATATTCAATAAAAATCAAAAACATCTACTACAGAATTTAGAAATAGGGAACGAAGCACTGAAAACAAGAAATCTGAAGATGAATACGAAGAAAACTGAAATAATGATTATTGTAAATGATGCCGTACAAATGTTGTACTACTGAACAAAAAAGTTATCAAACGAACTAAAAACTTCAAAAACCTAGGAATTACAATAAGCAACGGTTGCAAAACTGAGGCTGAATTGAACAACAGAATTGTGACTTTTATAAAATTTGCACGAAATCTGAACGGAATTCTGATAAGAATAAACAACATAAGAGTATTTCAGACAATAGAAAATAAATTCTTGACAGGTATCAAAGGCGTCAAAAATATGTATAGTATTAGAAATGTTGACAAAAGAAATGAACCAGAATTGAAACCATTAGAAGGGTATTCTGGTATAGAAAATCGAAATTAAAATAAAGGAATTGTTTTTTTTGGGTATATTTTTAAAGTTCAGGCTTTGAAAAATATGCTCCCAAATGTATTTTCCAAAATTTGAATAATTTTGGGAGATACAGCGGATCTTGTGACGTGGCATCTAAGCCGACCGAGCGGAGTAATCAAACTTCAAACGCGTTTTTCTCAAAACTGCTTTTTTATGAGGTGGTTGCCACGATATCTCGAGTTCTATTTGACCGATTCCTTTGGAATTTTGTGAGAAACTTTTTTATACATCTCTTCACCGCCTGAGCCTTGGATTTTGATAAATTTTTAATCCAAGTATTAAAAAAAAACGTAAAGGTCGAAAACAGGGTTAGGTTAGGTTTTTTTAAGTCGACACCATTTTGTGAATTATTTTTGCGATAACAACATCCTTACTGATTGATATTTTTTTCAATTTGTTTGATTTAAATCGAGGGTTGGAATCATGTCAACCAGAGAGCACCGTTTGATTGATAATCCCCACTTCACCGGCCTGTCATTTGACGAATTTTTGACTCTTTTGATTTCTTCATATACATATAGAATCAACAAACATTGTATTGATAAAAATAGATGACAAAAAGGTTTCAATTATTTTTTTATATCAATTTGAAAAATATCTAACAAGTAGCCCTTTAGACCAGAATACCCCTTCAAGGAAAAATAGAAGAACAGCAACAGAAATGGGTCAGTCATCTTGGGAGGATGCCAAACGAAAGATAACCAAGAAAGATTTTGGAAACCAAATCTATTCGAAAAAGAAGAAGTGGTAGACCAAGGAAGAAATTGGATGATGTTATGGCAGTGCATCTTAGAAGAAAGACCAAGATTTTGGGGAAAGGAATAAAAATTATACGAAAAAATGTACTCAACCTATTTATGAATTAATATTCAAAACCTCAACACCTTCGGGTACAACGATGTTTACTTGCGAATTGATCCTGAAGCATTAAGATACAAAATGAATGAGGATCTCAGAAGTCTTATAATGAGAAAAAGTAAAATTTTTTTCTCCGAAAAACTTCAATGTCGAACGCGTACGGTCGCCACTGGTAGAAAATAAATAAATCACACATAATTTATATTGAGATGTGTAGAAGACGCAAATCAAATTCCATGTCTACAATATCATCTCAGATGTTATTGATATAAATAACTCAACATTTCATTTTATATTACAGTTTGTCCAAAATTCAGTGGAAAACTTTTCAAGCTTGAAAGCATCATCAAATTGAAGCCCCTGTATCATTTCTTATCATTCGATTCGCAATTGAAAAACAAACATTTTTCTAATTACAGGTATATCAAAATTCCTACTGCATCAAGTTATTTACCGAAACCTGTTCATCAACTATTTTAATAACCATTTCGAATGATGAAAAAAGTTAATTATTGAATTCATTGGAATTTAGTAATCACTGAACTATTAGTCGATACACTGTTAGCCCAAACTCATTTGTTATGGACTATAACCAAACAGAATTCGTAGATATAATATGATGTATGTTTGAGCATAGATTAACAAGACCAATATAGTTGTGAAAGGTCATCAAGAAGTGCTTGTTTTTTTTTCAACGATATTTTGAAACCGAAAGCTACATTAAGTTTATGATCCAAATTGTTTTCGAAAATTTTCATGAAGTATTAATTAATATTAGGGGAATACACGAAAGAGAATTTTGAATAAACGGTTGACAGGTCAAGAATAATTTTATATACTTGAATTTTTGGTACCCCCTGTACAGGCTACATTTTCAACTCTGCTTCCATCTCTCAATAACGATAATTCGAGTCGACTGCTTCGCAAATTTAATATCATCCAAATCAATACGCTTTTTCATCGGAAGAACTTGAACTTTGCGGCTGAAACTGCACTGGAAGCTTTCACATTTTCCAAGTTAATTTCCTAATTTAAAATGCAGGATGCCTTCCGTGGAAATAATCAAATAAGCTTTTTTTATTTTCACGTGCAACGGCAGAAAAGTGGGCTTGCTGGAGAAGTGGCAGGATATCCACTTAAACGTTCACGTTTTATTCGATTCTCGATATATTTTGCTTTTATTCGCAGAGAAAAAGCCACTCGAATGATGAAGTTGTTAACAGTTTCCATTTGCTGTTTTCATTTCCTTTGGGAGCTGTTGATTTCTAGTTGACAGCACACCGTTAGTTTATTATTATTATCCTACCAGTGAAAGTGAGTGATTCTCATAGGCCCCGCCCTGTTCGAACAAGCGATCTGATTGGTTGCTGCACTGATCTCGTCATAGCTGTCAAATTTAAATCAAGAGAATGGTAGTTTTTGTCAGCATGTAGGAATAGGAAACAAATTCATAAGAAATAGGTAACCTAATACACAATAATATATGATAATTAATAAAACCATAAAAATAATAACAGTAACACGGAGACATTCACAAAAAGCTAGATATGAAAGCTAGATATGGTGAAAACAAAAATTTCATTCTGGAAAACTACATGCACACATACAATATCACTAAATGAAAACACAAAATCATCTTCAAATTGACCCTTATTGAAGTAATTTTTGTCATTCACTTTTGGACGTATCTATTGAAATGAAGTGGTGGTTCAAAATTCTATCAAATGACAAGCTGTAAGTCGATCTGATTCCATTCATGATGTGTTTGATTTAGGGTAATGCCGCTAGAGGGCATCTTTTGATATGATAAAAAATTCGAAAACTTATCTGAAAAATCAACTGCAACACTTGACTTCCTCATGATAGGACTGTAATGAAACAATACCGAAATGATCTAGTAGAAATCTTATTCCTTGTCCAAAATATAGAAATCTAAAAATCTATTTTTTTTTGTTTCTTACAAAACCGATACAAAAATATCCCGACTAGGAGACATGTCAAAACTTCACATGGTACAATCTTTCTTTCGAAGCATACTTTGCAAAAAAAATAAAATTGGAACAGAATGAAAATGTCATCTGGAAATATTGAACTTCAACATTGCATTCAGGAGAAAAAAATACAGGTGTTTCTCCGCTATTTTGGGAATTATTGAAAAAGCGGTGTCGTTCGAAAATTTCGAGAAATACGATTTGTTATAATGCTCTATTCAAAGTAATCACAATTGTGATATCGCATATGACGTATATTTCGATCGTTATCCAGAAAGAAAACAATCAAATAAAGCAATTTTCAAGAGATTGAAAGGAAATCAAATCAATTGTGGATCATGTGGAACAAGCCAAGACCAAAGAATTACAGAATCGAAGATGCAGACGAAACCATGTTACAATCATGTTTCACCCAGTGCTCTGCTTCGGGTAGCGCTTCTTATATCGCGTTATTCGATTGTTATTGTTTTGAATAGATAACCACTAGTTTATCTTAGTTACCAGGCGAGAGTTCTCTAGAATGGGTATTCTTTTAATAAATAGTTCAATAATCAATTAAATATAAATATATGAATATTTCAATCAAAGAATTATCAATAACTTAATCCTACTTTGTTTATAAAATAAAAACATTGGTCTGCCTTGTTCTGCTTCTGGTAGCGTTTCATGGATGGCGTTGTTCGATTGTTTATTTGTCGTGATACTCCGAGGTTTACTGATAACAGATAGTCAGTAATTTTTAACTGCACCACGGATTGATACTGTTGTCAGTTATTGATAGAAGGATGACACTTTTGATTGTTCCCTGAAATCGGACATCTTGACCTATTTCCGGTTTGTATTATCTTTCCTGGTTCCTTAAAGAAATCAAGTGTGTGGCGAGTTGAAAATTATCCGTCGATTTATCGATCATCATTGGATGGATTTGGAAAATTTCAACAGTTTATGATTCATTATTAATCGGACCATTGGTGGATGTTGATAAATCATATCTGCTTAGCAGGATTTGAGCGCCATATCTATCTGATTATTTCAAGTAGTAGAAAAGGAAAATAGGTTCAAATTCCATCTGAACCAAATATACTTGACCCTCCATCCATATTCGAGGGTCCTCCTCATCCTCCTCATCCTCCTCATCTTTCTCATCTTCTTCTTTGCGGCCTTCATCGAAGTTTCTGTTCACGGCCTCTCTTCTTGGACAGAGTACTTTTGTCATCTCCGTTAGAAACCTTTCTGTCCGCCATATACGTTCATATTCGTCCAGTGAGGAGTTCCCAGTGTCAGGCTAGACACCGATAGTTATTTGACAGTATCCAGATATTCCCTGAGCCCCAACAACCCTTGGCTCATATCTGCAGTCTGAAGAGGCAACGAATAGTATCAGCACTCTTGGACAACACTCTACAGAACCATCAGCTAAGTCAATTTGAAAGCAATAACCTGAATGTACTGAGATATCTTTTTTTTCTTTTGTTCTAATTATTATTATCTGACGGTATTGTCTTCATATAAGCTACCCTGTGACGTCACGCGGCCGGCCCTTGTATTAATACAGTAAGTTTGAAGGATTTCGACTATTATTCCCTACCTACCCAACCCCAGGGTTCATTTAAATTGAAACTAGGTACTTGATTTAGTCTCATTATATTGAGCGCAGTGCCCTGTCCCTGTCATCTGGGTGGTTTCTGATTTTTCTGGCAAAATAATAAAATCAGTGGCGCACCGGAAAATTTAACCCTCATAACTTATTTAACATAATCTATATAAATCATTATTGTAACCGTACCCACGCCCTACTGAGCTGCTGGGAGAGTTAGTGGCGAGTACTTTCTTTGCACAGGCACTGCTCAACCAAATCTTGCCCTAACAACCAGTATTTCTGTGATTGGAATGACGATTGCAAATCCTTCGATTCCAAGTCGTCAAATCGAAGCTGAATCTGGAATTTCAAGGCGTCGAGCTTTGGGTATACTAAAGTATCATAAATTTCATCCTTATACAATACGAAAGCAACATTACTTACAACGAACTGATTTCCAACGAAGATTAGAGTTTTGCGAATGGTATCGTCAAAAAAGTCTACAAAATCTATTTTTCTCCAGAAATATAATATGGACAGATTAAGCATACAGTTGCAGTGCGGGAACTTATTTATCTGTTTCTGTAGGAAAAAGGAGAAAAAATCTTTTTCAGCTAAACTATAGCCAGCTATGATTTCCACTAAAAAAATACAACTTTAGGTCCTAACTCGAATTTAATAATTTCACCAACAACAATGATATTCGTATATGTCGTAAAGTCGAAATATCGAACTTTTGTTTATAACTCGAAAACTAAAGACGATAGCCAATTTTTGTTTTCGTCATTGATCAAAGATGCGACCTCCATTTTTTAACTACAAACATCGGAATTTGCCCATCTTGTATATCATCACAATTCATCAGAATTAGGTACATATCCAAAAGTGAACCAATACAAATGTTCAAAAATTCACAGCATCCGTTGTAGATCCACGTAAAAATCGGTGCAATAATAAAAACAGATTCCCAATGATTTTAGATCGAATCGATAGTCTATTTATTCTGGGTTGATAACTGTGACGCGTCGCCAGATTTAGCCGCGATGCCACATGTTTTTCACTTCTTCAGCGATGCTCCGAATTAACTCCGAATAAAAACTTGGGTTAGTTTGCTCGTTTGTTTTGTTTTGAAAGTATTTTCGACTGATGAAATGTATTCATTATATTTGGATTACTATTGATTGTGGATAACCGTTGACTGGTTCAAATGATATAATGGACTGTTCTCATGGTAGGAATCGAATATTCAAAGGAAGTACATGATAACTACATAATGATATCTAAAAGTGTTCTTTTCTCGTTGAAAATATTCCAACAAACTTGCAACCATTTTCTGGGCATCTCCACTCAAACCTCTCGGCGTTTTGATAAAATAAAGCTTTTAAAAGGACAGATTTGAAAAATCGCAATAAAAGAACAATTGGTATTCGCTCCAAATAATTTGGCATCGTTGTGAAGTGTTATTGCCATAATTGTTGATGCTTTGATGTTACCAGCTAATGCATAAACCTATTGAGACATCTGTCATTGCTAGATACTTTTTGTTTTGCACTAATGGCATTGAAAAGTTACCAAATCTGACACAACTATCAACCCAGAATAAATAGACTATAAGTTCATCGTAAGGCAATTGTTTGGAATGATGCCAAATACGTTTGGCATCGTCGTGAAGTGTTGTGAACAGTAGAAGTATCGTGATATAATGAATTCAATGGTGAAATGTGGTATTTTGCTTAGTCAAATGGTAGACAACTAATTCACTGAATCTGACGTAATTATTAACCTGGAATAAATGATAATAGCCCTTAGTGTTCGGTGTTTTCAAGAACAAAGTAATAAAAAAAACTAAGCGCTGTCTAAGAACTTTAATCAAAGCTTCATTCATACTTGTATTCATCTAAATACAACCCCTCCTGATCCCCATCAACCCCCTCAATCAATCCGGAGTGGGGGGAGCAACAGGAAACATATTAATCCTCTCACTCTCTCTCATCACCTGCACCATCAGCTTCTTCATCCTTCTGGACCTCTTCCTGTACTTCTCCTGGATGGCCGCGTTCTCGATGATGATGCTGTTGAAAGGGTTCTCCATCTTCCTCATGGGGTGCGTTCTGTTGATGGGCAGCCTCCTGGGTTGGCTGGACAGCACACGGAATATCATTGGGGTTTGGAGAGGATGTTCCAGATGCTGAAAGATGTGTCTCAGGATGAAGGAGATGCTCATCACTGAGAATTTGGGATGGATGATGTGACGGGGATGAGTGAAATGACAGGTGTGTGACGTTTAGGTTTTTGCTGATGTACTGGGTGTTGTTCAAGGGATGGGGTGTGTTGCATAGTTTCCGAAGTTCTGTTTGAGGTTATCAGGTTGAAATTACTATTCAAGCTGAGCCTGTGTTGACATATTTGAAGAAAGAATTGAAAAGACTTTGCTGGTCGGAAGACATCTCGAAGAAATTGCTGAACAAAATAGATGAGCTTGCACTTTTTCATTTGTTTTTACGTATTTTGACCCAAAACATACGAATCAAAAATATCATCTTGGGAAATCGATAATCTTCAAGCTAATTCATGTTGAAGTTTGAAATTTGGCCATTCTTTCCTTGTCATTCTCTGGATAGAATGAAAGAACACCTTCCTGGCATATTTCTGACTTTTGGTTGATTTGTTTCTTCATCTATGGTTTCTGTTTACCAGCAATCTTTTATTTTACTGAAGGGGTCCTAAAAATGAATTTTGAACTTTTAATTGTTCACAGAGGTCACTAGGTGTCAAGGTCCCTCCTGCTCTAGGTTTGAATCATATTCCCGTGGTTGCTTTACACTCTGTGGGTTAGTGCTTCACAATGGGGGGAGACCACTAATTTTTCAAAACAGCATAATCGTGTTCTATATATCCGAAAACTACCATTCATAATTTTTTTAAATCTTTTATTCGGTCTTTTTCATGAATAAAATAAACGGAATTGATTTCGAACATATAATTTCATTGCTTAACCCTACACACCCATCGACCTTGAGCTGACCAATCATAGATAATTGTTTTATGGTAAATCTTGCTGTGTTGCCGCACCAAAAGACCACAACTTATTCTCGGAATAAAAGATGTAAAATAATACAATATATGATTTTTTCTACAAATTATGATGGAATGATATCGTTATCACTTATCGATATGTTTCTCAGAAAATATATCAAATAAATAAGGAGTAAACTTGACAACATTACAGTGGTGTGAGCAAAAGATATATAATGGAAAAAGACTGAAATAGACTTAGGGTGTAGCACGTCATACGCTCATAGCACCGCCCACTTATTTCTGGCGTTTTTAAATTCTGAATGAAAATGCTGATTTCAAAACGCCCTAGAATTTAATCGCTTCGATTTTGATCCTTGATATTGGATATACACTGAACCAATATCATTATTCATGGATTAGGAGAGTTTTGGAAGGATTTCAGGACTTGGTGGTTTTCCCCATTGGAAAAATTGTGTTCGATAGTCTCGGGCTTCAAGCCAAACGATCTAACAGTTTGGTCAACTTGGGGAAGTTTCATCTCTTGTAAACATGTTCTCACAGTTATTGATCTTATCTGATCTCTACTCAACATAAGTATCTCATCAGCTCGTTTTTCACATGTTACTTGGGTGACAAGTTCACTATTTTCTTATTCTGGTGTGTAATATCAGGCTACTCTTTATAGTATTATGATTCGTCTTTCGATGCTTTCTATTAACAATTCACAACTCAATATTGGTAAATGCCATACTATCACTTTTTCGAGATCAAAACATCCTCTGAACTATGATTGTAGTATAAGTCAACGAATTGAAAGACCTTGGGGTTATAATTGACCAGCAATTATCATTCAAAAATCACATGAATAATTTATCCGCTAGGAGTAGCTGAATATTGGGTTTCTGTTGAGAAAAGGCAAAAATTCTCTTGTAATATTACGTACTATAAATGTGACAAAATGGGTACGTATCTACAATTTGATAACCATAATATTTTAAGCAGTCTAAACCTAACACGTCATTTTCACTCTCATTTGATATTAGTTTATAATAAAGTCTTATTGGGTGGTGTCCATTTCTCTTGAAGCAAATTAACCTTCCTGTTACTTCTCCTAGCTAGATATAGGAACCATCCACTGTTTTCAATACAAAATCATAACACTAATTACGGATACAACTCATCTGTTTCTAGAGGTTTGAGATGGTTTAATTGTCAGATCACATGAATTCAGGATAAGGTCTGACTACAATATAACAAAAGATTTCCGAATCTGTCGAAACTACCCAAAGGAGGACTTACCTGATAATCCAGAAGTCGTCCTCTGGGAAGTGGACTGTGATTTTGACTGGGACGTGGAGCCAGCGGATATTTAGATTATTGAGAGTTTTGGGGTTTTAGAATTGGATAAACAAGTGGTTTCGAGTTGAGAGTCAGAGAGCTACTCGTTCTGTTTCTCGATAAGCCCACCAGGGAACTTTGACAGAGTACAAAAAACAGAACAAAACAATATATACCAGATGGTGTGAATGTTTGGCTAGAATTGCGGATATAAGAGGAAAATTGGTATATGAAAACAGAGTTGAAAAAATGAGGAAAACAATAGAGAAATGATGAAGAAATAATGAAGAGAAGAGAGATGGGACGTTAACATTTTTGAATATAATATTAGGTATGTTTAGATACTCAGATTTGTTCACTGTGTTTTTATCGTAAATGTATTTTCATGTCATTTTTGAATCCGTCTAATGAATAAATGCATGAACGAATGAATGGATATACAGGGTTATGATAAAGTAATGCACAAAATTCATAAATCGTACAACGATCACGGATCACTTTTGAAAAAAACGCAAAAATACGTCAAACTGTTCTTTTTATTCCGCATCTTTTGACCTGAGTTACAAAAATAACACGTCAAAGTTGTCAAAGTTATGACGTCATCAATAAATTTTTTTAATGGGAAGCTAAGATTTTTATCACATTATGTGATAGAGCTTGTGTTTTTACACACGGGAAAAATAGTTGCAGTAGGGCTCACATGGGAAAAAAAACGAGAAAAGGAATAAAAAACTAAATAACATAACCAATTAAAAAAAGAGGTCAAACTTACACTTATCTAGTAAGAACATTTGTTCTTATAAATTTTTTCAATTGTTTTACTAAAACAACGGTTTGTCAGTGTCAGTCGTACAATTCCTATAAGAAATAATGGACTGTTTAGTTAATTGACAAGTTATTCCGAAACTTACGTTTATTTAGTTTTTTATTCCTTTTCTCGTTTTTTACTATGTGAGCCCTTCTGCAACTATTTTTCCCGTGTGTAAAAACACAAGCTCTATCACATAATGTGATAAAAATCTCAGCTTCCCATTAAAAAAATTTGTGGATGACGTCACAACTTTGACAACTTTGACGTGTTATTTTTGTAACTTATGTCAAAAGATGCGGAATAAAAAGAACAGTTCGACGTGTTTTTGCATTTTTTTCAAAAGTGATCGTTGTACGTTTTATGAATTTTGTGCATTACTTTATCATAACCCTGTATATTTCAGTATGTCCAGGTACCCAGTTCAGTTAAACTTTATTTTACCTTGACGCTATTAGAAAATTATTGATATGTTTTCAGATGAGCCTGGACTTCTCCTCGTAACCTACAAGAGCTTGAAAGCTAGCCTGACTATCAGAATAACTATGAATGCCCCTTCTCCCATTACATGATTTCGCATATTGAAGAATTGCAAACATTTCTGCCTGGAACACTGGAGTTTGTCCACCAAGCCCATGGGAGTATTTTTCCTTTAAGAAGGGGCAGTAAATTCATGCACCAAACAGTTGCTCAGTCTCTGGTCAATCTGTATACCTAGCTCTTCTGTAGTGAGGTCTTACACCTCGAAGAATTATTTCAACTGTTGAATCGACTGTTTGCTCAAAAACAAGAGAGGATCCCAGGAGAGATTATTTCAAGAGAAGGCAATGGTTTCGTATTTTTTCTCCAAAAATATTCAATGCAAAACCCGTACAGACGCCACTGGTAGAGAAAATAAAAAGATTCATACTTTGAAAAATATATCTTTATGTCGCGATATTAACTCATTCTATCATTAAAGAACTGATTTTGTTCGAAATATTTTTCTGTATCGTATCATTCCTAGAATGAGTCAAAGAATCACCCTTCTGAATATTAGCTTGACTGCAAGGAACACCCTGTATTAGCGATTGCAACCACTGTAGAGGGTGCTGCGAAATTTGTGATTTAGTTGTGTTTAGAGGTGTATGTATCTTCAGTGAAAACATGATGAATAAAAATAATAATAATAATAAATCTTTATTATTTTCACTTTATTTTTCTCGGTACCTTTTACTTTCAGCAGCTGTATAGAACTTATATATGGTTGAGGGAATTTTATTGAGTGAGCATTTGTTTCTTTATGGAATTATAAGAGGAAAATGCTTTGCAAAAGTTTGTGATCACAAGAATTATCAGTAATTCTATTGATGAGATTTGTGAGAATAAAGAAACCACATTGTATCGAACTGTATTGAAAACATTGTTGCTCACTAAAACTAGACACCCTGTAGGTGAAACCAGTAAGTCGTACGTGGTCCGTAGAAGAGAAAACCCGACGCTTGCGCCCTCTTCCGACCGCAGCATCCCTCTCCGGAGGAGGGAGAAATTTCGACGTCCGCTTTATCAGTAGATTACGCGACGTCGGTTGCGCCGTCCCAGCAGAAAGACGCGGTTTCCCGACGTATCGTAACGACGCGATTTTTTTTCGTGAAGAGAAAGTAGGAAAATGTACGCCCCTTTCGAGCGCAACGTTTTCGGTGCGGTAAGCGGTGTTTTATCGCGCTAGTACGGTAAGCAATACTTTATCACTTTAGAGTGGGAAAGACGATGTTATCTACTAGTACTGTAAATATCGTTTTATTACTGCAGAATCTTAGGAATGTTGAGTTTCTGCGCTTTTTGGGACCAGCATTTTTTGAAGAAGGAATAAAATGAAGGAATGATGGTGTATGTTTTTCACGATTTGGACAGTGAATTATTTTTTTCCTGATTCTAGGATTATAATCATTATATACAGGGTGGCCTATCAGTGTGTAGAATGGGAATGCAAAAAAATATTTTTTATGTTTAGTTGTTACATCAATCCTGAAATATTTTAAGATTTATAGGGTGTTCTGCCTAGGCAAGACAACATTGAGTTTATCTTTTTCGAATGGGACAAACAAATTCTGCATCCAATCCAATCTTTTTTTCTCTGTAAAATGCGACGTTGTCAAACGATAATTTGAGGATGATTGGTAGTCTAAATGCTACCAAAAACATGTTGATAGTGATAAATAAATGAACTCGTTTGGTGGGTACGAAGGAAAGAGTGGCTGAAATGTCTGAACTGAGTAGAATTCTCGTTGTGTACACATTGATGAATTTCCTAATGATAAACTTTTTGAACGATAGATTGGCTGGAGCCTACATACACCAACGTATTATAACTGTTCATTTTAATATCAGATATCATATTAGTTTGAATTCAAATTGAAACTTTGAAAATTTCAGCAATGTGTGAATGGATAAAAGTAATTATTCCAATAATATGGTTCCTCTCCTCTTATTATTTTAAGCGACCATTTTTTTAGTTTTATCAGGGCATAAAAATTGATGGTGATTTGAACTTCGCCTTTTATAACAAATAATTTTTTTTTGTTACTTATTTTCTGTTGTAGGAATGGAATAATTTGGTTTGTTGGTCATGGAGTGAGAATGTAATGAAAAGTAATTATTATTATCATCTTATTATTTGAAAAACAAAATGATTTAGAGATGAAATTAATTGAAATTTGAAACTTATCACATTATGCAGGGTGATTCATTGGGAAATGAGCATACTGTAAGGGTAGGTAGAGGTCGTCTAGCTGAATCTGAGAAACCCCCATATGATGGGTCTAGCCCCCTGTATAAACGAGATACAGAGTAATTCGATTGATTGGAAGTGAAAGAATAGCATTCAAAGACGAAAAATGTATTTTTCGAATTTCGTAGCACCTTTTCATCGAAATATTGATTTTGACTCAAATTAACAGGTACAAGAATGCGGAAGTACCAAACCAATTTGTTTAGGAATATGTTTTTCTGCTCTTTTCATATCTGCAAATGAATTTTCGAAATTTTGTCATACAAGGTGTTGTATTGAACTGATAAAGTTCCTTTAATCTTTTCAAGTCCGTACCTGGATTATTAGTTTGATTCATTCGAGTTCGGTATCATTCAGGATAATGAGTTTATGTTGTGAAAATGAATTGAATATACAATGCGGATAGAAAGTTATGAGCCATTGATCAAATTGTGCAAGATATCTAAGACGAAAAGAATCTGGATCGCATTGGGTATATTTCATATTTTTTTTTAAGTGCATTAATCTTTGCATATTGATGATAATGATAATGATTCTCTAGGAGTTATTACTCCACGCTTTGTATAATCACGATTCATATAACATATGCTATTGGTAGACGTATTTAAAATGGAGGCAACGGTTTAACACACTTCAAAGGACACAAGAGTTGGGAACTTTACTTCTTCTGATGAAACTTCACTATTAAAAGTTGTGAACATTTTCAATTCGATAATTGAATGAAAAAACTTATTCGTCGATGTGGAGGGGAAAAGTTGAGATTGAATACTTCGACAAGAAAATAAGACGAAATGTAACTGTTTTTTCTATCCAGATACTTTGTGTATTATTTCGTTTAATTTGAGAGAAATATATATGTTAGGTAATTGATCGAGCATTATGCTATGCATGACTAAGATAAAACAATTGATAAATGAAATACAAACAAAATATATCTTTTCAACTTTCAAATTTTGTTTTTCATGTTTATAAAAAAACCTGCACTGTAGTCGATCTCTTTGTTACTAGTAGATAGATTCTCAATATTATTACTATATTGCATTTTACCTTTTTTTTATTATTACAGGGGTCCAAAGGATATACTGCAGCCGGAGGCTTATTGTATTTCCCCTATCATTCCAATACCCTAAAACACATTGGTCCCTCTGACTATCTTGCAAAGGTCACTAGGTTTCAGGGTTCCCATATTCTCTTGGTTCAAATCAGGTTCTCCTAGTTGTACTACTCTTCTATAGTTAAGTGCCTCACAATAGCACGAAATGTGTTCAATAGTCTCAGGTTCTAAGCCGCACAATCTACCAGTCGGGTCACCTTGATATAGCCCCATCTTTTGTAGGTGTGTTTTGACAGGAGCATGTCCTGTAACGAGACCTGTTACTAGTCTTATCTGACCTTTACTTAATCTAATTATCTCATCTGTTCGTTTTTCACTAGTTATCTGAATAATAAGTTTACTATATTCTTGTACTGGTGTGTTATCCCAGGCTATTTGTAATTCTTTGACTCGTCTTTTAATGGAGTTACCAAGTAGTTTCTTGGGTACTCCAAGTACTGGTTCCGGGCCAAAGTAAGGTGTTGATGACCCCTCCCTAGCTAGTTCGTCAGCTATTTCGTTGCCTTCTATTCCACTGTGCCCAGGTACCCAGATCAGTTTAACTCTGTTGCATTTTACCTTATATTTTAACTTCATCTTTTATCATCACATACAGGGTGTTTCACAGTGAATAGAACATTAGAAGTATCTGGAGAATAGAGAGACAGATCATTTCAAAAATTTGTGGGCGTAGATAATCGAACTTGCTCTATCCGTCTAAAATATTTTCATCAATACAGTGTTGCCGCTTGTATCAGAAAGTAGTAGCTACTTTGTTATTTCAAATGGAACATCTCGTATATTATATTATTTTTGAAATCCTTATAAGATTCCTCACAACTTTCCCACATAATTCCCTATACGTATCTCTAACGATTTCCGAGATAAAAATTATTTTGTTAAATTTTTGTGCAAAACCTGACCATCGAAAAATATCGATTTTTTCCTAATGCAAACTTACAAAACATTGCAATTTGGGTTATATCTGCGAAAGACCATCAAGTATTCTGTCGATGAACTGGATCTCAGTTTCAGCATACAGGGAGGCTCAGAAGTGAGTGCCTTTCGGGGACTCATGAAAATGACTGAAACTCTGTATATTTTCACTTATTCGAAAAGCTATAACATTTTTCATTTTAATTGAGTATACTTTCCCTATACCTATATCGTACAGTTTGTTAGTTATGATCACTTATGTTATGAATTCGTCTTCAATAAAATAAATATTGGATAGTGCTTAAGATAGTAGGCTATGAACTTCATTCTGACAGAGAACTAACATGTTATTCCTTCATTGTTATCCTGTATTCAAGATGCATGGGTGTGAAAATACTATGGCAGAAAATAATTACTCGAATGTGGTTTTGATGGATTTATTCATCATCTATGGTAAATGTAACAAGATTATCAGTAGAACATGCAGAGAGTTTAATGAAAAGCATAAAGTGATGTACCTCGGATGAATCCGAGGAAATTCATTAGATTGAAGAGAAATTTTGAAATGTTTTTGAAATCTTTCTAGATTTATTAATACATATGTTAGACTTTGATACTTTCAGCTTTTCATAATGGTATAAGCATTACAAAATTTCTCTTCAATCTAATGAATTTTCTCGAATTCGTTCGAGGTAAATCAGCATACTTTTCATCAAACACGCTGCATGTTCTACTGATATTCTTGTCACATTGACCATAAATGATGAATAAATCCATCTAAACCGCATTCAAGTAATTATTTTCTGCCATAGTATTTTTACACCCATGCACCTTGAATACAGGATAACAATGAAGGAATAACATGTTAGTTCTCTGTCAGAATGAAGTTCATAGCCTACTATCTTAAGCACTATCCAATATTTATTTTATTGAAGACGAATTCATAACATAAGTGATCATAACTAACAAACTGTACGAGATAGGTATAGGGAAAGTATACTCAATTAAAATGGAAAATGTTAGCTTTTCGAATAAGTGAAAATATACAGGGTGTTCCGATTAAAAAAAAAACGTAGTTTCAGTCATTTTCATGAGTCCCCGGATGACACTCACTTCTGAGCCTCCCTGTATGCTGAAACTGAGATCCAGTTTATCGACAGAATACTTGATGGTCTTATGCATCTATAACCCAAATCGCAATGTTTTGTGAATTTGCATTGGGAAAAAATTGATATTTTTCAATGGTCAGGTTTTGCACAAGAATTTGACAAAATAATTTTTATCTCCGAAATCGTCACAGATAGGTATAGGGAATCATGTGGGAAAGTTGTGAGGAATCTCATGAGGATTCCGAAAATGATATAATATACGAGGTGTTCTATTTGAAATAACAAAGTAGCTACTACTTTCTTATACACGCGGCAACACTTTACTGATGAAAATATTTTGGACGGATAGAGCAAGTTTGATTATCCACGCTCACAAATTTTCGATATGATCTGTCTTTCTGTTCTCCAGATACTTCTAATGTTCCATCCACTGTGAAACACCCGGTATACATCCCTTGTTGTTTTTATTTTATATTTCAAATTTTTGAAAGCTTTCGCTGCTTTGTTCACACTCAATCTTTATTTTGATATAAAGATTATTATTATTAATAGTAATTTTGATGGTACATTTGCTCGAAGAAGTTGAATGATGAATACTAAATATAATTTTCTACCCTATAATCTACAATATGATTCTATAATTCTAGATCAACTTCATCAGCAAAATTGCATTGTTGTTCTAGTGATGACACACTATATTTGACATAATTTGTACTGACCTACTTTTATCATGGACTTGTGAATATAATTTTTTTGTTCATGATAACGATAATATAATTGAATTTAGAATATAATTATACTTGGTGTTTTACTGAATTGAATTTACTCGAAGTTACTTCCTGATATGATCAAAGTTCTTCGATACATCCATGAAATCAATCTTCGCAACTATATCGAGCTCACCTTGAGAAGGAATTTCATTTTGAATCTAAGCATGAATTAAATATCTCTAGAGACTAGAGGATTTGCTTCCGATACAACTACGAACTTTTCACTATGTTCGGTTGTCGATAAATCGTTGAAACAAAAGATATAAGTTCGACAATCCTACCGACTGCGCCAATTAAATATCTCTTGAGACTAGAGAATTTGTTTTTCAATAATAATCACTTGAATTGGGTATACATTCTACATTGTATACAATGTTTACTGTTAGAAGTTTGGTGTCTGACTGACTATGCAAAAGAATTAAAAGAATGGCCGTGAACCACTTGAGGGTTCCATTCCTCGTCTTGGGTTACTCTGGATTGCGTCACTTCAGCTTATCTCTGTAGATGGGTGGTGATGATATAATTCATGATCGAATATTTTGCTAACCAAAACGCACAGACCATAAAAACATTGAACAAGTTCCAATGTCTGATTTGGAAGTGAGGTTATGATAATGGAATTCAATCTATGGCGTATGCTTGGTCAAGATAGTTGAAAGCACGATCTCATGGCGAATTATTCTTGACACCCCCTATAACCCAAAAGTGTCGTAGTTTCCAGACTTCTGTCCAACACTAAGAAAAGGAGTATCTTGGGTATATTTTTAGATTTAAGTAAGGTATATGATTGTTTAAATGATAATATTTTGTATAAAAAAATATGGAATACATGGCGTGGCACTGTGATGAATTCAATCATATCTTGCTGACAGAAAACAAATGGTACAAATTAGTGTGAATAATCAAGGATCTCAACGTGGCTTCAGGCATTTTCCAAGGGAATGTATGGGTTCCATTCTTTTTATGGTCTATATAAATGATCTTTAATGTGCTTATCAGCCCACTCAAATTCATGTGTTGTCAACTATGCTGTTGATACCAATATTTTAACTAAGTCGAAATCAGTTCAAAATGTTGGTTTCTTATTGATTGATTTTAAATGAATTCAAAACAAATTATATTATGTTCAGAACTATAGTATGTCTAATCGGGAAATCATCGAATTTATTGATTTGAATCAAACTTGCATAATTACATGAATTATAGTTATTTATGTATTAAGGGAATTATGAGGGCCTTAATTACCGATGGCAAAGTTTGCGTCCCGAGGACCTCTGGCCCGAGGGACAGCAATTGCCAGAGGTTATTAAGGCTCTATAATTCCCGTGGTACATAGATAATTTTATTTTTGACCGATTTTCATAACAATATGTCTATATTTATATATCTGAAGTGACTGACACAGAGAAATGTTATGTCAAAAGATGCCAACGAAACTGTCTTTCTGGCATATATAAAAGGTAAGAGGGAGTTTTTGAACCTTAATATCCCAAGGTAGTTATGACCCTCATTATAGATATCGTAACTATGACGATATAAGCTTATAATGTCACTGTCAGAAATATTTTTTTTTGGGGCTAATTATTGATGAAAATTTAAGCTGGTCTAAACATATAGGATATCTTGCCAGTGAACTTGACAATATTCATTACACAATCAGGGTAGTAAAAATATATGTAGACTTTTAAAATATAAAAAATTTGCATTTTTTTGGTGACCTGAAAATTAATTCATCACGATCTCTGAATTTATTGTATCCAGCGTATCGATCGAGCAATATAAAAAAGGGTGTTACTACGCTTGTATAAAATGTTTCAATAATTTACCATCCTATTTACAAATAGAAATATATAGATCCCTACTGTTTGAGTGAATTTTTTATATAATTATTATTTCATTAATGTATTCATTGTATTTTTGCCGTGACACTTTTCCTTTAATTGTACATGTTATTGTGAATAATTATTTTGAAATAAAGATTATTATTATTATAATTATTATCATTATACTTACGGACTTACGGAGACAACCATTTGTAGGTTCTGTCAAAAAAACAAGGAAACCTTTGCACTAATTCTGTCCCATTGCGAAGGTCTGTCAAGGCCATGGTTCTCTATGCTAGAGAAAGAAAAACAACAAATTTTCCGGTACATGTAGATGGTCCAACTCATTAGAAAGGAAGAATGCACAGTTAAGTATCTGCATGTTGGCTGTGAAGTAAACGTGTACTCTCAAACACAGACACTTTTGCTTGTTGAGTGAGGATGTGTGACAAGCGTGAGACGTCAAAAAAAGATCGTATTAAGGGAAAGTGTATTATTAATCGAACACCTCGGTCAAAATGAGTGAGGTCTTGGTTACAAAAACGGGCTACGTATTCTCATATCAATATATTAGAGGAATTGCGACTGGATCCCTCAGATTGGCACAATTACTTGGGAATAAATCAAGACACGTCCTTTGAATTATTATCTCTAGTAGCTGTTTCAATATTTACAAAGAGAAAACATTCTTATGCGGCATCCTCGCATTGTTTTTATTTTTCTCAACTGAATTTCCTTGGTCGCATAAGGATCTCTCATTTTCTTAACATATGCTGCAGTTTTTTTGTTGCAATCACTGCATTATTTATTTTTTATTTTCCATCAACACTTCTGTAAAGCTCTAGAAATTCAGTTATGAAATCTCTCGACATTACTCTTAGATCACTCATTTTATGGAAAGAATGTCCAATATAAAAATACTGAACCCGACACACTGCTGGTGAAAAATTTGAATCGTGCACAGACTTGTTGCACACACCACAGAGTATATGTGAACCATAGGATTCATTCTAAAAATGGCGGGAAATCACTAATTGACCTTGATATTTTACTACGATTCGTGGACAAATGCTCTCGTACGAATTGATAACAAAACTATGCAGCTGCAATGTTTCTAATAAAATAAGAGATTTCATAACACTGAATAGCCATTTGATGACATATTCTCTGTGGAATTATGTGTTGATTATATTGGTTTCCATGATCTTGGTAAGAATAATTCCTGTAATATTTTCAACACAGTGACTTATTTTATTTAATTATAATTTTTATGGACATGTTATTGGAGGTAGGTATTGGAAAATATACTAAACTGCCACAAATTGCCCAGTTTTGGTGACTACAAGTAAAATCCGTAGGTTTCTTCTTTTCACACACTACTTATGATATGAATTACTGATAAAGATCCAGAAAATTGATCGAACTGGAATGTGTTTTGGAACTTCAATATATAGGCTTGAAGGCTATGAAGTTATCAAAGCATTTGGACAATTCCATGTCTGGTTGACAAAAAAGAGATCTTCCATTGATTTGAAGTACCGAATTCAATGGAAACAATATTCAAAATGAAAATACCGAGGTATTTTATGGTCAAGAAGCAAATGAAAAGATATAGTAAACATGATTCACAATCCTAATAATTCCTCAAGAACATTTTATAATTTATTAAAAATTGAGACTATGAAACCATACAGGGAGCCAGACAGTTAATGAAATTTGGAGTTGAAAATGGGCAGTTTCTGGCTGCTGTCAAGAAGTTCAACGGCTTAGATTGTATGTGAATGGGTTTTCAGAGTCTTTGAAAATTCATCAAAGTTGTCCAAACTATGGAAAACTATTAAAATTAACAATATCATGAAGCTGGACTTGTACATGACTCATAGAAAGATATTTGTGATTGGCTGAAAATTGGCTTGCGTGACAGACAACTATCAAACCGCACCCAAAATCCTGTAATATATTAAACTCAAGCTAATAACTGCGCGTAATGGCGGCTTCGTTATGAAACGTTAATACGGGACACAAATGTTAGAACTTTTTGAAGGTGCGAAATTCAAATCAACCAATTAGAGCAGCGATCAGCAAAAATATTTGTATTCCCCTGATAGATATGGAAGAGATGTGATGTTGGGGCCAAACAAATTTTTGTTGTTACTCATCTTGTTGAGATATTAAATCTATGCTATTTTCACTGTACCCCGTACCAGGCGCATTCAAGCCTTCGCGCTTCCTTCCTAGTGAGTGGGCCCCTCAGGACTCAAGATCTGGCCTATAGAGTATCGTTATAAAAATAGGCCTTGACACGGAACTCTTACATAACGAGAGAGTTTAAATAATAGGTCTGTTGAAAGGACGCAGTGTGGAGCCTCCCAAAAGCACACACGCCCCATTCTAATCTATTCCAACCAACCTCAAATCAAGTTCCTCAAGTTTGGGGCTAAGATAATTAAATAGATCAACAAGTTCTGTTGTCAACAAAGTTCCCAATCCAACTTTTCCTGGCGAACTCAAAATTTTCTGCTCCTCAAATTGTTGTGGGTGGTGATATTCGAAATGAACACTTTGTGTACGCGAAATGAACTATTAAAATTCGCTCGGCGTTCATTTCTCAACACCACCAACTTTCACCCGCTTAATGCTCATTAAATCCGACGACAGTATTCCTACTGTGCAACACCATTTCGTAGCGGGAAATTGAAAGTATTTCTCATCATCCCGCAGGGTTGTTTTGCAAGCGAAGGAACGGGTGCGGTTTGAATTATTGCCCTTATTATTGCTCGTCTATGGAGCCACAATATAAGATGAAATGTCGCTGAAAGTGATTTATGTTTGATGCCCCGTGCAGCCTGGTTTATGTCTGTATGATGGTTTATGACTGCGTTGGAGAACTTTCCAGGAAATCTTGTTTTTCATGTGTGTGTCAAGACTCATTTTCAAATCTTTTATATTACCAAAATAAACGCAAGATTTGAGTCTAGTAGAGAACACAGTTCTCACTTTACATATATATTTTATCATTTGTATAGTGTAGCATGATGAATAAATGCAATCTTCATCACACATACAGGGTGTTTGTAACTGGTTATTGAAATAGCACTTTGTCCTGAATAAGGACCTGTCAACTTATTTTACATAAAGGTTGTGATCCAAAATATAGAATATTATGAAATGGTTGATAATTTGACTGATTGAATGTGAAAGAACAGCATTTAGAGACGGAAAAGGTATTTTTTTTAATTGGTTACCACCTTTTTATTGAAAAAAAATTAATTTTGATCCAAATTAACAGGTACAGGAATGGAATGCGAAAGTACCAAACTAATTTTTTTAGGGATATTTTTTTCAGCTCTTTTCATATCTGCGAACGAATTTTCGAAATTTCGTCATACAATGTGTTGTATTGAATTGATGAAGTTCCTTTAATTTTCTTAAGTCCGTACCTGGATTATTAGTTTCATTCATTCGCAATTCGGTAGCATACAGGATAATGAGTTCATGAAAATGAATGAAATATATATTGCGGATCGTAAGTTATGAGCCATTAAAGAAATAAGAGACATAAAACACTCTGTATCTCGCTTATACAGGGGGCTAGACTCATCATATGGGGGTTTTTCAGAACCAGCTAGGTGACCTCTACCTACCCTCACAGTACGCCCATTTTCCAATAAATCACCCTGTATGGTGTTTTAATTGAAATAACAAAGATGGTGATTGATGGTGATGATGCCACAATAACAAAATTTTTAAGCTGGATTCTCCACACTTTCATAGGTGTATGTATAAAAATTTCCAGAATGATGCTACTCCTAGTTCTCTTTATATAGATCGCGTCAACTCATAAAGAAAGACTGTAGCTATTGATTGATCCAGCCAATTAATAATCTTCTGAAGAAGAGTTTTATTATAATGGAGCACGAATTACTAGATGAAATTGTTTGTGCCTGAACACTTGTAAAGAAATTTTTAAGACAGTTTCATTTCTAAGGATTCTGAATGAGCGTATTTATACTCCTTTGAGTAGTTTGCAACTCCTTGTTGTATTTTTCAATATGCAAATTTAAATATGGAAATGGATATTATTACTGAACGAAATGTTTCACAGGAGTAACTTTGTATTTGTATAATTAAGTTTAGAACCACAATTCACGCAATAGTAACTTCACCAAAAATTATAATAATACTGAGATTAGGTTAGGTTCTCATTTCCATCCTTTACGCTGAAAGTTATTTCAGGCGATATTTATCTTTCAGCAATAAATAAGGTTAGAATGAGTTACTTCGGGGAACAAGTAAAATATATAAATCTTCAGAATGAATGACTGAAAAACTATAAACATGTTAAAGTAGCCTAGGATAACACACAAATGTGAAAAACGAACTGAAGAGATACTTTGTAGATATTAGATAAGACTAGTAATAGGTCTCTTTACAGGCCACGCGGATTTTCAAAAGATGGGACCAAGGCAAGGTGACGAACTTGTAGATTGTAAGGTATGGAGTTTGAGACTATTTTGAACACATTTCGTGCAGTTGTGAACTGTGACTGAAAATCCTATATAAAAACACACCAACACAGTATAACCTCAGAAGTTTTTTTCAAATCATCACAGTTTTTTTGATGTAACCTTCATACAGTGACATTCCTTGAGTACGCAACAAATGGAAAAAATCATCATTTGTATTTTTCGAGAAAATAAAAATTGTCATCAACTTGGGATGGCCTTGAAAAGAAGCCCCTATCATATACCGGGTGTCCCAAATTATCGTATGCATACATACGTTCTGAATGGCACTAAACTACCTTCATAATGATGTAAAATAGCATTTATTATTATTTATTGTATTTGACAGGCTTGCGCACCCACCTGTCACTTTTTATTTCGAAATGGTACCCCCTGTGAATTGTCATTGAAAATTGCGTCAAGTTATTGATTAAAAACAGTAGGTAGTTTTCGACGTTCAAAGCTCTTTTTTCGACATTGCTTTTTGACAACAAAAAATGTATGTACTTATTTTCAGTGACATTTTTACCATCGGCGGAGGCAATCTATAACTTTTATAAGGATAATTAGGTAAACAGTCTGAAATATTGATTTTTTGTTGTTGATAATAAAAAAGAAATAGTATGTTGTATCGTTGTATTCCAAATAGAATAATTCACAATTTTTAATAACAATATACTACTACTATTTAAAAAAACAAGAGTTTGAATTTTGAATTATCTTGTCAAATAAGCGAGTTATTGTATGTATACGATAATTTAGGTCACTCGATATATTGAGTGATTCCCAGTTTCTTCAAAAAACGCCTCTCTCAAAATTATATGAAAATCTTCAGAGTTTCATTTTTCGGAAAATAAGATGAAATTCTTCGGGAACATCTTTTTTGAAGCTCATTGAACAATGTGGAGGTGAGAAAAGTTAAAAATTTTTCGTAAAATTTCCTTATAATCGATCCTTAAAATTTTTTACCGAGTGTTACATGTTTGTATAACGAACAAATGAGTATTTTTAAAAAATTACAAAATAGGGCCATGAGGGCAATATTGAATTGTATTAGGTGAACACTAATTGAGGAAATGTTAAAAAACCTATCTTTGATGTCAATTAGACAAAAGATGAATAACAACATGTTGATGTTGATATACAAATAAAAAAATAATATGTTACCAACCTATCATTCAGATAAGCTAACATACTCAATTAATATACATATACATTGCTTCTCAAAAGTCCCCTCCCCCCCTCTTATCTTTGGAACGATTATACATAAACGAGTGAAATTTGGCAACTGAATATTAAAGGTTGTAAGCTGCCCCACTAGGGATGATAGATGACGAAATCGTCAATGACGTCACAAGGCCATTGTGACCAATAATTTTAAATGGAACCCTACGGCAAGCGACACCTCTTTTAAAAGGTATCGAAAAAACCTATTCAATGATACTTATTTTGTTTGTGTTTATGGCAGTTTTAATGATGAGAAGTACCAAAAGTTGCTGAAACAGATAAACGTTCGATCAACAATACACAAATTATTAAATGTACAAAAACTTGGACAATTACAAAAACGTCGAATTAGGGAGACTAACAAAAACGTCAGCTAATTTGACAACTATCCAGAGGCGGAGCTCGAATTTAGAATTTTAGTATTAACTGATTTAATTCATTACAGCTTTGCGTTTTTTCAAAAGCGAGTTGCCAGAACTGCCGTAAATACAAACAAAATTAGTATCATTGAATACGTATTTTCGATACTTTTTAAAAGAGGTGTCGCTTGCCGTAGTTTTCTATTTAGAATTATTGGTCACAATGGTATTGTGACGTCATCTTTGACGATTTCGTCATCTATCATACCTAGTAGGGCAATTAACAACCTTTAATATTCAGTTTCCAAATTTCACTTGTTTATGTATAATCTATGTTTATCAACCCTAATTTAGCTCCAACCCTTGTTTAATAATCTACCAATAAAATTGAAGAAAAAAATGCATCACTATATTTATTTTGAAAGGAATATTGTAAATATGTAGAGTAGAAATTATTCGAGTTTAGCTGTTAAGTTATCAATTATAATATTGAAATCACTGAATAGCAATAGTTTTAATTTTGTATTTTCAAGATTGCGATATTTTCAGTGTGATAGTTTTTGTATTCATTTATTGTGAAGAGCTACTGTATTATTCAAAGTTTATAATCGTTTGGGAGATATGAAGAATATTATTTTTATTATTGAAATCACAAATTGTTGGAACGTCAGCCAGGTGTGGAGGAAGGCTTCCATTATTACATTTCCGTCTCTGTATTATTGTAGTATAAAATCTGAATTTCTTTTCTTCCTCTTACCCAGCATCTAATAAGTTTGCGCTGAAAGAACTTCAGATAAATGTCTGGGCTCGAGACCTCATTTCCACTTTCGACTGAATCGAGGATGAAATAGAACAAAAAGTGGATTTTCCGAACGAACATCGCTTAACTGCGCCCTTCGACTGATATCTTTATAGACTGCTATTTGTAACAATTTGGTATGCGGTCTGCAGCAAAATCGACGAATTTCCGGTTGCGTTCGCTCGCGGTCGATTATCTATTTTTCATTAGACAAGGTGGCACATTTTATTTACTAGCTGAACTGGATTCTCCTACCGTGTGTACATGAAGTAGGAAATGAATTATCTCAAAACGAAAAAACTTTTAAGAAAGAATCCACGACACGTAAACTTTCAAAACAAGACGAGCATCTTCAGACGTGGATGACGTCATTTATGGTTCGGTTTTGCCTTCCTGATATTTTTTCCGAATTGTTACTGCTAATTTTGGAAGTGTTATTCGATAAAGCATACATAGAATATAGAAATCTCATTGCTGGTCGAATATTGTCATAATATTAAGAATTAATCGATAGTCATAAATTTCCTTCTATTCCCATATTTTTATGAATTCTCATGCAATCTCAACAATTCTCATGAAATTTTTATAATTATCACAGATTTTCAGAAAATCATCATGCATCCAGAACAAATTCCATCGATTCCACATCAATAATTTAAGTCATTCTCAATATTCCTTATGAATTCATATCACTGAATTACCATATATCTCGTATTGTAACGATTTCTCGTGAATTCATTGATGATGCATTCATTTCGACATTCTTTATGGTCGATATGTTTCACAATAATGGATTTTTTCACATTTTATATAACTTCAACTTTCAATTTTCCAAAAATCACATGATATATCATAACTTCAATGTTGAGTTGGTTTTCAATGGAAGGCAGATTGGTTTATTCCACAATGGTTTTCATATATAAAATAATAAACAACTTGGCACCAGATTACTTTCAGAAGTACATAACATATAATGAGAATAAACATCATTATAATACACGTGGCAAAAACGATATCTATGTTCCTAGCACTTCATATCGTAGTACCATGAATTCACTTTTTTCAAGGGTTTCTTGGAGTTCAATAAATTACCAGAGTTTGTAAAGGTATCTGCTTTACTGATACAGTTCGAAGCTGAATTGAAGGAATATTTCCAAAATGAGTAATTATTTTTATATGCGTTGATAACACAATTTTTCATACCAAATGTGAACTCATCCTACTGTTTTTTAAAATATTTTTATACATTATTTTTACACTTATCAGCATCAAATATTTATTGAATATTGTTGTGATACTATTTTTATTCTTTATTTATTTTTGATGTGCAACTTGTGATTATCAACCATTTGATTTTTTATTCCATTTGTCTGTGTTATATTTGCATTTATGCATATTTCAACATGCTTTCTCATATTAGGGTTCATAATTGGAATAAAGATCTATCTATCATTGAAGACGCCTTAAATTTTCATTTTCTATTCTTCATTCAATTCCTCTCAAATTATTGAATATATATCACAATTCCTAATCAAATTGAAGAAGTTCTCAATGATTTTCCTATAACTTTTTATAATATCTCATATTTTCTTATATTATTTCATACATCAATAATTCCTCTTATGATTCGTCATAATACCTCATACTTATAAGACGTTTTTCTGATTCTTTCACACAATATCTATATGATATTGAATATTTTTTCGAATTTTCTCATGATATAAAAAATATACAGTGTGGAACAGCCAAATGGAATGAATTCGATAACGAATAAATGAGAGCATGTTGGGAGGAACGCTTGGACACGTCGATTTGTATTTTTAGATGAGCATTTACAAAAAAAAAATATATAGGGTGTGTCATGTGACAGTGGGCGATACCAACTCTGTTATTTCGAATACAACCCTCTGTATATTATTATCTTTATGGATTCTTCAGAAAACTGTAGACATAATTCATGTACAATGTCCCATACCTATCTTCAACTGTTTCCTTTCGGAAATATTAAGTGTTTTCAAATGTTATACAAAAATTAACATTAAAAAAATAAAATTGTTTCATTTCACAAATTCGTTCGCGGCGAACATTTTTAACATCTCTTACATTGAAATTAATGTTTTTTTACATTATTCATGAAATTGAATAATTTTCTTTTTTCACGCGTCCAAGCGTTTCTCCCAACACGTTCTCATTTATTCGTTATCGAATTTATTCCATTTCCACACTGTATAACAGCTTCCAATGATTTCTCATGAATTCTCTTCAACTTTTCGTTATCCCAATTCCTCAGAACTTTTGATAACTTATTTTATATGCCCAAGAAGCTTAACAAATTCACAAGAAATTTCACAAATTCTCATGAATCCTCAAAAATTGTCATGAATCCTCAAAAATTCTCATGAATTCTCACAAATTCTGGATAATTCTAATGGATTTTCACGAATCCTTTGTATTCCTATAAACTCTCATCACGAATGTTCATACATTCATCAAATTATTTATTCATTTCTGCAATAAAACCAACTCACCTGACATACAAAATCTCATAATACTCGATAACAACCAGTCGGTACAAATGGTAGATTCTATAACGTATCTTGGAATATAATTAGTAGATCAATTCTAAAAACAGTTGAATGACACTCTGTGTCGGAGTATCTTTGGAAAAAAAGCCGAGCAGTGTTCGTAGCGTTAAGACGTATCGATTAAAGCGTGCGAACAAAACTAGTATTTACTCAAAGAAAAATCAAGGAGAAAGTTACAAACGAGTTGATAATAAGTGCATACTAATCTGAATAAGTTATTCACTCAAATCATTCTACGAAACTATAGATAGTTCTGAGAGAAATAACACATAAACAATATCATCGGTCACCATTATAAAAATCATAAACAGTTGTATCTAGCCTTGGCTGTGTTTGAATTAAAAACTGGTGTGTGCTGTGATTATACAGCGAAGGTTCCCTATATACTCTTAAGGGGATCACTCAGACTACACAAACACACAAGGAATGATGGGAAATTCGGAGAAAAACATTAGCCTGCAACAAATATTTGAAGAAATTCTCAAGAGCAGAACAGAAATAAAGAACCAGATTGAAGCTAGCGAGGCAAGAATATTAATGGAACTGGAGGAGGTGAAGAATAGGGTGAACAGTTTGGAGAAAGAAAACATAGTACTAAGGGAAGAAAACGAAATATTGAAGCAGAACAGAAATAAGAATAATATAGTAGTGTTTGGTTTGGACAATATCCAGCAAGACACTTCTGCTGAATCCATAACAAGAGAGATTAATACACTCTTAGAAATAGAATTAAACCCGTCCGACCTGAATGACTTTTACAAACTTGGAAAGAATACAAATAGTCCGTGGAAAATTGAATTCGTTTCTTTCCTGAAAAAGAAACTTGTTCTGCAAAACTGCAAGAAGCTGAGAGGACGAAACATATCAATAGCGAATGATCTAACAGTTCAACAAAGAGAGCAACATAAAGTATTAAAAAAGTACCTACTATTAGCCAGACAGGAGAAGGATAATATCTGTTACATCAGAAACAACACTCTAATTGTAAACGGCAAAGCGTATAGAGCGGAAGACTTGGAGGAAGAAACTGAAAAACCAAGAAGACATAATAGTGATCCCGGTACGCCAAGAAGACTGAGAGAATATCATCAAGAACAACAAGAAAATACAACAAGAGAAGACCCTAGGAAAAATAAAGATACGCTTAACACAACTTCAGTCCATAAAAAACAAAGCCAGCGTTTACAAGAAGTGAGAGCTAGGAAAGTTTCCACCAAGTAAACGCTCCTGTATGTATATATATTTTTCTTTCTCTTTTCTGGCAGTACAACATAATGGACCAACTTATTAGAGATTTTAATTATGATCCCATAAACACAAAAGAGTGCACTAGTATATCTGAGGTAAATAACTATTTAGGCCAATATAGTCCAAAAAACTGTTTCAGAATATTACATCAGAATATTCAAAGTATAAATAAAAATCTTGATGAATTCAAAGTGCATTTTAAAGAAATCAGATACAATATTGAGATGATAGTACTGACAGAAACCTTCATAATACATGATTTAAATTGTCATAAACTGGAAAATTATAACGTGCTGTATAATGAGGGAAGCTTTAATAAGAATGATGGGGTTGTTGTATTTATCAGGAGGGATCTGGAATGTACATCGAGGATCGTGAATATAGGGCCATTTAAAGTTTTAGAAATTAATGCAAAAATATCCGATAAGAAACATGTGCTAGTCACTGCCATCTATAGATCTCCGGCTGGAGACAAAACGGAATTTCTGAGTGCTTTGCGGTCATACCTGGAACAAACGAAAGCTGTATCAGTGGACTATCACTACTTGGTTGGGGATGTGAATTTGAATATATTAAAGGAAGAAAATGATAAGGATGTCAGTAGCTATTTAGATATAATGGCTGAGTATAATTTTGTGTCTATCATAAATGCGGTAACAAATTTCCAGGGTGGTTCGACTACCTGCATTGATCACATATTTTTGAACTCAAAGCACGATATACAAAATAACTGCATATCTTTAACCTACAGCACCGGTATTAATAACCACAAAACCATACTTGGGGGTACCAAAATAGAATATGGGAAAAATCCAGTGTTAAACAAAAAATACAAATATTTCATTAATTATAATAACCTAAGAAAGGACATGCAATACAACAACTGGCACCCTTTCTACTCTTCGACAGACTCTGAATTCCTATCTAATCACCTAACAAGAAGTGTACAGCGACTTATTCAACAAAATACAAGTAAAGTAAAAATAAAAAAACATCAACACCCACGCAAGGACTGGATCACAGAAGCTGTTATGAATTCAATAAAAACAAAACAAGAATTACACACACAGTATAAACTAGATCCAAATAACCCCATAAAGAAACGAGAATATACCAAATACAGAAATAAGTTGAATAAAATAATACAAGCGGAAAAATCTAAATATTTCCAAAATGAAATAGAAAAAAATTCGAAAAATACAAAAAGTCTTTGGAGCATAGTTAAAAAAGTAAGCGGACAAAACAATGAATATACAATTAAAGGAATAAAAACTACAACTGGTGACATCATAAGTGAACCATTAATGACAGCCAACTACTTCAATCAGCACTATTCGTCTGTGGGTGAAAATTATGCGAAAAAGATAAAAAAACCCTCATCACCTAAACCCACACTTCAGTCGACTCAGAAATCATTTTACTTGTCTCCTGTTAGCAGTGAAGAAATTGCATCAATTATTAAGGATTTGAAAACGGGGAAGTCCCCCGGAGAAGACAATATTAAAGTGGAGACGATAAAAATGATTGCAAACGAAATAGCACCCCTACTCGATCATCTAATAAACGTTATATTTAAAACAGGTATTTGTCCTTCAAATTTCAAAAAAGCAATAGTGATTCCGATATATAAAAAGGGTGATAGAAAAGATGTAGTCAACTATAGACCCATTTCTCTTATTAACACATTTGCAAAAATATTCGAAAAATTACTGAAAAGCAGAATAAATGTTTTCTTCGAAAAAAACAACATTATATCGAAACAACAATTTGGTTTTCGAACAGGAATGTCAACGAACGATATCACATCTAAGTTAAGTGGAGAAATAAATCACTGCATTGATTCTGGGAAGCCAACAATTTGTGTCTTTCTAGATCTCGCCAGGGCCTTCGATACTGTGGATCACCCTCAGCTGTTCGAGGCCCTGGAGGGATCCGGTATAAGAGGAGTGGCACTTCAACTCTTCAAGTGTTACCTCAAGGATCGGAAGCAGTCGGTGAAAATAGGCGAAACTGTAAGTCATGAAAATAAAGTATCATATGGAGTCCCACAAGGAACTGTCCTTGGGCCAATACTGTTCTCAATTTATATCAATAACTTACTCGCCCAGAAATCGTCTGGAAAAATTTACAGCTTCGCCGACGATACAGCCATTCTCTACTCATCTGACTCTTGGAAAAACCTGAAAACAGAAATTGAAAAAGATTTGGAAAGCATCTTCAACTGGTTTAGCCACAAACTATTGACAGTTAATTTCGAGAAAACTTACTTTGTCCCTTTTGCTAGCTATCGGAATCACTTGCCAGATTTTAAAGCTCTTGAGCTGAAAGTAAATCAAATTAATTTCAAAATAAAAGCAACTAATAAAATAAAATACCTTGGAATAACTATCGACTCCCATCTGAGGTGGAATTATCACACTGACCAGGTATGCAAAACACTCAGAATTCTTTTGTATAAATTCAAGTGTTTAGTCAAGATACTAACTCTCAAGCAATTGAAAATTTTATATCATGCTCTGGTCGAATCACGCCTGCAATATTGTATACTTAGCTGGGGCGCATGTTCATACACGTACCTGCGGAAGCTAGATGTACTTCAGAAAAGAACCCTGAAAATAATTTATAAAAAGCCTCTATTATATCCATCTGATACAGTTTTTCTTGAAAGTCACGTACTAGATCTTAGACAACTATATTATTATAACATATTAATATATACTTACAAAAACAGGCACCTACTAACGAATCCAGAATACTGTTACAACACAAGACAAAACGTAGGTGGTTATGTTACCGTTAGAACTATCAACAAAACAATTGCAAGAAAATGTTATACTTACCTTTCGCCGGTAATCTTCAACAAACTCCACGAAACTTACAAAAATTATCTTCTGAGAATAAATAGCGTGGGAATGTTTAAGAAATATTTCAAATCGTACATACTGCAAACTGACCGGAAAGAAATACACAAAATAATTGAATCTGTTCCCCTCGGTTGAGGCTTCCCCCATTCAGTCGTACTCTCTGTGAATGTTTGCTTTCCTACATATTGACGTTCCTACATTTATGCATTCTATTTCTTCACATCCTTTTGCCTCTGTATTTGATACTTTTATGTTTTCCGCAATTTTTATTTATATTATGTTTTTGTGCTTCACTGCTATTGCAGAAGTTACTGATGTATATGTTTTCGTTAATGCTGAAGTGTTTTTAAGGTGCCGTTTTACCTAACACCAGTGATTTATTAAATTGTAGTATTTTTATACCCATATACAACCGTTCATGGTTTCTTTGGGTTATCGCTTATTGCAATGAAATACTCAATGTAACTTAGTGTTTATATGTATTTATATGTAATCTAATGCAATAAATTATTATTATTATTATAATAGAAGTGGATAAATACCTGAAGTGGGATATCCATGTTAATAAAATAGTGAAAAAATTGAGATCAATTCTTTTTACCTTCAAGCAGTTAAAAAATATCCTTGATACTAAAAACAATATACCATTCCCTCGTTGAGCCACATATACAGTATGGGATTTCAGGATGGGGAAGAGCATACGAGTGTCACCTGAAAAATTTAGAAATTATCCAAAAATATTTCCTGAAAATTCTCTATGACAAAAACAGAACTTACCCCACCGAGTGTCTTTTTAGTGAAATTCCCGTATTTTGTTTAACAAAATTATATTTTTACAAGGTGTTATATCTCCAGCAGAAGGATAAAAAAAACTTAGTTGCTATATCCCACCAACATAACACAAGGTACAAAAAATCTGCAGAAAATAGAAACTTGAAAGTAACGAAATCAATCGGCCAGAGGTCTTACCTTCATACAGCCCCCCGAATATATTCTCAACCACAAAATATAAGGAATATAAATAATCATCACTTATTCAAAAAAAGGATCAAGGAATGGTTGAGAGATTTATCTAATGATAGTTTGAAGAGGTTGGAATGAAGTAATAGTTGAGAACTTTGGTCAACGGGTGTTAGATTTGTGTTGAGAAAAATTATTTTTCATATTCTTTCCCTTTTTCTTTCTTTTTTTTTATAGATATACCAAAAATAAATGACTGAGTGCTCTATATTAGGTTTATACTTATATTCATATTCGTACTCTAACAACTTATATTTGTTTATCATATGTGTGTGTGAAACTACCAGATGAATGTGTGAATTGAATACTCCCATAACAGGGAAACTTCATGGGAGCCGTTGAGTTTATTCATAATCCAGTTTTATTGCATCCTATTATATACCGGGTGTGTCACAGTGGATGGAACATTAGAAGTATCTGGAGAACAGAAAGACAGATCATTCCGAAAATTTGTGGGCATGGATAATCAAACTTGCTCTATCCGTCTAAAATATTTTCATCAATACAGTGTTGCCGCTTGTATCAGAAAGTAGTAGCTACTTTGTTATTTCAAATGAAACACCTCGTATATTATATCATTTTTGGGATCCTTATAAAATTCCTCACAACTTTCCCACATAATTCCCTATACCTATCTGTGACGATTTTCGAGATAAAAATTATTTTGTCAGATTTTTTTGCAAAACCTGACCATTGAAAAATATGAATTTTTTCCCAATGCAAATTCACAAGAAATTGCAATTCGGGTTATAGCTGCATAAGACCATCAAGTATTCTGTCGATGAACTGGATCTCAGTTTCAGCATACAGGGAGGCTCAGAAGTGAGTGTCATCCGGGCACTCATGAAAATGACTGCAACTCCATTTTTTTAAATGGAACACCCTGTATATTATCACTTATTCGAAAAGCTATAACATTTTCCATTTCAATTGAGTATACTTTCCCTATACCTATCTCGTACAGTGTGTTAGTTATGATCACTTATGTTATGAATTCGTTTCAATAAAATAAATATTGGATAGTGCTTAAGATAGTAGGCTATGAACTTCATTCTGACAGAGAACTAACATGTTCTTCCTTCATTGTTATCCTGTATTCAAGATGCATGGGTGTAAAAATACTATAGCAAGAAATAATTACTTGAATGCGGTTAAAATGTTTTTATTCATCATTTATGGTCAATGAAACAAGAATATCAGTAGAACATGCAGAGTTTTTCTTTTCAATGAAAAGAATGAAGTGATTCACCTCGGATAAATCCGAGGAAATTAGATTGAAGAGAAATTTTGAACTGTTTTTGAAATCTTTCTAGATTCATTAATACACATGTTAGACTTTGATACTTTTAGCTTTTCATGATGATATAAGCATTTCAAAATTTCTCTTCAATCTAATGAATTTTCTCGAATTCATTCGAGGTAAATCAGCATACTTTTCATTAAACTCGCTGCATTTTCTAATGATATTTTTGTTACATTGACCATAAATGATGAATAAATCCATCTAAACCGCATTCAAGTAATTATTTTCTGCCATAGTTTTCTTACAAACATGCAACTTGAATACATGAGGACAATAAAGAAATAACAAGTCATTTCTCTGTCAGAATGAAGTTCATAGCCTACTATCTTAAGCACTATCCAATATTTATTTTATTGAAAACGAATTCATAACATAAGTGATCATAACTAACAAACTGTACGAGATAGGTATAGGGAAAGTATACCCAATTAGAATGGAAAATGTAATAGCTTTTCGAATAAGTGATAATATACAGGGTGTTCCATTTAAAAAAATGGAGTTGCAGTCATTTTCATGAGTGCCCGGATGACACTCACTTCTGAGCCTCCCTGTATGCTGAAACTGAGATCCAGTTCATCGACAGAATACTTGATGGTCTTATGCAGCTATAACCCAAATTGCAATTTCTTGTGAATTTGCATTGGGAAAAAATTCATATTTTTCAATGGTCAGGTTTTGCAAAAAAATCTGACAAAATAATTTTTATCTCGAAAATCGTCACAGATAGGTATAGGGAATTATGTGGGAAAGTTGTGAGGAATCTTATAAGGATCCCAAAAATGATATAATATACGAGGTGTTCCATTTGAAATAACAAAGTAGCTACTACTTTCTGATACAAGCGGCAACACTGTATTGATGAAAATATTTTAGACGGATAGAGCAAGTTTGATTATCCACGCCCACAAATTTTCGGAATGATCTGTTTCTCTGTTCTCTAGATACTTCTAATGTTCCATCCACTGTGACACACCCTGTATATTTATTTATTTTCTCCTATATTCTCTGTAGTATGTGTATATGTGAATGTGAGAATAAACTTATTATTTCAATGAATCTCCATGAATTCTCATGATTTCCTATAAATTATCTGATGGATTCATTCCAGGATTACTAGCACCATTTCTGCTGGTTCCCACCAGGACTAAATCCACCGCAAATGGGGAACGATCGAGGACCGAGCGGCCTCGAAGTCGTTCTCTCCTGTCTGTGGGTGGCCACGCCGCTCCTGGCCACCCTTTCCGCGATCCTGGTGGGCGTGGGCGTGGTCACCAATCAGTGGCTCCACACGTCGGAGAAGATGTCCAATCCGACGTACAACGGTACCGGGGACAAGGAGTTCCTAGTCAAGCAGACGATGTCGGGATTGTGGGTGTTTTGCTACACGAATCGTAAGTCATTCACATTCTTTTTGCCGCTGTTTTTTACTCCGTCAAGTTGTGGGAACTATTTTGGTTCCTCATGCGTCCATAAAGTAACGCATAAATTCATTATTGGCTGAATGAACAATAAAATTAGGAATTCCCAAAACAGATCGATTTTTGATTTCAATTTGCTATTGTTTCAAATCATAATCTAATATACAGGGTGAACCACTTTCGTGTAATGACTTCATCACCATTTATTTCAAATGCAACCCCCCCTTTTCTTTCAATTTCCAAATTGCCTTTGCTGAGCTGATTCCAAAAATGTATAATATGTTGCTTCAAATTGGTACGGGGTGGGCAAAAATGCAAAAAAAGTATGAAAATTGTTTATGGAAAGCAATACGTTACTGAATGTAATAAACAAATTAAATGGAATTAGTAGTTATGCAATTAATGTGATACACTTCCAAAAACAAACAAACGAACGAAAATTTACAATGAATGTTCAAATTGTTCTCCATCGACCGTTAGACAATGACTGAACCGGGCATTACTTTCGTCTCTACATTCTGTAGCATAGCGGGTGTTATGCTCTGTATTTCTTGTCTGATTCGGTCTTGTAGTTGAGGGATATTTCCAGGTCTGTTTAAGTGGACTTTAGATTTTAAATAACCCCATAAAAAGAAGTCTGATGGGATCAGATCAGGTGATCTAGCAGGCCATTCCACTGGTCCCCTTCTTCCTATCCATCTTTGTGGAAAAGTTGTGTTTAAAAAATCGCGCATAGTTACTGCGAAATGTGGCAGTGCGCCATCCTGTTGAAACAAGATTCTGCGGTCTACATTAGTGGGTATTTGAGTATCAGGAAAAAGCTAGATCAGATCAGGAATTAATGTATTTTGTAGGAAATCCAGATATAATGCTCCTGTTAAGTTTTCATTGAAAAAATATGGACCAATAATTGTATGTCTCACAATACCAGCCCATACGTTAGTTTTTTGTGGTCTTTGCGTATGGTATCCAGTGTGGATTTTCATCTGACCAATAACGGGTCTTTTGTCGGTTAACATGACCGTTCAAATAAAACGTTGCCTCGTCCGAAAATGAAACGTTACAATGAAATTGTTATTTTGGTTCATCATATACTCGCAGAATTCAGTTCTTCGGTCGAAGTGGTCTTCAGCCAATTCATGGATGAGACGTACTTTATAAGGATGGTATTTCACCTTTTTGAAAATGTTTGATAATGAAGACTTTCCAATACCAAAATCCCTATATAATCCTCGCAC
Organism: Plagiodera versicolora; assembly: GCA_037013635.1. Classification (NCBI taxonomy): domain Eukaryota; kingdom Metazoa; phylum Arthropoda; class Insecta; order Coleoptera; family Chrysomelidae; genus Plagiodera; species Plagiodera versicolora. The sequence goes on along the minus strand of CM072993.1, from coordinate 4,027,912 downwards.
TGTACATTGTGGATTTTCTACAGCCGACAAAATTATGTCTTGCTGAATATTTTCATAAATTTTTGATCTACCTCGCTTTGCTGCATCCCTCACATGTCCTAATTCTCTGTATTTTCGCTCTATTCTACTTACCGTAGATTGTGAAAAATCCAAAATTTAGGATATCATTAAATGCTTAATATTTTAATGGTTGAAAGTGAAAGATTAGAGACGAAAAGGTATTTTTTTTCAAGTTGAGTTAAGTCGAGAATAGTTAACAAAGTGATGAAACAAAACAATTTAAATAGTAATAAAAATAATCTGACAGTTATTTGAAGGACCAGAATTTTTAATAGAAAATTCAATATAACATTAGAAGTGAATCCGGATACATACCACACAATAATGGAACAAGAAAAAATGAATCTGGATGGAATCGTTGTCCTGTTTACAATGATTATGGAATTATTAGATGTTTCAAGTGATGCAAATATGGTCACTTGGCTAAGGACTCTAAAGATGATAAATTATTTTCAAAATGCTGTGATGAACATGATATAAAGGACTGTACAAGTATGGAATCTAAATGTCCAGATTGTATAGTGTCAAATAACAAATATAACATGAAATTAAACATCGATCATACAGCATGGAATAAAAACCCGAACAGGTTCAGTGAAATAAATTTGTAAAATAACAATTAGACACCAATTATGCTCTGAGTTCTGGAATTGTTTACTTTAATTTTCAACGATATTTGAACAACAAGGACCATATATTGGTTCTCATCAACGACTGGAAGCCAAAAGCTGTGTTTTTGTGTGAAACACATATATGAGGGTATTGACTACAGTGAATTATGCATAGTTAGGTATAAACTTGAAAAATGCATCACAACAAACAGAAAGACTAGAGGGGATGCATATATCGATAGGATGTGATATAAAGTATGAATTGATGAAAACCCACAACCCATAATGTCCAAAAGTGTGTCTGGTTATTGTCAGTGGAATTATTACTTTGTGGGACGAAATATTTATGCACTGTTATGTATCATCCACCACAGTCGGAAAATGCAAAATTCCTGGATTAATTCTCGAATTATTTGGACGAAGTAAGTGATTTTATGGAAATAAACATCATCTTGGGGGATTTCAACCTCGATTTATTGAGAAACACATTTTATGGAGAAATATTATTGAATAACGTGAATAAAAACGGATTCTTCAAATTGTAAACTCCCACTGATTACATGATAACCACCGATAATGATCTACAACATGAGGTGCATTTGACACAAAGAATTAGCGATTATAATATTTTGGAAGACTTGCTTGCCTATGCATAACAGGGGGAATGAGGACTACCCCAACAGCGGCCATGGAGGTGATGCTCTGTCTTCCCCCGCTTCACCTTGAAGTGCAAGGGGAGGCTAGACTGGGGCTTTAATGTCATATTCATGCAGTGAATGAAGGAAATATTGAAGGAATTGAAGAATGTGGGAACAGCCGAAAATGGTATATCGAAGACTGTCTTGTTAGATGCATGCGCAGTTGTTGGAAATCGTTTGCTAGACATCATAAACACATCCCTTGTGAATGGAGTTCTTCCGAAAGAGTGGAAGGCATCAGTTGTTGTCCCTATTCAGGAAGTTGCCGACACAAATAAGTCTATAGAGTTCATGTCGATCAACACCGTCCTTGTCTACGAGAAGGTTCTGGAAGTCGTGGTGAAGCAGCAACTTCAGACTTACTGCGATGAAAACAACATTTTGGTACTTGATTTTTTTATATAAAACTTCTCACGAAAGGAGAATAGGCTTTCGTACCGGGCATTCATGTTAGTCTGTAGTTGTTAGTGTCTGTGATGATTTTTTGAAAGCTTTGGAGAGTGGTGATATGTGCTAGCCATATTTTTAGATTTCAGACGTGCTTCTGAAACCATATGTGGAACAAGCTCATTAAAAAAATCAAATAGGAATTAAAGGAATGGTTTATAACGGGTTTTGTTCATATTTGTCAGATAGGGTTTAGAAAACCAAATATAGAGATTGTATATTTGAGTGCATATTTGTGGAACATGGTGTCTCCCAGGGAACAATTCTGGGCCCGTTGTTGTTTATTATTTATATTAATGATATTGCAAGAAAGTGAAGCTGCACTGTTCGCAGATGACACAATGATATATTTTGTATTAATATTGGAATATCCGGTGTTAAGATAGAGAGAGTTGACAGTATGAAATCTTTAGGACTTTTTCTAGACAGCAACCTCAATTTCCGTCAGCACTCCGAAAATCATATTAGAATTCTCAATAAGCAGTGTTTTCTGCTAAGAAACTTGAGAAGAATCCTAGACAATTCTGCTCTACTATTATATTACCACGGGCAAATACAATCAAGAATTAACTATGGAATTATTGTTTGGGGAAATTCTACACCTACACATCAGGTTTTTGTAACGCAAAAGAGAATTATCAGAAGCATTGCAAACGTGTCACAAACATCATCGTGTAGAACACTATTCAAAAAATTTAACATTTTGCCTCTACCGGATCTCTACATTCTGGAAGTTTTGTTGTACCTACATCCATGGGAATAGAGAAGTTTTTGAACAAAACCAATATTTCTATCAATATTATACTCGCATCAGAAATAATTTTCACATACCCAAAACACGTTTATCTCTACGTCTGAACTCGTTTGAGGTTTTGGGGCTGAGATTGTGTTTTTTATTTATTTTTTTTATATAAAACTTCCCACGAAAGGAGACATCAAATCATAACCAAGGAACAAGTATTTAAACATAAAGTAAAAATATATATGAAAAAATGAAATTAGTCGATGAGTTTTTTTCTCACCTACATTAGAAAAAAGGTTTTGTGTTGTTTTTGATCATTGCTGCTTTGTTTGCTCACTTGATTGTTTCAATGCCTCTTATTATTTATGAATGTGTTTGTTATATAATTGTATTTTATATCCTGTATCTGATATAAACTGACTTGTCCAAAATAGTTTTTTTAAGCTCGTTTTAATGGATCAATAAAGAATTGAATTGAATTGAAATGTTGTAGGTAGGAATATCAGTGAAATGTAGATGAATAACATCTTTGAGTGGTTATGTGATGTCAAAATTTTGCATGTTTGGAACAAGATATGAGCTAAATGAAATAAATGTGGAAAGTATGAATATTTGTATCAACAATTAAAGATTGATGCATGAAAAAGAAGTGAAATACTAGTAATTTTCGAGTCATAATGAGTGAATTTTCTAAAAAAATAGGCTTCATTTGTAGAATAGGAAAACATTTAACGACTGGTAACAAAATATTATTGTATAATAGCATAGCTGCGTCTCATTTAGAGTTCTGTTCCACACATTTATTCAATTTACCATCCTATGAAATGAAACAATTACAAAATTTAAAATACTCAAATGTAATAGATAAACACCAATTCGAACAATGGTTAATGTACTAAATTTTCTGTCTGTGAATAAAAAAAAATAATGTGCAGTGTTTGTACATCATTTTCAAAATTGAACAGATATGTCTCCCCAATTATATATGTGAAAGAGTAATGTATTTTAGGGATGTGCTCTGAGAGAACATTATTTTAGGCCTTTGCACTCAACATTACATAAGGGCCTATATGTGTTCAACAGCTTGCCAGCTGGTTTAAAAAGAAGTGGAAATCTCAATAATTTCAAGAAACATTTGAGATTATGTATTGTCCAAATTTTGATCTTATGGGTTTTTTTTAATTCGTGATTTCATTTATGTATCCATAGATTTTTACTCACAAATTCTCATGAATTCTCATACTTTTTCATGAATTCCCATGAATTTTTATAAATTTTCATGAATTATCATGAATTCTCACGAATTCTCATTAACTTTAATGAATTTTCAATAATTTCTACGAATTTCCATAAATTCCTATGAATTTTCATGAATTCCCATAAATTCTCATGATTCTCTTTCCATAAACTTTCATGAATTCTCATAAATTCTCAAGAATTATCATAATGTTTCCATAAATCCTAGTAAATTCTCATAGATTCTCATTCGTTTTCATAGTTTTAAAATCTATGCATTTTCACAAATTATCTTTGATTCCCATAAATTTTGCTGAAATTCCATACATTTTCACAAATTCTCATTCATTTCAATTCTCAATTCCATCCGATCGTCCATACTTGTTGCTCCACCAAAAAACGTATTGTAAAACGATTCCGGGTCCTTTTTTTCTCCTCTGGGGACGGCGGCTTAGTGACATCAATGCCTCGGGCAACACACCACCTCGCTTTCCATTTTCCTTTCAAGCGAGCAGGTATTTTTAACGTCGTTAAACGGTAGCCTAAACGTCAAAGGACGGACGGCCGTGCTCGTTTTTCACTATACCGTGGTCAGTCGCTGTGAATATCGCGAGTTGTACGAAAGAAAGACTCACGGTCGCTGGTTTTTCCTGCATGGGGGCAGCGGTAAACGGGCCGAACGATAATTGACCCGCTTCCACATGACGGGTGATTCTATGAAAACATTACGATTCATCTAAACATGTGACGCATCATATACCGGGTGATTCTTCAAGATGGCTCGCCCCTATACCTTTTTTATTATCGGAGATAGAAGATCAAAATTCGGGGGTTGTGTATTATACAGGGTGTTAATTAAGTATGTTAACAAACTTTAACCACGAATAGTACTCCGAAAAATAGAAAGAAAATGTCATATGAACATGGGTCCGGAAATGCTTCCTAAGGGAGCTACGCTCCTTTGCATGGGGCACCCTGAAGACGGTTTTCCCTCGATATTATCGAAACCGTTCATAACAAAATCACGAAATTAGGTGGGATGGGTAAACTTTCGACGCAATTGTTGCAATTGTTTTTCACAGCACACTAACTCAATATGTATGTAGACGAACATTTATTTATTTACAATAGCCTGCATCGATTCAATAATTTGCATTTTCTCGAAAACTGTTAGGCCTATAGAGATGTACCAGGTGACCATTTTTACGTAGAAATCTCTGAATTACCATATTCTAAAATCAAAATGTCAAAAAAATTACCATTTAGAAAATGGGGTTATTTTTACCCTTAAACCCTTCCATATGATACGCCTGTGATTAAAATTATGAAATTCTGAATTCAGAATCAGATTCAGCGTCGAAAGTTCACCCATCCCACCTAATTTCGTAATTTTGTAAGAAACGGTTTCGATAATATCGAGGGAAAACCGTCTTCAGGGTGCCCCATGCAAAGGAGCATTTCCGGACCCATGTTCATATGACATTTTCTTTCTATTTTTCGGAGTACTATTCGTAGTTAAAGTTTGTTAACATACTTAATCAACACCCTGTATGTCAATTCGCATTGCAGTACTTCCGGTTTGACCGGAAATGACCTCAACTTTCGATTTTCAAATGGAACACCCTATATATTTTTACTTATTTCGATCGAGGATGACATTATCTATCCAACAAAACTTTGTTTGTGAATATTTGACGTATGAAAGAATTTTTATTTCAATTTAGGTATTGGGCTTCTTGCAATTATTGAGAAAGATTGTGAAAACAAAGTGGAAGTGTGTGGTATCAATTTTTTCGTAAGAAAATGATCTTTCACAGAAACCCGACGAGCCACCCTCTTTCCATTTGAAAAAATCGAGTTAACTGGAGAAAATGATATTTGTGACATTGAAAAAATTATTGAAACGACTCTGAAGTCATATGCCTAAAAGTTGTATTTTTCCTATGTCACTTGATCAAAAAGGAAGCGTTTCAATCGATCCATGGCACACTAGATCGAAAAAAAAAATTGAATAAAAATTCTTTCATACGTCGAATATTCACAAACAAAGTTTTGTTGGATAGATCATGTCATCCTCGATCGAAATAAGTAAAAATATATAGGGTGTTCCATTTGAAAATCGAAAGTTGGGGTCATTTCCGGTCAAACCGGAAGTACTGCAAAGCAAGTGAATACGTCAAATAATGCGAATTGACATATAATACACAACCCCCGAATTTTGTTCTTCTATCTCCAATAATAAAAAAGTAAGTTATAGGGACGAGCCACCTTGAAGAATCACCCGGTATAAAAGTTGGCGATTTCTGAAATTTGTATGTCGGATTTTTCTGTATCCGACTTTGAAGCATATTCTCAGGGAAACTATGGGGGTGCGTTCCACTAAGCGTTCAAAACGCTCATTCTCATTCAGGCATTCCACATGGAGACCTCGATCTCTGTGGTTGCGGCAAAAACGTCAACCCATCTCAAGAGGTGGTGAATTCCACACAATTTTCAAAATTCAAAGCAATTAATATGGCGACCACTACGATGTCGCTTTCATCAATGAAATAGTATCCTTTCAGGTACCCCCCACTGTATTCCGAAATATTGAATGATGTGTTCGCTATTTTAGATTACTTTTCGGAACTTTCAAATGCCAATAACTTTTGCCTTATTTTGAATGGAAAACCATGACATTTTTACATTATTTGACGCAAAATTTCATTTCCTAGTGATTTGTATTAGCAAATCATATTTTTAAAATCGATATTCACCTAGTGGAAATACGCCCATTCATCTCATGTGGTTCTGAATCCTATTCATTAAAATTTATTGTTTTTTCTTAAAAATACCAGCTTTTTGTGCAGTTGTTGGGTGTTCTGAAAGGGGGGAAAGAGATAAACTTCGTTTTTTTCGAATTCCTAGGGCGTACAAACGGCGTGGAGAAAATGTAGATGCATTATCACAAGAACGTCGTTTGGCAGGATTCGAGCACTAAAACGTGGAGAGTTGAATGAATCGTTTGTTAACAATGCAAGAATATGTGAAAAACACTTTGTAACAGGTATGTAAATTGTGTTTTTGAAATAGGTGAACTAATAAGAGTATGTTTTCCTGTTGCTAATTCGTTTTATATATACAGGGTGGGGCACCACATACGACACGGTCTCTGTGAACCAAACCATTGAATATTTCGGAAATTTCTTCTTCTCATCATTTGTATGTTCATTGAGGCTGCAAGAGGAAATTATTTTGAAGTATACAGGGTGGCTCAAAAAAGTGTTACATATCAAAGTTGGGTTTTTTTAAATGGAACACCTGGTATTTTGTTGCAGTTTTGAATAGTTCAGGGAAAAATAATACGATTTCATGCGAGGTACCATGTACCTAACTATAACCGTTTTCGAGTTATTGTTTTCTTTTTCAAAATGCAGGGTTCAATTGGAGACTGAATAACATCGAAATGTATGGAAACCATCCCTCCCAATTCTGACCAATCATTAAAAAGGTTTCAGGCTATTGATTTCGATAGAACCCGTTTCCCAATATTATACAGGACATTCAAAATTCATTGTCGCTTTTTTATAATTTCAAACGCAAATAACTTTGTTATTTTTAATGAAACACTCTGTATTTTTTCGATCTGAACGATACAAAATTCGATTATCTTTCATTTTATATCAGGGTTCCCTATACCTATCTTGAATAGTTTTCAAGATATTGGCATTTTCAAATAGTAGTTATAATTTCAATGCATTCTTTGAATCGAGAGAGCTGTGAAACGACATTCATTTGATTTGGTAACAGAATTCTCATTGATAAATATCATACCTCCCTTTTTCGAACTTTTACTGTTCACTGAAATGAAGTTTTCATTCAGTTCCATACTCCGACATTTAACAGACAACATTCAATAACATTTGAGGCGACACTCTTCGAAAAGCAGCCCTTACTTTTTCCTACATATCTTCCAATGTGATTGAAGGACTGTCTTCAATCCCATTTTTCAAATATCTTCATGAAAAAAATCAAGGCAAGTCAAATCTGGCGATCTCGCTGGCCAATTCCGTGGTTCTCTCCTACTAATCCACCTTTGCGGAAAGCACATACTCAAAAACTGTCGGGCAAATAATTTGAAATGAATATGGATCTGAATAACAGTAAAATGTTCGATCAAGTGAAGTATAATAACTGTCAATGAGAATTCTGTTACCAAATCAAATAAATGTCGTTTCACAGCTCTTTCGATTCAAAGAATACATTGAAATGATAACTACTATTTGAAAATGCCAATATCTTGAAAACTATTCAAGTTAGGTATAGGGAACCTCAATATAAAATGAAAGATAATCGAATTTTGTATTGTTTAGATCGAAAAAATACAGGGTGTTTCATTCGAAATAACAAAGTTATCTGCGTTTGAAATTATAAAAAAGTGACAATGAATTTTGTACGTCCTGTATAATATAAGGGAACGGGTTTTATCGGAATCAATAGCCTGAAACCTCTTTAATGCTTGGTCAGAATTGGAAGGGATGGTTTCCATATATTTCGATGTTATTCAGTCTCCAATTGAACCCTGCATTTTCAAAAAGAAAACAATAACTCGAAAACCGTTATAGTTAGGTACATGGTACCTCGTATGAAATCGTATTATTTTTCCCTGAACTATCCAAAACTGCAACAAAATACCGGGTGTTCCATTTCAAAAAACCCAACTTTGATATGTCACACTTTTGTGAGATACCCTGTATACTCCGAAATGATTTCCTCTTGCAGCCTCAACGAATATACAGATAATGAGAGAAAAAAATTTCCGAAATATTCAATAGTTTGGTTTACAGAGACCGTGTCGTATGTGGTGCCCCACCCTGTATATATATATATATATATATATATATATATTAATTTTAGTGGAGCCAGCTGGGCTTAGAGGATAAAAACAATCCTAATTGGGTACCCTCAGTGAACATGGGATACCAAAGTATTAAAAGTCAGGATGGAATGATTTATTTATTTAGTAATAAATAGTCTCGTTAGTATAGTGTACATTTTTGTTTTATTCCTTCTTGTTTTCAATAAACAAGGGAAAACTAACAAAACTCATGAATATTACTATAACTTTCATCTATCAAACAAGCTTTAGATGATATTCAGGTATATAATCTACCTTGGCAACAACAACAAAAAGTGGATCGATTTTCTTTGCCAAAACTTCCAAAACAAATCTAGCCTCACAATACTTATAGGCTCGCAAAGACTTGTAAGACTTCATCTGCTCCCCGCTATAAAAACTATGACTGGTAATTAAATAGGTATATTTGTCTACACTGGGCAGAAAACTCAAGTCTTTGGTAATTTCTCATGGCACTAAAGTGTAAGGGTCCATATTGTTTATAAAACTCAACTTCTGTTCATATCGCACTTTAATGTCTTTCTCAAGCGAAATATAATAAACACTACGATTCATTTTTAATAAAATCACTCGGAAAACATAGGAAAAAACTTTGTAATCACCAAATATGGCACAAAAGGTCAGAACCACCACTGTTAAATAAATGGAGATCGATTCTTTGTATCCTCCACAAGCAATATGGCGGAAATGTCAAAGTCAGGTGACCTGGAATGATTTATTAATTAGAAGGTGATCGTTCTTATGCAAACCTATCACAAAACAAATAATCTGGCATTGAGAATCACATACAGTCGAAACAAAACCAAAATTGAAGTACTTGTTCACAATGTCGTCCATGTTGTTCACGACAAATAATAATTTTTGTCTGGATACTTTCAGTTCGACCTTCGAATTTTTTCTTGCGATGATTCTGTGAAAGCCAAAAATCCTATTTGCTCTAGGGATTCCCTAGATTTTTCAGCTGTTTTGTAAACTTAATTTTTTATGGCACCCCAGAGATATGTATTGAGAGGCGTCAGGTTATGTGACCTCGAAGACCATTTCCTTAGTCCACCTCATCCATCAGTCATCAACGTTTGCGTAATATTTCCACCACAATATTCGTATTTGTGATGAGTTTGCTCTCAATTGATGTTGATATTTTTTGACGAATATGTTATTCTAAATCATCCAAAGCATGCTTGTGAAAATACACATGAGACGAATGAGCATATTTTTGGTAATATCTCTCTAAATATTTATTTCAGTCATATGGTGCTCATACAAATTGATAGGAAATGAAATTTTGCATATAATAATGTGAATATTTCATGATATCCCCATTCGAACTTGCTACTTCTTATCTCTATGCAGGAATTCAGCTTTACAAGGAGCTACCAGAAGAAATTTTAAGCAAAGATGACTTCAACATTTCCAAAAATAAATTGAGAAAACACGTAATAAGTAAATGTTACTATAAAGTAAGTGAATATCTAGATGAATGACAGAATTTCCTTCTGGTCTCCCGATGTTGTATTGCCATATTAGCTTCTACCTGTGATAATTGTGAACTATTTTATTTTTATTTTATATTTATGTAACTATACTATGCCCGCTCTTCACAATGACTTTTCAATATCAAGTAACAATGATCAAAATGGAATAAAATATTTATTATTATTATTGGAAGTGAGGAAACTATTGACAATTGAAATTTCCAAAGAGTAAACTAAAATATCGAACACTCTGTTCAATATTTTGGAACACTGTTAGGGGTAGCAAGGGGACAATGAAGGAATAACATGTTAGTTCTCTGTCAGAATGAAGTTTATTGCCTACTATTTAAATCACTATCCAATATTCATTTTATTGGAGACGAATTCATAACATGAGTGATCATAACTAACAAACTGTAAGAGATAGGTAAAGGGAAAGTATACTCAATTAAATAGAAAAATATTACACCTTTCCAAATAAGTAATAATGAAAAACGGAGTTTCAGTAATTTTCGCGAGTCCCCGGAAGGCACTCACTGAGATCCAGTTCATCAACAGAATACTTGATGGTCTTATGCAGTTATATCCCAAATTGCAATATTTTGTAAGTTTGCATTGGGAAAAAATTGATATTTTTCAATGGTCAGGTTTTGCACAAAAATTGGAACAAAATAATTTTTGTCTCAGAAATCGTCACAGATAGGTATAGGGAATTATGTGGAAAAGTTGTAAGGAATCTTATAAGTATTCCAAAAATGATATAATATACGAGGTGTTCCGTTTGAAATAACAAACTAGCTACCACTTTCTGATACAAGCGGAAACACTGTATCGATAAAAATATTATAGACGGATAGAGCAAGTTTGATTATCCATGCCAACAAATTTTCGAAATGATCTGTCTTTCTGTTCTCCAGATACTTCTAATATCCCATCCACTTTGAAACACCTGGTATGATAGTTGATGGAACAGGATTGAGAAATTCAATTTTTCGTATCGATTAATGAAAACATGAACAGTACAAATGTTATCACAAGATTTGAATCGACAAAATAATCAAATTGATCCTAAGAATCAGAGATAAGTGACAATAAGATGTGCAAGTCTTTTGGAAGGTTTGGAAATATGGACGTGATTGATTTTCGTTTCAACGTCATATCATGGATGTCACATAATGCATGAATTGCTATTTTAGGCAATGTGAAGTTAGCAGCTAATTTTATGAACGTAATGATTCATTTTAGTGATGGGGAAAATAGTACTGAAGGTTGTGAAGTGTTTATTTTAAGCTGGCTGTTTCAGACAAGAGGCCGTTGTAATACAGTGAAAAAAGTGTTTGAATAATTTCATTCGTTATGTTATTTATTGACTAGTTTTATAAAATGAAGAAGGTTCCATGTGGGAGAAAATACTAGGTTACCAGAACTCTACGAATCCTGATAAAAGTCACGAATTGGAGTTTTTGACAAAATAATATTTGAAATTATTGAAACACTGGAATATAAGAATTGAAGATTCTGGAGAATGGTACGAAAAAGGTTATTTCTTTTATGAAGGGGTTCCCACTTATTTTTCATTTGATTGTAGGTGATAAATTCCAATGTAAAAATTCTACATTGAAAGTCATGAAAAGATAAATGGAACAAATAATTGCATCTCAGATTTCTGTTTGTGTCCAATAAAATTTCGAAATATTCGCATCGTATTTTTTCGTATAGTACATAGTTTTCGCGCAAACGCCCAAAAACCAGCAATGAGGGACTGTTTTCGCGATTTGCAAATTTGTTTATAACGTCTTCACAAATAATATATCAAAAAGTTAACCTTTATTGCGACAATGCGAACTTCTCGAAATTTTATTGGACTACAAGTAATTCAGGTCAAGCAATAATCATATGTACAATGCTGACCAAATTGAGCTCTAATACATCTAGAAAAAACTGTTCCTCTTCTTTCTTTATAATTCAAATGAATAGCGTAACAGCCAAAGTAGCAGTAAAAAGAGCTAACTTCTTTGCTGTGGATGCAAATGAAATATATTTCCAAATTTTAACATTGACGTGCACATCTTGTATAGCTTATCTCTGCTAAGAATCAATCATTAATTTTGGGAGTTTCTTAAAACCAAATTCTCCAATGTTGAGAAAAGGAATCAACGATAGAGAGACCTACAGGTAATACTTGACTGTGAACTACTTACTAAATAAAAAAGGATGTCATACATCTTCAGGAATGCCTAATGAACATATCAATCCAACCAATCGGAAAAATTTAATTGCTTCCACCATACCACCTACCACCCTATAGTGAGTTAATTTCATCAGGGATGAAAGCGTATCCCTCGGGACCTATTAAGTGACAAATTGCTTTGCTAAAAGGCAGAAGGAATGCTTATAATTCGACTTGATTGATGCGAAGCTTTCATCTATATTTACCGTGTGCGCTTTTATGGAACAGAACAAAGTGTCGTTTGTCATTCTAAGAAAATGGGAATGAGGAGAAGAAGTAATTTGAATTAGACGGATGGTGAGAAGAATTCACTTCTTTTTGGTGATTGATATTCGGTAGACAAATATGTTCCAATTGTCATATGCTTTGCTTTTGGGAATAGTAAAGCAACGAAAGAAAGAAGAAAAGCAGTTCAATATGATAAAAATGAAAATATATAACTCTCAATAGAATTTTGTGAGTAAAACATACACTATTGAAAAAATCGACTTTGCATATTGGGAGAAATCCATTCGAGTAACGGGGAGAGTTAGTGTATTACAATCCCACATAAACGAGAGAGACACATCGCCCTTATCCTGAATTGCTCTCCTTCATCTGTCCCCACCCGATCCACTCTTTCATATGCCACATACAATACGATGAAAGGAAAATTAAGAGACTGTCATTGATGGACAGTTTTCAGATCTCAAGGAGAATGAAACAATATTTCAACCAACCATTATACAGTTATCAGGATCCTCATAACAAAATAGGCTATTATTTCTATTCAGAATTACTTCTTTCAGAACAATGATTGATTTATGATTCATTGATTTATTCACATTACATCTGTTCCGTTTGTGACGTAACTGTCAACTCAAAACAATTAGACTATACTACTTTTCTCTGATTCAATATCTTCCTACTTCAATTGATATTAAATCTGAGAGTTGAATTGAAGTTGAATCTGGAGTTTTCTGATTTGTTAAATACACATTTCGTGGATTCAAGAATCGCTGTTTCTGTATATTTACCTTGTATCATAAGTTATTAATTCTACTACTAGAGCTACTACCAATTCAAGTATCTGAAAGAAATTTTGAGATAAGTTTATAGTTCGTCCTTAATTCTATTACCTTTCTCATACAATGATCTTCAACTTTTTGTAACAGAAAAATCGCCACATTGATTTTCTGAAGGTGAGTAACAACCCTGTATCCCAAAAACTGTACATTAGATCTTATTGTGCCAATGGAGACATTTGATCAGGACTTCATAAACTATATTATATTAAATTTTCAGCCAATTCGACTGTGAACCATTTTCCATAAGAACCGTGCGGTGTCCTTTCATAATGTTTCATGAATTCTCATGATTTTTTCAAAAAAACATATAAACTCGTCATCAATTTCTGAAGTTTTCCATGAATTTCTCTTTGATTCTCATACATTCCTTCGAATTCATTCGAACTCTCATGAATTGTCATAAATTTCCATAACTCCCATAAATTCTCATAAACTCCTATGAATTCTTCTGAATCCTCATGAAAATTCTTGAATTCTCAAGAATTCTCATGAAACCTCACATTATCCCCTCGATTCCTAATAAACTATTAGAAATAATTATGGATTCTCATAAAAATCTATGATTTTTTATATTTATCTTTGAATTCCTATACACTATTATTCCATAATTCATATCATAACTTTTCATGAAATCTCATGCATTTTTATTATTCTTCATGAATTTCGATAGATTATTATGAATTATTGTGAATTTCCATGTTTCCATGAAATTCAATAAATTCTCACAAATTTCGATCAAGTATTATAAATTCTTATATTTCGTAAACTTTCATAAAACCTATACCTCTGTATTACGATGCCTAGGGAGCAAATCCTTGCGATGTGATTGGAAAACTTCACTTCCAAGTTGGATTAGCTACTGAGTATCGGAGAAAAAAATACAAACCTCGATACTGAATGCGGTTTGTTAGCGATACAATCTGGCGATCGAAATTTACGCAGTCGTTAGTGCTCGCGAAGAGTATGCGGCACACACTTTATTGCGTTTCAGGTTCAATTGAAAGTAATACCGAATCCAGATGAGGAGAAGACCGAAAGATAACCGTGATATACACGACGTCTCCTTTTCCCGGGGGTAATTAGTCGTCGAGGTGAATCGCATGGAGGTTTCGCGTTTACTTCCGAGCTGAAATTCGATTTTCTTCTCCTTCGGGTGTGTAATAAGTGAGCAATGACGGTGTTGTGTATGTGCAGGTATACGTTTGGATTTGTATTCTCATGAGCATTCCTGGTATACCTAGAGAATTGAGATGGATAACTAACTTTCTTGAAAAGATGCGAATCGAAATCCTATCGAAAAATTTGTTGGAAATAAAAATTACTTTTTATAAATTTCCAATGTTGGGAACATGGCTTTCAGAAACCTATACATAAAAAATGAGAATGATGAAATAATGAAAATAATAAATAAATTAAAAGTTATGAAAATAATTAGAAAGATGAAAATAATAAAAATGATAAAAAACGTAGAAATGATAAAAATGACAATAATAATAGAATAAATAATAATGGATAATGGATTGTCCACAATACCATGTAATGGTAACAATAATTTTTCTCCAATCCATGAGTTTTGTATTGTGTTTTGTTGATTCTATACTAAAGTTGTATATTTGAATGATTGTGAAACTATGAATCGGTTGGAAAAAGTTCCTATATTTATTTCTATGTTCCTATATATCGATTGTGATCTCACTTCTCGAAAATTATCTTGGGTAAATCTATTCTGAGTAGAGTTTCGTGTTGTAATCTAAGATTTCCAAGTTTTTCTGACATACAAAAAATATGCTTATATGTTTTGAAAGCTTTTGATGTTAGAATAGTGCTTGATTGTACTAAAATTGTTACACAGAAACCAGAATGCTTGTGTTGTAAAATTAATCTTCCAACAAATTGACTCGAGTCTGAAGTTTCTAAGTTCACAGAATACTATTATAGTAGATAATAACTTTTTAATACACAATATTTGTAATCAGTTCTCAAATTTTTCAAGATTTTCCCTGGAATGAAAGAAAAACAGCAGAAGAAACCAACACAATTCATTTCATATCATAAACCATAATCTTCTGAGAGTGTTCGTGCCTTGAAGGTACCCCAAACTAAATCTTAACATTCGAACCTAAAAACAAAACAAATCAGAATCCTGTATACATTCTGATCTAACCTTGGAAACAATTATGATGCTTACCACTTTTAGAAAAATGAAAATACATACACATCAACGCCCTAATTCACTGCAGAAGTCTGAAATTTTTTTATTCTGATTATAAACTCATACTTTATTGAAACCAAATGCAATAAAACTTTTCAAAGTCAATATTTATAGTTTGTGTGTATGTGACTGCCCACTTTGGAGCTGCATTCTTGAATTCATTAGCCAATAGTCTGTGATATATTGGTCTCTGATCAATTGTGGTATTCTGAAATGTAAATCTGTAATATTTACCATATATTTTCACAATCTAATCACAAATTAATTGAGGCTAATGGCTATAAACAGTCAACGCCTTGGAATGAATAAAAAAAAATAATTCCCCCAGTTGTGTTACTTTTCTGCGGTTTAAAGCCTTCTCACCTAGTTCATAAGTTATTTTATTGCCTTCTATTCTAGACCAGGGTAGAAGCCTTTAAAATAATGAAAAGTGAAAAAAAAAATTATAATAGAATGAAACCCATTAGAAAAGGAGGGAAATATGATAAAAATGAAAGGAAAAATAAATTACGGGCGATCTGAGGTTGGGAAGGGGATGGGGGTGAGTTTTTAAGGGTAAAAAACGGTTTTTCCCGATTCTCGGCAAAACTAAGAGTCCTATCGAAAAAAGTCAAATGGAAAAGTTGTAGATAATAAAAAGATCTAAAACTTTTGTATCCACACTTTTTTCACATAACCTCAAAATTTATGTGAAAAATTCAAAAAACCAAGTTTTTGGTTTTTTATTTTTATCTTTTATAGAAATCTTTATTTTTCAACGAAATTTTGTGAAAACTTACCTTTTTATGTCCCAAATACGCTGTAATTTATTCAATTGAGAATATTCATTTTTTCACCTTATTTTGAATTAATATCGAAAAAACAGCCTAATTTTCAATCGAAAATTCACCCGTCAAAATATCAGATTTTTTCAAAAAGTTGGTGTGGTTTCTGTTCGTTGGAATCTCTACTTTCCGATTGTGAAAAAAAAATATATGTTACTATGGTAAATCTTCTCAGAAAATGCAAACTGTTACATCCAGTTTCACAGCTGCAGCAAATTGTTTTGAGCAATATTTCCGGAATTAATTCTTTTTGTGTAAATTTGGGCATAATTCCACGTTGAAATTGCTTCCAGCCCCAATCTGTTGCTGTTAGTTCGTTACCCAACCAAGTTTGAAGCTGATAATATGCCCTGTAACAATGTTGTTCTGCTGCTCCTTCTGTAGGTGGGAGGTTTGCCAAAACGAAAGATGATTTAATTTTTGCGTTTTCTGAGAAGATTTACCATAGTAACATATATTTTTTTTTTACCATCGGAAAGTAGAGATTCCAACGAACAGAAACCACACCAACTTTTTGAAAAAAGCTGATATTTTGACGGGTGAATTTTCGATTGAAAATCTACAACTACAACTTTTCCATTTGACTTTTTTCGATAGGACTCTTAGTTTTGCCGGGAATCGGGAAAAACCGTTTTTTACCCTTAAAAACTCACCCCCATCCCCTTCCCAACCTCAGATCGCCCGTAATTTATTTTTCCTTTCATTTTTATCATATTTCCCTCCTTTTCTAATGGGTTTCATTCTATTATAATTTTTTTTGGTTTGAAAAATTATCGACCCTGGACTATTCCACTATGTCCAGGTATCAAAATCAGTTCGACTATATTTGACGTTGATACATTTCCAGATAAGTCTGGACTTCACCTCATACCCTGCGAGAGCTTTTAAGCTAGCTTGGCTACCTGGATAAATATGGATTCCTTTTCTTGTGAGAGACTCCTCATAACATGACGAAAAAAGTGTGTTCACCAATGCATCTACCTTGATCTTCTGTACTGAGGTATTCGTGACGCTCCCTTCGATCCGGAATTAACACCTCGCAGGGTTTCTCGGAAATATCTCAATTGAAATGTAGTGGTATATACACAGAGTGTTCCAGAAGAGGATGTCAATCAGGAATCGGGCAAAAGAAGTGAAGAAACTGTCTCGGAGTGCAAATTTTCTCGATGTTTTTCTTTGGAATACGCAACTTAGATTCTCAAAATTATTTTATCAATCATTAAAATTTGGTTCATTGCCTGATTCCATCTAGGAGTCGACTTCTGTGTTACCCTCCTGAATATACAGGGTGGCCCACCACATTCGCCTCGGTAATTCTACGAGAAATGAAGAGAGTTAAGGAAAAACTTCAAGCACAGTTATATGTGGGTCCATGAGGAGCATATTCCAAAATTATTTTGAAATATATAGGGTGATACCCAAAAGAATCACATACCAAAGTTACATTTTCTCTTATGGAACATCCTATATTTTTTTATATTTTTAGATACCATAGACAGAATGGAGGTGAGTTACTATTATATTTCTCATATTTGAAATTGACCGTTTCTGATAAAAATTGGGAAATTTGGAAATACAGGCCATAATTTGATAATTTTTTTCACCCTAAGTGGCGGAAAAAAATGCCTCAAAATTGGAACAAACATTCAATTAAATAACTTCTTGAATGGAACACCCCGTATTTAGTGGCGTAATTTGACGCAGAATTAGATTCCCTCCAAAACTATATTAGGGTACCTATACCTATCTCTGCTGCTTTTTACAGAAAGGGAGTTTTTATATTTTACTCATGATAATTTTTGTTATCTTATAAATGAAACACACTGCATTGTAATGAAAAGCTAGTAAGCATTTTTAAAGTCGCATTTTATCGAAAAATTAGGAATATGAAGCGAATGTGGTGGGCCACCCTATATTTTTATGATATTGTGTAAAAGTTAAAAAGTGTTATCCACCAATAGTTTGTATGTTCAATTTCCGTGTTTCAGCAATTTTTTTATGGCCGATTTCCCTGTGAGAATTCTTTCCCAAACTTCTATGAAACAGTACCACGTCACTCCTATTGTATAATCCTGTTTAATCGACCATAACCCACGCAATAAATACTGTGGAATTATTGAGGAACTCCCCGTAAATATAAAAAATTCCTCGCGGTTATGCCTCTACCCTACTTTATCGGTATGAAGCCATATCCTTCGGCAGAGCATCAGCCATCTTTAACGTAGGAAGTGAAAACGAGAAAAGAAGCATCAACAAGAGATCAATCCCTGTCGCACCCTTTGATTTATAAGAAATAGATAGTGGGTGTATCAGTGAAGGAGGGACAACGTCATCTGAACCTCGCCTCTAATGGAAAAATGGGGAACCAAATATACATACCTATTTATCCATTTATTCAGTCATTCATTCGTTCATTCATTAATTGATAAATTCACTCACCTGATGAATGAAAAAAGAGTCATAATAGAAAATTAAGGTTTTTACTAAAGAGAGCATACTATTTAGTAGACGAGTTCTATTCAAATAGGTTTTTGGTTTGGTTGTTCATTTATCCTATGTTTTGTTCTTCCGAACTCTTTCGTCATAATTTTGTGTTATTGATTTATTACAGAACTGTACGTACGTACGTGTTTGTGTGATTTTTATAAATGTTTTACATTTATATTCTCATTCCATATATTCTCAATTCTTTATATTCTTCATATTTCTATATTATTTATATTCTTTATATTGTCGCGTACAGGGGGTGTTTTGGGGGGTCGCCCTGTCGCTTGGGTCGTACTCAGGAAATATAAATAAAATGATCTCAATTACAAAATGAAGTACAAACAAAATATATGATTCAATGATAATTTTGATGGTACAATCTTTAGGAGAGATTCAATGATAAATATAGGCGTCCGAACTACCCCTTCGGACGCCTATGTACCATTCTACCTACCATTCTATCTACCATTCTAGACTGACTCAAAACTCTCTGAAGACTCCCCGAAGAAACCGTCTTCAATTACTTTCATCAAAACTATGATTATAAATCAGCAACATCAGCAAAATTGCATTAGTTATTCCCTTCTTGTGAAAACTGACCTACTTTAATCATGGACTTGTAAACAGAAGTGATTTGTTTATAACAATATATTGATATTGAATTTAGAATATATATGTTTTACTGGATTGGATTCTGAAAAATACATGTCTTGACAATATTATTTATATATTTGATATTTTTTATATTCTTGAATTTTTTATATATTTTCAATATTTTCTATATTCTTAATATTTTCGAAATTCTTTATATTTTTTGTTTTTTTTTATGTATGTATTTTTTATATATTTTTTATTTTTTATATGTTTTACATATATTTAGATTTTTGATATCCGTAAATTCTTCGAAAGTCGAGATTTTTAATCATTAACGTGATAGTGATATGTGTTGATATGTTCCAATTGTTTTAAAATGATTTTTGATTCGATTTGATTCAAAACCTTGTAACATGTCATCATGGAATCGAATATCAACAGAAATTTAATAGTTAACTGAATAATATAGAATTTAATTTGGATTCATTTTATATTAGGCGAAGTCAATTGATAAAGCATTATGACATCTGAAAGATAGCGTGGAGTAATTGTTATTGTGTTTAGTATTTTTATATTGTTATAATTATGTTTTTGTTATGCTCGAAGACCCAATTGAAAAGCTCACTTATCTCAGTTCTCAAATATTCAATTAATTGTTTTCCACTTTATTGCAAGAGTTCGCACAAAAAAGTTATTCACAAACACAAAATAATGTAATGAAAATATCCAACTTCACTAATTCTTTCAAAGACTTTTATGTGAATTCCATGTTGTTTTGCCACTACTCGCCAATGCGTTCAGAAGGGGTGCTTCACAACGAAACGCCGCGAACTTTTCCATCCACCGCGTGACGAGAGAAAACGAGGAAAGAACACATCAACAAGAAATCAATCGTTGTCGCATCATTGTAAACGACGCCGCATCAGCAACCCCTGCCTCTTCGGTGCCTCCAGGCTTCCGAATTATTACCTCCATTGCGGTCGCTTTGACAATTGACGTGAAGGCGGAACGGCGTATCAAAGCCGAAAAGAGCGACTTCCAATATAATGTAGAGCAAATCGAATCGCGAGCGTATCACGACAAGAATTCGGTTTGTCTCTTCATTGTGCTCCATTTCCTTTGGTGCTGCTGCTGCGGGGTAGGCTCAAAATAGAATTTCCTCTGAGTGCTTGGATTTTTCTATTTGCGCAAAGTGAAACTCGATGTGAAAGTTTTGATGGAAAGCAATCAAGATTATATTTGTTTCGGTTGCAATTTCAGGATGAGATATCAATCGAAGTTCAGAATCTATTTATTTCAGCTACATAGTTACGTTACATCAGCAACGGGTGCGACGTTGCAAGATCATGAATCAATCATCGACTTGAGGAAAAATTGTTTTGAGATGAACGAAAATTACGTGTCGAGTTCTCATCTGATGTACATTGAGCAGGACCAAATTTATTAAGGGGGTATTCTGATCTATAACACTGAAAAAATCATTTTTTTTTGCATATTTTCAACGCTTAGACTTTCAAAAATATGCTCTCAAAAGGATTCCGTTGGGGAGCATCAACAGTAATTTAGGTGAGATTGGAGCTCAAGTGATAGAATGACCATTAATTTTTGCGAACATTTATAATAATAGTAATAATAATAAATAAAACATAATACCTTTTGTATGTCAACACTTTTATAATTTAATTTTCCAACCAAGATTTCATACTTGTACTAAGTATTAAGAGGGTATTCTGGTCTAGAAAATTGAAAAAATAATTTTTTTGCATATTTTCAGAGCTTAAACTTCCAAAAATATGCTCTCGAAAGGATTTTTCAAAATTCGAATTATTTTGAGAGATACAGTGGATTTTGTGACGCGGCACTTGAACCGGCCGAGCGGAGTGATTACACAATGAATGGCAGATGTTTTCCAAAAATTCTTTTGTATCCGACTTGAGCTCGTAGTATACCCTTTTAATTGAGTTCTTTTATATACCTGACTACCAGTACGTACCCAATATACCTGGAACTGTCTCGATCTTGGAGCTAAGTAGACACGAAACTGGAAATCTTTCTCAAACTTCAAACGCGTTTTTCTCAAAACTACTTTTGTTGAGGTGGTTGACACGATATCTCAAGTTCTATCTGACTGATTCCTTTGAAAGTATTTTTAAAAAATTCGTAAAGGTCGAAAAACAGGGGTAACAATGAATGTTATTTTTCAAGTAGACGCCATTTTGTGAATTTTTTTTTTCGGCCGTAGTTCAAGCGATAGCGATGTCTTATTAAAAATTTTTTTTGTTTGTTCGATTTAAATGACTACAAGGGTTGGAATCATGTCAACCAGGGAGCCTTGTTTGATTGGCAGCCCCCACTTCAACGGCCTGTCATTTGACGAATTTTTGACATTTATTCCTTCTGAATTTTTTTCTACATACATAAAGGATCAATAAAAATTATGTGAGAAAATTGATGATGACAATGTTTTTATTTAATTTTTTATCTTAGTTTGAAAACTACCCAAAAAGTAGGGCTCTAGACTAGAATACCCCCTTCTTAATTCGGCCGGTCAGGAAATAAAGCTCAGACACGTCGATTTTATTTTCTAGTTGCACATTTTTTGGTGTTCTCATATTTTTCATGACGTCATCACTGTTTGAATTATGACGTCATTATCATTTTTCAAAGAATACCCTATTTCAATAATGCCTCCAAAAAGAACGATTTTTTATTGTATGTTTGTAATATTTTTTCTTGTTACATAACCGTATATTCGACAAATGAAAGATATCTGATTGATAATAATGAAATTCATAGGAATAAGAACTGGACTAAATAAACTTACGAACCATTTGAATACGTAATGGATACCTGAATAATATTTTTCTTAACAGATGAATTGGCAAACGTGGATTTTCAGAGTGGCCAGCTAGATCTTCTGATCTAAACCCACTAGATATTTTTGTGGTGATACTTCAAACCAAAAGTTCACGTTAACTGAACTAAAAGAAATAATTAGGATCGAAATCAATTTGATCAACGCTGATACCCTTGATAATGTTTTGCAGTAGTTTCAACATCGCCTTGCGTATTGGCTTGCAATTTGACCACTCGCAAAAAATACTGCTCGTACTGGACATTTTCAACCAAAACTCCATTCAGACACTTCTTCATGTGGTTTTTGAATGTGGCCATCGCCTTTTCAATGATTCCCAAAATGGCGGAGAAACACCCGTCAACTCTGTGAACGCCATTTTGAATTCCAACTTGATGAGAATGATTATTACATTCAACGATGGTAGTTTAATATCAGGGTTTTCCATTTTCCACTCTATTTCAAATCATAATCGAGCTATGATGATATCCAGGACCCTGTATAATCATGGAAATTCATCGAATTGACGAAATATGAGATGCTGATGAAGAAATAAAATACTCATCGAATTACTTCAATGGGAGTGAAGCCACAAGTAGAAGCTATCACAACGTAAATATTCAGTGTCGTTTGATAACGAACAAATGATGATTTTAATTCTTCTGACGTTTGTCCAATTTTTGGCGGTTGCTTAAAGCAAAACTATGGTGGATGCGCATTTAGAATGGACTGCTTCAAGTATCTATTGAATACATTCATTTAAAGCTAAACTAACCATAACGACGAATTTTATTCTAGAATTTATTATGGCGTGTCTCTAGAATCCCGAAACTTCACGATGTCATTGATTATACCAACTTCGTATGAAAGTTTCAACAAATTTAAAAACGTGATGCAGGACTATAGGGTTTGGTTATAACACTGAATATAAAAAAGTACATGATTTCATAGTAGAGTACAATTTATTCTTCTTCATGATTACATTTGGGAACTAATTTTTAATTGCTTCTTGCAGTTCGTATTGAATTGGAATCCCGACGTAACATTTACACAGATTCTTTACAATCTATATTCAAATTGAAGTAAGAACCTAATTCATTTTTTATTAGCATCACGAATGCTTTATTTCTTTCATCTCACCATACACTTTTTATAATAAATAGAGAATACTCTTTCTGTGAATGCGGAGAATAGATATTGGAAATTGTATTAGTTCAAGTTAAAAAAATTATCATCACTCTTGCCATTTTTGTACAGTCGATAATTTTGCAAAAACCCTCAGAAGCACATATCTGATCAAACAGTTGGTGTGATAGAGCAATTCTTCCACAAAGATAGTCTATAGATATAAAAAAATCTATGTGTTGAAGGAAAATAGTTTTGATAGATTTAGCAATTTTTCAATACTGTTGTGCAAAATGAGAAGAACTTAGCTAACCACTGAACTGCTAAATAGTTAAGACATAGTCGAGAAAATTGAGGCATCAATAATTATGACAATACTTGAAAGTGGTTTGACATCGATGCCAAATTTATTTGGATAAAATCCATGATCTGCTGAAAGAAAATGAATAATTGAAAAAACTTTTATCCACAGTCAATAGCTATATTTTCCTCAACAATACTTTCATATAAAGTTTGAGTGGCAACTCTGTGCAATACCCTGTATAAATATCATGTTGAATGGGTGAGATCACAATATCATAAATTTGCTTCAAATAATGATACGGAATAGTGTAAATTTTTCAGGAAAATATTATGTAATATCCGAAAAACCTTCAATTTAAACTCCCAATATTCGGCTGCAAAACCAACAATCCTCGTTACGTCAGCTGTACTGATACCCAGCGCCTGTCAAAGTTGACAGTTGTACTACTTGTGTGGCTTCTGAGGATATTTCTTCCAGTTTCTTAAACGAAAATTATACGAGTATTGTACTGAAATGTAAACCCCATATTTTATGGTTGTTTTAGATTCAGTTACCAGTGAAAAATATACGTCGGACTATGAATTTTCCTGAATTCGGTCTGCTGAGGATGTAAAGAAATATGATGGATGACGCATAGCAGCGCTGTAAAATATCATTCAGTCTCCAACGCTTAATGTACGGAAGTACTTGTGACGTATCAACGCTGTGCAATCACTGCGTGGTTTCTAAACGCACCCTAACTTTGGGAATTTATTCTGGCGAGATTATTGCGAGAAGGAAAAATTTAGAAACCTGGGTACATCTCCTAACTGGATGTCGTGGTATATTTTCAAAAAATTACTGATCTCGCCAATTGTCTGTGTATATGGTCGCAAGTGAATAGAATAGAAGTTTATTTTGGAGAAAAAAAATACAAAGAAAAGAAAAGCACATAAGTGAAAAACTGGTAATATGTTCAAAATGAACAAGAGAACTCAGAGGTTTACACCTGTTTATGACGATAATAGACACTGAGACTAATTATAAGACCTCGACTTCATATATACACAAATGTGAAACATATAGTAGAGAATCCTATTGACTTTGATGTTGGTTTATAAATAGGTTTGAGATTTCAATTTCCATTCAAAAAGATAAAAGACAAAAAAACCATTTAAGGTTTTGCCATTGAAAATTTTACATGCACAAGCTAAAATTCTTTCCTATAATGCAAAGAAGAGAAATTCTGTTGTAAAAACCTGTTTTAAAAACAAAATGTTAATGTTTGAGTCTAATGACAAGACTATTTCTACACATACTCAAACAGAAGAAAACGGAGAAAGTGAAGCCTATTAATTAGTCTTATCAGGTAGCCAAAGTGTAATTACTTGACAATTAACTGACATATGGCGAAGGAAATGAGTGAAGAAGTACTCTTTGGATCCGCCCCTGCCAATCGGAACATCCTGTCGTACATGGGGGCAAAATACGCCCGTATACAGGCAGGTACGTACAAAACAGATCCGAACAAAACGAAGTAAGCAAACAAGCAAGCAAACACTCGACATCTGCCGTACTTATTTTTGATTTCTTTTTTCACGGCGATCGTCGCTTTTTACGCATCGTCAGTTGGCATGCCTGGTCCTCGAAGGAAAAAGGACTCCGAACTCATTCGGTTCGAAGAAGAATGTGCGGGCATTGTAATTTTCAGGGGTCTCGTTTTGAGGCCCAAAGGTCGGCAGGCCGGTGGCGGGCAGACAGGACCGTGTTTGCCCTTTTTGTCACGTATTGTTTTTGTTTTTTCTTTGTTTTTCGATGATTATTATGAGATGATTCATTGACACTGATTAACAATCTCTCAGAATTATTGTTTCAATTTTTATCATAATCTTGAGAATTTCATTCTTTAAAGGGTGACATCAAGGATTCAAACTAACAATAAGACATTGTCTAGGCAAAAAACTCCACTCCGAAACCTTGTCTTATAGACTATAGAGAAACAATGCTCTTTGTGACGTCAGAACTGCTTACTGGGAACATATCAGAGTTGCCAGCTTTACTATTTTTGAGGCTTATATTTGATTCAGTTTCATCCACAAATTCTTTCTAGTAACTGCCAGGATGAAAACCCAATTTTCCATTATTGTTATTGGTGAAACATTTCGAATTATGCAGATTTTTCAGGTCTGCCAATTTTCTTAAGAAACTGTATAAAGATAAATCGTAGAACCTCATTCTGGCACTGATGGTCATAATTTATAACCTATGCTTATTATTGATATTTTTACGAGTCGAAATCAGGGTGAGATGAAAAACACGGAACAATGAACGTTGTGTCAAGCACGGTAAATTTTTCTTTGACGCTGGTGATTGATGACAACTAAAACTTTCAAATGTTCTCGATGAAATTAGGGTGAAACGAACAATCCGAATGGTTTTGTATTATGTCACTGATAATTACAGTGTTCCTTATCAAAATTGAGTAAGTGGCGTTAACAAAATACTCTTTTTCTTCGATTCTTCAGCAGTAACTGATCACGAAATGCATAGTTTTTCAATATCAGTATTCGTATTATATATATAGAATATTATTCAACCATAAATGGAATCTCTCTGCTACCCTCACCAAAAGATGACTCAACTATCGCTGTTCACGGTCGTTTAGCAGTTGTGACGTCATAACATTTCGTGTTTGCTGGACGCACTACAACTCTGGGAATTTCTTATGGTGAAACTATTGTGTAAAATGGAGAATGAGAGATTATTTTTGAATAGTCTGGATATCGTTTTTTTTTAATTGGTGATCTCGCCCATTGAAGATAATCTATTGAATGGTGTTATTTATGGGACAATTAAAATTGAAATATTTTATGTAAACCAAAAATATCATGCGATCATCGCAAAGTTTTCTGAACGGAAAGTTTTTAGCTTGATCCTGACATTTTTTCAAAATCAAAATGAAAAATAACACAGCTATGTACTGTCTTTGGGGATGCCAAAAAAAAGTTCCACAACTGGTTACATGATTCCGGACTAATATGCAGTTGAATGATAAAAAAAATTACAGAGGTTGAAGTTGAAGGTATTTCCTATACCTGAAAAATATCTAAAAATTGAAAAAATAAAGGTAATTTCTGAGGTGAAAATGGTTCTTCGATATCAAGTTGACATTTCAACTAATAAAAAATATCGTAGGTCATGGTCTAGCAAACATTTATTCAAGAATACTCAGTTTCAATTTAAGGTCGATCGGTCATTTTCTCTTTGGGTCAGCAATTTTGAAGAATATCGTTTCAAGAAAAAAGCGTTGGAAGTTTCAAAAACCTCTCAAGATACGACCTCGCTCTTTTCACAGAGTATTTTTGAAAGTATAAACTATCGAGAAAATAATTGATTATTTGAGTGTCAAACTGGTATAGCCCTTTAAAGTCTAAAACGAAAGATTAGGAAAGCATGAATTGTACGTAAAGAACCAAACAGAAATCGAAATGACCATTGCATTTGACGGCCAAATTTTACTTTTGAGATGCAGTATGGAATTATGGGAGTGATGTGTCTCGATGATTATGGATTGGTGTTGATTTCAAATTCACCCTTGTAGACTACGATATACTAGAAAATCAAAATCAAGTAATCGATGAATGAAACCACAAGTCCTGTCCTGGGCAAGTTATTATTTTCGTTGTTGAAATGTCTGCCTACCTGGCGGATATGGGTCTTTTGAAATTCGGAACTATTGAATTTGGTGAACTGTTCTGGGAACTTCGGAAATGTAGCTGCAGAATGCATGTTTGTATACAATGTTCACTTGACATATTCGTATGTAAACATTTGTCGAAGACGTTTACTTATTTTCAAGCAACAGTGAGTAAATCACAAAATATCTGGATACAGGGTCAATTACAGCAATCGAATTTTAAACAGTTTGGAGGTAAACAATAGCTGAAAACAAAAACTTATTGTGTAGAGAATGCTTCTTCAAACATTCAATAGACTACCAGTGAAAAAAAAACGACGCAGATGCTCTGAACTATATCAATTAGGGCGATGTTGACAACTCCGTTAGAAATGGCTTATAGGCTAACCATGATGATGAGAATTTGTCTAATAATACGCTTGTAAGACGCAACTATATTCTTTCAGTTATCTCATTGCTAATATTGCGATTTGCTTCCAGACTTAGTTTATTTATATCGCTGACTGTAAAAGTTATCCAAAAGTGTTTAGAGATGAATGAAATATACGTCTTTAATTATATATCACCTGTTTGGACTTCCTGTGTATTACAAATTTCGAGCATTCGATCTTTTGGTTTCGTCTATGCAGGGTGAATCAGTACACATTATTTTGTGGAAGTAGAAAAGGAAACGTTTCGAATAAAATTCGATATATTTTTACAGATACACAATCCTGAAATATTTCAAGATACACAACATAATATTCTGTATCCAGTCCCATCTCCATAAAATGAGACATTGTCGAAACGTAGCGAACATACATAATCCTGAAAGTCACAGGTAACAAACATCTTACTAAGCAGAAGTACTGTCAATATATGGATATCCAAATCAACGATGTGAATCTCACCCTAACTGATTTTTCCAAAAATCTTGGTTTACTTGGTATAGATTCAGAATTAAGATTCGAAAAACATGTTAACCAAATAATAAAAAAATGCATCACAAATATGAAAATGATTTTTAAAAAGAAGGACATGTTAGATTCAAAAACTGAAATGATACTGTGTGAAACTTAGGTGTTTTCCCATACCAACTATTGCGATACAGTTTATGGGCCATGCATAACAAATCTTGCGATTAGTCGACCATAGTGAATTCAGAATATTTGTGTATAACCTGATAAAAAATCAGCACGTATCGACTAAAAGAATCGAATTAGGCTGGCTCTCAGTCAAAGAAAGGTGTTTTTTGAATAGTATGTTATATTAGGAAATTATTAAATCAAAATCTCCCTCATATCTTTACCGAAAAATAAAATTCAGAAACGACGTTCACAACCTAAACATCAGAAAGAACGATTGGTTAACTGTTCTCATGCACAACTCGACCTCTTTCCAAAGATCTTTTCCTATGTTGTCTGCAAAGTTATGAACTCGGTCCCCTCTCATCTCAGGAATTTCTCTATAAGCACTCAGAGAAGGAAAACTAAAGGATTACTATTTGATAACAAAATTAATTTGAACTTCGAAATATTAGCAACTCAATAAATATGATTATTTTTGTAAAAAATTAATTGCTTTTGGTCAGAAACTATAGTTCGTATGTGAATCTATTGTTGTGTTTCCTGATTTTTCATTTTATTTTATTTTTATTTAACTTTCTTCGATAGGCTATATTGAAAATCACTTTCATGGCAGTGAATATAGTAGGACCATTTTTTGTATATGTAGTTGTGAAATGGCTTATTGAATAAATATTTCATTATTAGTATGCTATTCAAAGAAATTCTTGCCTAGACTGGATACCTCATATGTTTCGAAGTGTTTTTTTGCAAATTTAACAACTTTTATTCGATTTGATTTAATAGGTCACAATTTGATTGTCCGACTTCGCAAGGTGTTTGATGTTTGCAGTTGATATCTGACTGAGGAACTTCTACAGAGTTTGTTGATAAAAAGAGTTTTCAGTCAATATCTTTTGATGCGATGAGAATTTCGTACTTGTAATTAAGAAAATATTAATTTTTCAATTGCGCATCGACTGACATGAGCTAGAAGGGCTCCAATTGAAGATAAAATGCTTCTAGATTGAGTTTTGATCTCTCCAAAATTTTGGGTGTATAAATGGCGAAATATGATTTTTCATAATTCTTGCAATATACAGATTTATGTTGACCCATAACGTACAAGCTGCAATTCAAAAGTTCCAGAACAATTCGAATGAGGCTGTCCACTATGGGGATCTCGCTTATCTCGAGAGTTGATTCAATTCAGGCAAAAATACACATTTGAGTAGAATCACTATCTGCAAAATTGTTTGATAATATCCTTGATGGATTTTCGTTCTAATTTTTTTAGGATAAACTAGTCATACTGGATATTTTCAACCAAAAGTTTATTTAGGTTGTTTTTCAATATGGCTTCACCTTTCCAATGCTTCCCAACCTGTCGACCTGCCAACTTTGGTTTTTCTCATGAAACGTCATCTTGAATCTCATCATTTTCAGATTCTCTTCATAATAATCTATCACGGTTTTTTCAACAATCTAATTCTCAATTTTTGCGAGGGGTGCTTAAGATAAGAACATTCCGATTTACCAAGTTTAACTCAACAAACTGTCACATACATTTAACGCGATATCTCAGCTGTCATACGTCGAATCGAACGACGAAGATGGTGCAAATAGGAGATAAGCAAAGTTGAGTCCCGGAACTCTTGAATTGCTCCTTGTCTTACATGAATTCTCACACGAACAATATTCCGTATCGCAATGTACCACTTCATCATGTCGATATTATCAACTGACAGTTAAATTGGCTTCCGATGAAACAACCCCAAGTCGCTGGGTCTCTTAGGAACGCGTTTCCCCATTTTCTCTCGCCTTCAGCTAATCTCGTTGAAGGTGTATGAGAATTTCTTGGTGTTTACACTTTACTTCTCGAGATAAAAAAAAAACAAATCCCACGTATTTTAGACTTAACGTCATTGGAAGGTATTCTGTTCGCGAATTTAAACTTATAGTTATGATATCACGACCATAATAAGATCTGTCTGAGAATTCTGGTGTGATATTAAAAATATCAATAATGGAATTTTTAGGAATTTTTCCTGTGAGAATTACCAATCGATGATAGACAGCTGTTTCGACCCAGAAGATTTCGTCAGTTGCTTTGAGTTGGTTGAAAATTCACACACATTCAATCCAAAACCTCATCTACTTCCATCATTTATTTGCTGAATAATAAATAATCTGAGAAGATTTTGAGAATCCCTTCGATAGTCTTAGAGATATCAATAGAAAAGGAACATTTCTGATAATCGTTTTCAGTTTTTTTGTTAGGATAAAGTAATTGTATTGAATCGTTTCTTTAATGATTCTCAAAATCGCGGAGAAACACCTGAAAATTTTTTTTCTTGCTATTTCTTACGGAGGCCATTTTGAATTTCAATATTTTCAGATGATGTTTTTTATTTTCATTGGAACAATGGAGATTCTACATTGCTTCTTAAAAGTCTCCTGTCCCTTTTCATTTTCAGGAACGATTATACATAAACGAGTGGAATTCGGAAACTGAATATTAAAGGTTGTTTGACATTTGATGACGTCACAAGGCCATTGTGATCAATAATTTCAACTCTACAGCAAACGGGTATCGAAGAAACTTATTCAATGAAAACAATTCTGTTTATGTTGATGGCAGTTTTGGCAAACCGTTTGTGAAAATTTTTGGAAGTTAATCCAGATAAACTCTGCAATTTGGAAATTGAACATGTGTAAGATTTTCAATGAAATGACCACCTCACACCTGGATTTCTTTCATTGGGGGTACATTGAATCGAAGGTTTAATGACATGACAATATTGACGTTCTGAAACAACGAATTGTTTCAGAATGTCTTTCCACGAATATATTCGAAAAAGTACGAGAAGAGTTTGGGGACTTTTGAGAAGCACTGTATATCACGGTTTTGCCAGAATATTAATTTTTCATCTTTGTGCTATAATGAACTACGAAGTTTCCAAGACGTTTACGCTGACTTCTTCTGTGGAGTTTCTGCTTACTTCATTTCGTTCATAGAAAACCGTTCCTGAATTTAATGTCCTGACAGAGTTGACAACATTGAATCAGTCGAAAACCAAAACTAAATGATAGTTTGCTGATTCATCAGGAAAAACACAATATACAGGATGTCCCAAAGTTAATGCAAGAATAAAAATATAACAGATATAACATGAGAGCCAGCACGCACAGTTCAAAAATGTGGAGATTAATTGAGAAATGGAGACTGGATCTGTGGTCACAACGAAATTCATCAACATTTATGCAGAATGGTCATGGAAAATTTCGATAAACGAATGCGTAAGTGTATGCAAAACCGTAGAAGACATTTGCCCAAAGTGTTATTCCATATATAACCTTATCATATTTACATCATTACTCATTAATAAACTCACAATCAAAAGTCTGGAAACTGTGTTTTTCTTCCAATTCTAATTATGCCTTCATATTGAAACACCCTTCACCACGAAATACATTTGTATCCCAGTTAGTGACAGGCAGTTACTAGTTTGATAAAACATCGATTTGAATCATGAAAGCTATAGAAAATAACGGTAAGCTCTTTCAATACTAAAATGGATAACCCATTAGGAGAATCCTGCGGAAATACTCGAACATACTAAACCAAATGCTCTTTTTTACAGCGTTTGAAAGCACCTATGAATATTCATTGGAATCATTTCGCTTCCACTATTGTGCATCAGCAATATCAGCATCAACAATCCATGAAAAACTACGAGACATCCGACGATTTTTCCCCATTCCACCCATCAATTCCCAATTGATAGTTAAACATGACGGCATAATACAAAGCGGTAGACAGCAGTACAGCGAACACACGTATATCTTCTATTCATCCTATTGATGTCGGCTGTGCTTTCGAAGTAAATGGCGCTTTTCCAGCATCGGCGGCAAGGACCCAACATCTATTTCCAATCTCATATCCAACATCTGAACTGCCGGATACGTAACACTCGAGAATTGATCGGGTCGATGTGGAAGTCGGTCTTTAGTTGAGAGGAAAAGTTTTATGGAATAATGTTGACGATTGACTCGGTTTGATTGGTTCTTGGTCTTGATTATTCGAGATGTGGAATTATGGAAGGGTTTCCCAGAATTATCGCAAGGTTTGGATTTGCCGAAATTTATGCAGTAAAGTGTTGGCAACCCTTAAGAAACAAATCGATAACTGATAATTTAGAGTTATTAAAAAGAGCTTTACAAGATGTAACAACGTGTCTTCTTCATTCATTTTTTTATTTTTTTATTCAAATATAAATACAGGAATATTCACAGATTACAATCCACTATGATACTCACGATTCATTATAAATGAAGTGAGTTTTATATCAACTATTATAAAGAATGTACAACTCATGAAGAACTTCTGAAGACTAAATGTTCTACTTTCCGTCCAGAAATTCAAACGATGATAATTATATTTTTTTCTATTTTAAAAAACAACCGCCACTTCATCTGGAAAGGGGTTTTCTTGGCCAGAAGATTCTTGTCAAACTCTCATTCAAAAGGAGTCCTCTGATTGGAAAAATTAGTGCCCAAGCTGTGACATGTGAGAACAAAAGGTGTTGGAGACACAAGAAGATACCAAATCTAATTCAAGAATAGGATTAGGCCCTATACAGAGAATAATGTCAAATATTGAAGATGAATCCCATGAGATCATTTCTTTTTGTGAATTCCATACATAAATCTTCATTTATCTTGGCCATCAATTGAAAACATACAGTACATCATATTTCCTGTTAAACTTCTATATAATACCGGGTGTTTCACAGTGGATGGAACGTATCTGGAGAACAGAAAGACAGATCATTTCGAACCTTTGTGGGCGTGGATAATCAAACTCACTCTATCCGTCTAAAATATTTTCATCAATACAGAGTTGCCGCTTGTATAAGAAAGTAGTAGCTACTTTGTTATTTCGAATAAAACACCTTATATATAATATTATTTTTGGAATCCTCATCAGATTCCTCACAACTTTCCCACATAATTCCCTATACCTATCTGTGACGATTTCCGAGATAAAAATTATTTTGTCAAATTTTTGTGCAAAACCTGACCATTGAAAAATATCAATTTTTTCCCAATGCAAATTCACAATATATTGCACTTTGGGTTATAGCTGCATAAGACCATCAAGTATTCTGTCGATGAACTGGATCTCACTTTCAGCATACAGGGAGGCTCAGAAGTGAGTGTCATCCGGGCACTCATGAAAATGACTGAAACTCTGTTTCTTTCAATGGAACACTCTGTATATTATCACTTATTCGAAAAGCTATAACATTTTCCATTTTAGTATACTTTCCCCATACCTATCTCGTACAGTTTGTTAGTTATGATCAAGCGGCAACACTGCATTGATGAAAATATTTTAGACGGATAGAGCAAGTTTGATTATCCACGCTCCCAAATTTTCGAAATGATCTGTTTCTCTGTTTTCCAGATACTCCTAATGTTCCATCTACTGTGGAACACCCTGTATAGAATTGTCGATTAAGTATTTAGATGATAATAATAATAATAAATGTCCTTTATTGAATCAATTTACACTGATCCAATAGGCTATCGACCTAAGTCCTTCTGCCCAAGTATTTAGATTTATATAAATATCGGAAATTGTCCATAACAATATTCATTCATTTTCAAGAATTCGTAAGTTCTAGTGGATTTGAATTTATCCCTCAGAGACGTGACTTGATTGGAAGCCCTGCCTCGACAATGTTTGGCTTGGTTTCTGAAATGCTTGTATTCTGAATAGTTATGATTCCATGATAGAAACCAGTGATTCATTTTGAGAATAAATGTAATTGTGTGATGAGTCAAAACTAAAAACCCCCTCGTAATGCCAAGCGAGTCTGAGTTGCGACAATATCTAGTGATCTGAAAACATATTCTACAATATACCATGAGGTCATTCCAACAATATTCCTATAGTCATAATTGAAACCCTAATCCAATCTCCACACGATCTGATCTTCGGCAAAATGGTAGAACAAGAGATAAACACTCGCTGGAGTAACTATCAACAAATTTATACAAATGGATCATTATTAGATGAAGCTACCGGTTGTGCTTACCTCTACAAAAACTCCGACGAAAATAAAATGTTCAATTTATTAGAACACTCCTCAATTTTTGCAGCCGAGTTGACAGCTATACGAGAGACATTGAGGTTGTGCCTCAATCTCAATAAGAAAAATATTGTTATCTATCCTGATAGTGAAAGTGAACTGGAGGGCATTGAATCCGTTACAGCTGTAACATCTGTAACAAATTGCACTTTATTAACTTTTTTAGTTAATTCAGATATATTTACATTGAAAGTCAAAAAATTAACACCTTGGTTATATTTGGTATTACAGGTTCCAAACTGCACACGAAAAAGGCAGGTCACTACAAATGAATGCAAGGAAAAAATTAAAATATCTCTAGGATGTTTTCTACTAGGCTTTGTGATCCCAAGAAATCTCTTGTAATTTCAACGATTTTCTCAACATGAGTTCCAAATAACAATTTAGAATGCATCATCACACCAAGATCTTTTGATTTAAAAAACTGATGAGAGCTTAGCAATCGCTTCTACATACATTTACATTCAGAATGTGGTCGAAATATTATTTCAACTTCAACTGTGGAGAGATCAATTTAAATTTCTGGGAGACAGGATCTGTTGGAGACGTCAAAACCACTGGTCGTCCAAAAACGAGCCGTTCAAATGTCAATATTGAAGCAGCGATTCCTAAATCGTACACTCACTAAAGATCTGTGTCTCTTTGCTTACAAAATTCAATTCACTGAAGCCTAATGATCATTCACAGCGACGAGAGTTTGCTGAATGGATTATTATCGAGTATCAACAAATAGATGTTGAGTTTTGAAGCAAACTCATCCTTAGTGACGAAGCATATTTTCATCTTGATGGGTTAGTCAATCTCCAAAACTGACTCTTTTGGAATTTTGAGAACTGACATGTGATGGTCGAAA
This sequence comes from Plagiodera versicolora, assembly GCA_037013635.1. Taxonomy (NCBI): domain Eukaryota; kingdom Metazoa; phylum Arthropoda; class Insecta; order Coleoptera; family Chrysomelidae; genus Plagiodera; species Plagiodera versicolora. The sequence goes on along the minus strand of CM072993.1, from coordinate 3,992,319 downwards.
AATAAATGCTTCTTTGATCTGTCACTATTTGTTATCGATTCTGGGCTGTAGGCATCATTGAATTGAATGGTCAAGCATTAACTTTTACTGGTGCTTGGGATTGCAACAGTTTTTTGCCGAAATTAGATAATATCGATGTGGCCAATACGTGGTTTCCATAAGACAGTGCCACATGCTATACAGCCAGTGAAACAATTCAACTACTGCACGAGACATTTCGAAAAATCGAACCTCTCTTGTGGACAATTTTTTTTTCCACTATTGAACTGAGCTCGAGAGAAGATCGGGGACGTGACCTCAATTTTTTTGTATCTCATACAGGGTGTTCCTTAAGGACATGCTGATATTTGAAGGGGTTATTCTTTGACAGATTCCAAGAAAAAAACTTCCCATAAACGTATGTTTTAAAAGTCTCAACTTTGGAGATACTTTGGATATACATTATCAAACGGTTGGTACTGCGATATAAAGCAATTTCAATTTAATTATTTCAATCAAGAACAGAGAGCATTTGATAAGGAAAATATATTTTTTTTCTAATCAATTTTGAAACAAATCTGATCTCTTTGCTTTCAGTCGATGCACGAAATTTTCACGCCACATCAGATTTTCAGGAATAGACCCTGAAGTAGAACGATTTTTATTTTTTTAAGCGAAAACCATGCGTTGGACAAAGAAAATCCATGAGATTAATTTTGCTCAATAATGAATGAGGATCTTAAAAGTAATTTTTATTTTGGAAGTAAGCAGTGGCGCAGTATTTTTTTCTGCAAAAATATTCAATGCAAAACCCATACGGACGCCACTGGTAGAGAAAATGAAAGATTTCGTACATCACAAAATGCACCTTGATGCATAGAAGACATGTACCAAATTTTTTGGAGATGTCTAAAATATCTTCTCAGTTATTATTAAAATTCTATCACCCTGTATCTCCAAAGTCAAGACTTTTAGGACATACCTTTATAGGACATGTTTTTCTCAAAATGTGTCAAGGAATCATCCCTTCAAAAATTATCATGTCTTCAAGCAACACCCTGTATAGTTACCGAGTTTCGTGTGGTCGTTGGAAACTCTCTCCCTGGAATTGATAGACTATCGCTGAATAAATTGTCTACTGATTAAGTCCCGACACCATTTCCTAGCGTCTCTAAGCAACTCTAAGCAAGTTTTTCAATAACAAACTTCGCAGACGCTGTCTGATCGGAAGATGCCACAATTTAATATAAGTTTGGCGGTAACGCTATTTACCCGAATAACTCTCAACTGGACGTCAAACGATGCAGGCTGGTTCATCGGAGAACGTCACGGCTAATATCTGTACATCGCTGAAACTGAAATTTCCGGGAAAACTTTCAGGCGGAGTGGTGTGAATTCGTACGAAAGCGCTAAATTAGAGTGGCGTATGATACATTGAAACTGAAATTTCGAAATAATCGCGAGAGGATGCACCTGGGACATTCAAAATACATTTCAGGAGCATTTGAAACTTGATGATGAGTTGAGAGTTTGTTACAGGGTGATTCAGGATTCGATATGTAACGGTTGGGCACAAAAGTTCGTAAGCTAGCCTGAAAAAATTGTTCGATAGGATTCGATTTTATCAATAAACATTTCTCGCAAAAACTGAAGGAACAGAGATAATATTTCAAAAAGGAATGAGAATAGGAACAAAGTATTGAAGCCTGAACATTCTAGTTTTCAGATATTTTCGACGAAAGTCTTGGATAGATAGATAACCCATTAGAAGATTTTTTATACATTTGTACTTTCTGTTTTGCAATCTACGGGCATGGATTTTTTTCATGCCACGAATTTTAAATGCAGTAACGATATTTTCGTAACTGGTGAACGGACAAAGAATTTCATAATCTACAGAAAATCCCCTACGAGCTTCAGTCGACAGTAAGTGGATAAAAAAATTTCCACCTCTAACATTCAACTGAGAAAAGTGAAAGGAACTGGCTTTTTTCAAGTGAAATTTCCCAGCCTAATGGAATTGAATGAGTTTAGGGGTTTTCCGGGCTTCCTTCCTAATATTGACGTTATATTTATTTTATATCAATATTATAGAAATCAAAGAGTATTCCTTTTTTCGACTGTTTATACAATTTTCTGTTTGTCGAAGTTCAATTTTGAATTTTTTCCGAAATACTCGAGATAATCTTCGGTACGATCATTTCTTTCTGGAATACCTCCTTTTGAAAATCACCAAAGACATACAAAATCATTTTTGTTCCTTTATTTTTTCGAGAAGTTTTCTTGGTGATATACCGATAACATAATTTCTCAATGCTCCTTTTACAGTGCTTTTTGTCTTTAGCCCCAAAAAAGGCTTCATATTCAGTGAATACATTTATTTCATTTCTGTGTCTTCATAGAGTTCCCAGCTGAATCTCCGGGAGCAGCCTCACTCGACTTGATCCTCTGAGTTCACTTGAGAAATTTCCTAGCAGATTCATAGAGTATAAATATTGAAAAATGAATATCGCTGACTAATGCTGGAAATGTTACATATAGGTGTCATTCTGAACACAGCTTGTACTATTTGAGGGTATCCCAGAATTGACACAATATTCGAATTTGCCATCAATTATGATGTGAGGTGTTAGCAACCTTAAAATACAATCGATAGCGATAGTTTAGGATTAGTGAGAATGAAAAGTTAGATGATAGAACAATGTGTCTTGATTATTGAACAAAAATTCGAATATAATTCGAGAATTTCATACAGAATATGGTTAAATACAAAAATTCGGGGAGACAGGAATCGTTGGAGATGCCAAACAAACCGTTCAAATGTTAATATCGAATCAGACTAGAATTGCGAATTTCAAGAAGCCCTATTCAACCTTTTCTCACTGAAAATCTTCGTTTTCATGTCTGCCTATGCACAGCAAGAGTTTTTAGAATGCATTATTGAGCATTGAATGGATGCTGACTTTCAGAGCAACATCATACTAAGTGATAAAGTAAATCATGGTATTCTGGAAGCATAATATAGTATAATAAAATATTATATTATAAGGATATATAATATAAATAATAATGAAATGATGTAAATATACAGGGTGTCCCATAAAGACCACGTCAAACCGAGGGAGAATGTAGATCAAAGGATAACCTTCCTGCTATGACAAAATTTCCATTATAAAAGTCTCACCGTTTTCGAGATATTCTTTTTGCACCTTTCAATAGTTTTGTCTTTACGGTTGGTACAATTTTACACCTTTTTGGTTAATTTTTTTAGTAAAATATTGCTGAAGAATGATTTCAACGTTTACATAAATAACATTCTCCGAAAATTTTGAAAGGAGGCTGTAAGAAATATTTTTAATGAAAATTTTTGTAGTGGATTTTTTTGTTCATGAAGTTCAACCCATCGCGCATCGTAGTAGGATCAAAATGTACTGAGCTACTGCTGCACATATCTTATCCACATCTCTATATCGTCATATCTTTTTTCTTTGAATAACAAATGACTTGTGTGATACCTTCTTGAAATCACTTCGAAATAGACAATTCATTGGTGTAATGTGCAGCAGTAGCTCAGGACATTTTGGTTCCACTACGATGGGCTAAACTTCATGAACAAAAGCCCCCTTTTAAAATGTAAGTAAACGTTGAAATCATTCTTCAGCAATATTTTAATAAAAATTAACCAAAAAGGTGTAAAATTGTACCAACCGTAAAGACAAAACTATTGAAAGGTGCAAAATTTCGACATTTTCAAAAAAATATATCTCGAAAACGGTAGACTTTTATAATGGAAATTTTGTCATAGCAGGTGGGTTATCCTTTCATCTACGTTCTAACTCGGTTTGACGTGGTCTTTATGGGACACCCTATATAAAATAATAAAAATAAAGATACGAACAAACATAGTAAGTTAGTTACGAAGTAATTCACATAGTAATCATTCAAAACGTTAATTGAATATAAGATCAGAAAATTATCGGTTTGAAAATATTGAAATAAAATTTGAAAGCAGGAGAAGCCACCTAAGTTGGCTTGAGTGGTGGAGCCATCTCCCGCAAATGATTTCCAGTGAAAGACAGAAAATGAAAAAATCAAAGAGAGTTCTATATATTGTATTCACTTCAGTTTGAAGATTATGAATTAGGTAGACCTCGAGAAAAGGGGATTTTTTTTTCAGTTTTCGGTTTTTAATTATATTTAGCAATAATTCCTGGTGAGAAATTACGAATTGTTTTATTTCTTTTCTCTGTATCTTCTTACCAGTTAGAAGCTTTATATCAAAAGGAAGCAGATTATATAATTAAGGTCCGTAGTAGGTGATGAATTTTCGGGTATGGGTCAGCTTACAGTGAGGAAGATTGAGCGAGTATTATACGTATGGGAAACACAGTCATGCGGACCATTTGTAGTCCATAAAATGTTTTGATATATGTATAATGTTCTCGAAGCTGAAACTTCTGATTCTTCATATAACTGATTTGTGGAGAAACGTTTGAGCAAACTCTTTTGAACGTGAAGCTGGTTAAGTAGTGACTGTTACTGGTGCTCGATATCAGGACATGAAAATACAGTTTTGGTGTCATTCAACACTATTTTATTCCTTTCATTCGGTTATTTTGATGTCAATGTTAAGAATCCTACAACCAGGCGTGCATTAAGGAGGAGAGTCAACACTGCATCAGAGAAATTCAGCCACAATAATGGAATCTGGCCATGGAAAACGTTGACAAACGAGTACGTGGATTCCACACACTGACAGTTTGGATAAATGTATGAACCACTAACATCCTCCGTTTGATCTTGAGTAACCTCCATCTATCTCCTAGTTGAAATCCTCACACTTACCTTAATTCAAATCAGTGCATGTCGCGTGAATCCACCTTAATCACTCCAATTTCAATTCGTCGCAATCTTTCGGGACAGGCTGGTGTGCAGCGAAGCCTATACTCGATCATAATGGGTAATTTGATATAGAGGCCGAGGTAAATGAAGACGAACCCATTTTTCGTTGATAATCAGCTTCAGCCCAACCTTCTTCCTGTGCCCATTGACGTACTCGGAGTGCTTTTCAACCAGTGGCGGGTTCACAAATTTGACAGCTGTAGGCCTTTCAACTCAATGATTGAGGCTCTTTATCAATGTTTCCCGTTTTCATTGAGGTATGTTAATCTACGGTCGATTTATTTGAGCGAGATAGTTGTGACAACTCGCCAGAAATTGCGGTGCTTGTCGATATTCCGACACAGTAAGTTAGGTAAGGTTGTTTATTTATCGAATTAATTATAAAAATGGTGATTCTTAAAGGAAGCAGTTTTGGATATATATTCCTAGGACCTTTTTTCATATTTTATTGCCCTCTATCACGTGGCAATATGCATGGTACTTTTTTCCTTGACACCCTGAATATATACATTCTTTTTCTATGAGGTCTTTCACATATACTGGTTCTATATGTTTTTTCATTTTGATTAATTCTGACATTTGTTAGGGTAGAATCGATTTTGTGAAATGTAGTGATAAAGTAAAAAAAAAAGCCTTGGCTGATACTTCATCTTTTCATGTAACATGAATAAAATAGTATATTGAAGTATAAGCCTCGAAATAGAGCAAGTGTTTTTAAGACCAGTTATCCACGAATACACGATTTTTTTTTCTATTGGTGCACCATGAAATAATATATACTGGTATTATAACTACAAAGAATAGAAATGAGAACTATCATGCAAAATGGTTGACTTCGTGATGTGACATTAGGATACCTTTCGTTGTCATGGAAATTAGAAAAACAGATATTCATTCACAATTTTATATTTATTGTTATCGCAGAGTTCAAAAATGAATTATTCCAATATCGATTCATTGAATAGTGAGGCAGCATGGAGGTTAATACCGAAAAAATCCAATGATATATATAAAAAAGAATATGACAAGTTCATCAAATGAATGCAGGAGCAAAAGGTATCAGAAATAAATGAACGAGTTGTGCAAGCTTACCTTCAGAAAATTTCGGAGCAGTACAAGGCGTCGACTATTATGTACAAAGTACTCCAGTCAGATCAATAATCAAAAATTTGTCACTTAGACTTCACGTTTCTCGTTTCTTTGTTGATGTTGCCATGGTAACTTTAAAAAACGCAGGTTTTTTAAAGTTCGATTCAAACACGCTGGGGCGTGCTTTAAATGGGTAAAAAGGGGCACCAATAAAAAAAAACAATGTTTGACATATGTTTCCTAGAGTGTTGAAACTGTACAAAATATTCGAACAACATACGATCATTTTCTGGTTATTTCCATTGAAAGCTCGCGAAATATCAGAATTGAAATAAGTTTCCGAAAGAATATCTTCTCAATATTCGTGAAAATTTTTACTAGAATGAAGAAACTTTTCAGCTGATCAAATATTTCTCTCTAAATGAATTGTGAAGTATTTCAGAGTGTTGATGATAAAATGATTGACATGATCTAAAATATGCATGAGAATAACAAGGAAAAACATAACTCAATACAAGTGAATATTTAGTATATTTATGAATAATGTCTCGAAGGAGTTCAGTGGAAGACCAAAAAAAATACTATAGTTTATTGCGAGGAATAGAAGTGGTTGAAGGATAATATGGTTAATATATGCAAAATCGAGCTTATGACCATGAGATATCAAAAAATCAACACTGGGATAAATCATGTCAATGTCATGTCAAAACATGACCAACAATAAATATAGGAACAACACTAGAGGAGACAGGAAAACAAGGGTCCCCTTTTTCTTTTAACGAAATTTTGTTGAATAATTGAGACAAGTTGTTCTACTGTGAAACTCTCCATTTTTACTAACTGCTACGTTTGGGGGTTGTTATATTTTTAATTAAACTCGATAATTCCTACAAACCTTATATTCTAATACATATACCGTTTTACAACTGCGTCGCTTCTCAATATATAAAAATATGTATCCAATGTCAGCTGTCGATTTTTTTTTTTTTATAAATGAAGGCGAGTTCAAATCTTGTGTCAATTTTATAGACGAGATTTATCGAGTTGTGGACCTTCAGGTTTGCTAACAAATAAGTAGCGGTGAATTGAACTTTTAGCTGAACACCTTCCATCATTCAGAAGCACTTTCTAAATACTCGATTAACTTCCAGCATCATAACAGAACCATTTTGCTCTCTTTGCTAATAATAAACGCTACAATAAACTACTCACATCATCGCTGCCGTATCATTATTCAAATGAAATCGAGACTTTTGATAACCACTCATTCCTCGGTGTGGCTAAATCGTAAAATTACAGCAGCTAATTCAATTATAACGAGTTGGTAGAGAACGGAAAAAGCTTTTGGTCCGTTCAATGTGAGGAATAACTGTTGTGATGATAATTTCCAGCAACTAATTCTTTGCAAGATCCTCGAGGCTATTAAGACTAGAGATCATCTGGTAATAGAAAACAGAAATAAAAGTCTTAATTGATATCTACAACCGTTTAGAGAGAATGAACAACGCAAAGAAACGATGTTCTGCGGATGAATGTGATTTGGTTTGGTGCTTTGGAGTTTTATTTCAACTGAATGATGTAGAGATACATAGAGAGATAATTTCTGTTCTTTCCTCGATTGAATGATGGTGAATTGTTGTGGAGCTATCATTTGTTGAAAAAAAAAGTAGATGCATCTGTGTATTAACTTTTGTTACATTTTTGTATTGCTTTGACAGAGGAATAAATATTTTTTTTCTTCTTCTTTCTTACTTGTTTGATATCTGAAGACACTCAAATTTCAATATACCGAGACTTCGCAAAACAATAATGTAAGCGTATCACATATACAAGGTGTTATGGCTTAGTGAAATTTCAGGAAATTTCCATTAGGAAAAACTTAAGTTTCCTGAATGGAATACCCAGTATTTCATTTCATCATCATGTAGAAGTATTTTATAGCTTCAAATTATTTACATACAGGGTGGCCAACGAAAACGTACCGGAAGGTATACCGACCAGGAAGAGATTTTATCGAGAAAAACCTGAAACACGTCAACTTTGTATATGTGGGGGACAACTTTTGACGCAAAAAGTATAGCCCAAACTTCACCCTCCTAAGCGAGGGTAGCATCTTGTGAATTTTTTCGAACGGGATCGGGGATCAAATGATATTTAGAAGAAAAGCCCTTTTGATTCCCATACATTGCTTTTTCATTTTTGAGATTCCGTCTACTCGTTGCAAAGATATGGACCTATGAAATGTCGCTAGTGTATTTCTCAAAAAATACAAAAAGTAAATCGATTTCGCTCAAAAACTTACAGTATTGTTAAAGTTGAATATACATATAATACAATATACAATACACAGAGTTGAGGAGAATAGCGAAACGTCTAATGAATAGAAATATACAATGTAAAGATTTTGGCATTGACAGAATTTAAATTTAAAGAATTCCTCCCCCCCCCAAATTTGAATATATAAATTGTAAGGTGACGTCACTTCCAGAGAAACAAGACTGCCCAATTATGTCACTATCAAATGTTGCTCCACCTATTAGTAGACGAACCGTGAAAAGTTTACTTGTGAACGCTGCCTTAAAAATGTATTTAAAAAGGAATGCGTCTAGAGCGAACGCAAACGTCATACTTTTTTGCCTTTCATAAAGGAATTCGCTTTATTGTTGTATCATTTTCCTTCCTGCTTACACAGTTATTCCTCTTGGCGAACGTTTTTTGCTATCGACAATATACATTCTACTCATTAAAGCATCAAGATGCAATGAGCTACCAAGAAAGCAAGAGTTTTTGCGCTCCAAGTACGAGCTTTCGACATGATAATAATTGTCTTGTGTCTCATTAGAGACATATTAAAACACGCATGGGGATAATGAGATGGTTATGAAAAATCGACTGTCATCCGAGGATGTCTCTATTACAGATGATTTTTACAAAATATTGGAGTTGATTGGATCTCAGAGTGTATGCTCCATTTTCCTCTGATATAATAATAATAATGATACTAGACATTTGAGACTGCACGAAGACAACAAACCTGGACGTATTTTATGATAGCTAAGCATGCGCAGCTTTTATTTTATTTTAATTGTCATTTCAATAGTCTGTGGAAAATTATATTCCACTATCTATGCGAATGCATATCATTAAGAAATACGATTTAATATCTAGAGAAAAAGTGAGAAAATGGGTTGGATAAAACCATCATTCGGATAACGACATGTTGAATTGGTGTATAAAAAAAAGTTCACTTACTCATCACTGATTTTATCATCATTGTTAAACCCTGAAGAATATTTTTCGGCCTTGTTTGATAACGTTCAACGGAAAGAAACGGTCGGACCTAATGCAAATTTTCTTGCTAAATTCGATGCTTAATGAAGATACATAGTGTCCGGTTAAGAAAAAGTGAACTTCACGTTGTCTCGCAGAGGCTGAACGCCTTGTATATCACAAAATTTTCTAGAAACTTTGATTGGTACAAAGGAAAAAAAACTTTTATCGGAACATATTCTTCGTAAAGAAATTATTTCGCTTTACACACTAATGGGGCACCCTGTATACGCTGACTTGTTTTGCAGGTAGCTAGCTAGTTATGACAGCTCGACAGAAAGTGCGCTGTTGCTGCTTGTCTATTTTCATAATGATAATCTTAAACAAAAAGCTGAGTTTATAATTAGAATTGTTTTGAGAAAGGTTTCGCTTTTATGAAATATATACACCAAAATGGATAACTATTGACTGTGGAAAACTGTTGAACAGTTTCAATGACGGAATTGCCAGCTCTCAATTCAGGAATCGTATGGAATGTCCTGTTATATAATGTTCATATTTTCTAAACCTATGGATTATGCTTGAACTTATATCTAAAAATATGGATATGATAAGAATTTGATGTGAAGTTCTTTGCTATAATTATTGATGCCTGAATGTTTCTAGCAATGTACAGTACTATTATAAGAGTTAAAACGAAAAATTACCAGTTATGGTTTTTGTTGAATAATTCAACCAGCTTCATACATACAGGGTGATTCGCCTAACCTATTCATTAGAGTTTTATGGAGAACTAATAGAGATATCAACTTGCAATAATGGTGGCAGCTACAGCTCAATGTGATCTATTTCTATAAGATATTTTTAATAAGCTGTCACTTCCGGTTAAACCGGAAGTGACGTCAACGTTGTTTTTTCAAGTAGAATACCCTGTTTATTCTTACATATTAGAATTGTACGTAGAATTCTTGATCGGTTGCATTTTGAACCGCTCCTCTAATGTATTTGGTTCTGGAGATATTCCATTATTTCGAAAAAAAATTACTGATGGACTGACCAACTAAAATGTCTATGTTATCTGCAACTTTCACGAGAGATAGTTCAATTTCCGTATACACATTAATAAAAGAGTATCCTATCAAATACCCTTAACAGTTTTACAAAATATTCAACAGAATGTTCTATATTTCAGTTAACTTTTTGGAAACTTCGAATCCCAATAACTTCCTTATTTCAAATAGAACAAACATGCAACTTTCACACCATCCTACGCCAAACTTCATTCCCTATCGATTTGTATAAGCATAACGTATTGGTAATAACGTGATAATAATAGTGACGTAATTACAGAGATATCAACAACAATGTGGAAATACGCTCGTTCGTCTCAAGTGTATTTTCACAAGTGTGCTTTTGATGGTTCGACATTTCATATGTCGAATAATATGAACATTAATTGATTGCAAACTTAAGAAGAAACAAATGTGGTACAGCATAACATTGTGCTAAATACACGAACATCAATAACTGGTTCGGAAAGATTACGTTAGGTTTGGTTGGTCTTCGAAATCAATTGACCTGACGCCTTTAGATTTCTATCTCTGGAGTTTTATAAAGAATAGAGTTCACAAAATAGCTGATAGCTCTAGAGATTCCCTAGAGCCGAAGAATTGTTTTGTATCGTGGACAACATGGATGATATTCTGAACAATAAATGATTTTGTTTCATCCGTATATCATATGATTTTAAATGCTATATTTTTTTATGATAGGTTTGCATTGGAATCAATTTTCAATTTATTGAAATAAGGAAAGTTGTTGGGATATAAAATTTTCAAAAAGTAAACTGGAATATCAATCACTCTATTGATTATTTCTTGAAACTGTTAGGGGTACTTTTTATGTACGTAAATTTTTCATAAAAATGGAATAACTCAAGATCAAATTACTATGGAGCAGCGATTCAAAATGCAACCGATCAAGAATAATACGAAAAAACAAATGAGTGGGCATTAACTCAAAGAAAACTTAAAATTATGCTATATATCTAGTACTTAGTGATGACACCTTTTGCCTGTCACCTTCTTGGAATGCTTTCTATGCATTTTAAACAGTTTTCTTTTAAAAAATTACTTTTATGCCACACTTTTGTTAAGCGCATGATCAGCCGATGCTCAGTAATTTCATTTGCTATCTCTTCATTTATTTCCAAATATTTTCAATAGGAATAAGGTGTGGTGAAAAACCATGCCAAACCTTTACGTGGTTTCCAGAAAAGGATTTTATTGCAGTTCTTTTCCTAATAATGTTGAAATAAATATACCAGTATGTTATGTAGCTCCATTTCCAGAGAATTTGTTTAATACAAAGGCGACTCTAATAATATGGCCACACTCTGAAAGTCCCAACTCATACTTTTCATTTTGCACAATGGTATTGAAAAATAACCAAATCTGTGCGAACTTTATTCCATTGAATTATTGCTAAAGTTTCAGCTATCGAAGAGTTCACAGAGACTAAGGATGATAGACTAAACAATTGACTGATTCAATTTGGCTATTTTGTCGGCGAAAACAATGGTGCGAATTACGTCAGCAACGTGCCTGAATTCAAACTCATCCATTCTGTGTAGCTAAATAATGCTTGAAAATCATTAAAACGGTATCAATAATTATATTACTATAATGTATGTTTCGTATTATATATAATTAGTATGTCACTCCAGATATTACTTGTTTTTGTGAAATGAAAAAAATACTGCGAATCAATCTTTTTTATCCTCAGAAGTTTCAGAATATAATACAATTATACAAAGAATAGTGATCATATCTCTCCAGTATTAAGTAGCTTTGTCATGCGAAACAAAATATCATCCAGGTAAAAGATGTGTCAAAGTATCTATTCATTTTTCAAAATCTTGAAAATGATGTAAATGAAATGTTTCTTTTCACTTCATTCATTTGAACATGAAATATATGAACTGATTATTTTCTTCGTTTCTTTAGTAAGTGACCACTAGACCTTTCAATATTCCGGATTTTTCCTTTCACTAGTTGGTTTCTGAAGTTCATCCTAATTTATTGTTCACATAAATTGCCTACTGATTACTTATTTCCCCATGGAAATAAACACGTGAAATCACAATCTACAATCACAGAATAAAAATGGCGATGAAACATTAACAACGAAAGGGCCGTCAGTGACGTCAGGAATACCGGCTTCTCTTGCGAAATTTGCCAACATTGCGACTCATGTTCAGTCTATCATCTTTGCAAAAAGTCCACTTCAAATACGTTGTGTACATTTGGCACTGCTGCAAAGTGTGATCCAAGAGCTCAACCCATCGTCGTATACATTAACCACAATGAATAATTGATTAGAAAACTGTTCGCGAGTTGTTTATCACTACCTATGATGACCGTACTATTGTTACGGTACTGATTACATATAGCGAAACCGAAGTGTGGCCTTAGTAGATTCGAAAATCTATAGATATTGCGTGGGAGTCGCTTCGGAACGAGTTTCATTACGGTATATTCTTGTTATTTACTCCTCCGATAGTTGTTGAACTGCGTTATACTAGCCTCCGATAACGTAAGTCACCGTTTTGCTGAAAACAGCGCGAACTCGAAGTTTATTGAACAAATACTGAGTATACAGGGTCGTGCATCTCACCTCGTGATTTTTAATATCTCAGTTATCAGTTGAGCTAGGAATTTGATTTTTTTAAGACTTTCTTACGATGCATACAAGGAGAATATTCTCGATTGTATAGGATACAAATACAAATGTTACAATGCAAACCTTGGACTAGTATAGATAAGAAAAACAAAAGATTTAGAATTTTTACTTTTTCGACGATTATACATATGATTATACCGGGTGATTCTCCAAGGTAGCTTAACGCTATAACTTTTTTATTATTGGAGATAGAAAAACTCTAATTTACATTGTTGGACATATTCAGTTACTCTGAGTACTTCCGGTTTGACCGGAAATAAACCCTACTCTCGATTTTTAAATGGGACATCCTACATATTTCAACTTATTCCGATCGGGAATGACTTCGTGTTCGTGAAAAACTCTTTCCATTTGAAAAAATTATTATTTAAAGAACTATGGAGTCATATGCGTCAGAGTCGTATTTTCCTCATGTTACCTGATCAAGAATGAAGCCATCCACGATCCATGTCATTCTAGATCGAAAAATGAACATGTATTTAAGAATGATTTCAGTCAAATATTCACAAGTGAGGTATGTTGAATTCAGATTGTCATTTTTCATTCTAGATCGAAAAATGAACATGTATTTAAGAATGATTTCAGTCAAATATTCACAAGTGAGGTATGTTGAATTCAGATTGTCATTTTTAATCGAAACAAATATTTAAGATGCCCCAATAAAAATCAGAAGTTATTTCCGGTCAAACTGAGAGTACGTCAAAGCAAGTAAATATATAATACTAACATGTAAAATTGAACCATAACCTGCAAATTTCGTGTAACTCCAATTATGACACCCGGTATAGTAGTAATACAATTTCTCGATACTTTAACATTTTTCGTTACCGATACATTTTATTTTGAAAATGAATATAAGTTTCAGTACTTTTTTATTCATACAGCGAGCACTTTGTAGGCTCGAAAACAGGTAAAAATCTATGGGTGCCAAACTTCGAGAATACAGTGGCTCCAGAAGCAATGTAAAACACAACTCTTGCAATTTTGCCTTGGTTCTCACTGATTTGTAACACGTTGCCAGAGCTGGGTACTCAAAACAGCGTATCTCTAGCCTGAGTACCAGGACACAGGTTACATGGGCAAAAAATCCCACAGTGCTTGGATCAACAAGCAATCTCGTGAATGGTGTGAAAGTGCACCGGCAATGACACAAGCCAAAGAGTTTATGAAAGAGCCCTAGCCTGAAAACGTCTTTCAATAATTCAGTGGCTGTGGACCTGTACAACAAAGTACCTGATAGTTACAGAAATCAGAACACTGTCCAATTGAAAATCCCAATGAAACAGATATCACTGAGGTACAATTTTTATTCAGATTGAATATTCATGTGCCAAAATTACTGAGTATCATATTTTTGGGGTTTGCAGTACCTATCTCTCAAATCACCAAATATATCTATCTATCTTTATATCTAAAATTCTCAGAGTAACTACTAGGTCACAACAGGCGAACAATCAGATACAACTATCTGTAGATTCTGTCAAGAAGAGAAGAAAAAATCATGCAGAATTTGAGATCTGGCCCATGGAGTAAAGTTACAAATATAGACCAACACTCAGAATTTCAACATAACGAACAGGCGTACACAATAGATCTGTAAAGGTCGCAGTGTGGAGGCTTCCCCTTTTTTTTCTTATCAGTGGGGTATAGTGAAGAACATTTCAGTTGTATCTGCAAAATTATCTTCCACTGGGTGGACGATTGCCTTTCATTAAGGAAGGCGACTTTATATCGACTGAGAAATGGATTAGACGTATAACTTCCTCTCTTGAATAACGACATGTGAAATTTGATGAATATATGTTCAAAAATCCATCATTTCTAATCGAAATTATTGGAATATCAATCGATGTGTCATATTTACTTGATCATAAACATTGTGCGAAATTTAAGCGTCGTCATCTTAAATCTGATCCTAATCATTTGCCAAATAATTTTCATTGACTCAAATAGGTATGATTACTGTAGAAATAAATAATCGAATAATGAAAATTGCTATGACTTCATTCATCGAACTGTCGAATCAAAACCTGATAAACCGCATTCTATAGATAAGTTACGTTTCCAAACTTATTCCTCACCTCTCGTTTCAGCAGCGAGAAGAATATACGTGTTCATATCAGAGATTTTAAGTTTGTGCTCTGCCTCAAGGGGATGTTGTGCACTTGAATAATGATTCTAAATCTGAACTCAGAAATATTGTACACAGAGTCCCCCAAGGATCCGTTCTAGGACCGCTGCTTTTCATCAAATACATGAATGATCTGTTGCATCATATGCTGACAAAACGTCAAATTGTACTTTTTGCAGATGATACATCTTTCATTAGCTCAAATAGAGATGTTCAACTTTTTCTTGGTCAAGCGCATCTCTCTTTATGAACTTTGTCAAAACTCATGTGAAGAAATTCCTTCTTGAACATTGTTTTCACACTGTTGATGGATATAAACACCTATGCTATGATCTTTTCATCTTCGTGTTTATTTTATCACATTTTTGTTTCTTTTTTGTTTGCTACAACTTTTTTTATCCAATGTTGTCTATTTACTGTGACTACTATTATACCTCATCTAGTTTAATGATATTTCTGTCGTTTGTACCTTACATAAAATTGTTATCCTGACTTGCTATAAATCATGTTATGCATGAGTAATATAGTCAAATAAAGCTATCTATCTATCTGGTCTAGAGGCCTACTTTTTGGCTATTCTTCAAACTAGGATAAAAAAATTCGCAACATTTTGACTATAATTTTTTTCCATATGTTATAAGAAAGATGAAAATTCGTCAAAATTCGTCAAATGACAGGCTGGTAAAGTGGTGGTTGCCAGTCAAACGATGCTTCCTGGTCGACATGATTCCAACCCCCCTTATAGTGATCGAAATCGAACGAATGAAAAAATTCTCAATCAGTAAAGATGTCGCTATCGCTTGGACCTCGGCCAAAAAAACAAAATGGCGTTCACTAGACAAAATTATTTTTACCCCTGTTTTTCGACCTTTGTTATCAATAATAACGTTCAATTGGTGCAATCATGAACAAAATATAGTTATATTGAAAATTTTATAATATCAATAAATAATCGCATTGGATGATTCGTCATCGACTTTTCAACGATAAGGAAATATTTATACATTATATTCTGGAATAAATTATTATATATTTCGAATATTTGGTAAAATGAAGTGAAAATTTCAATCAGTGGAATAACTCGCTCCCAGTTTCATTGGAAAATGCTTTATAATTTGTGAATAATGCGGATGATTTTCCAAGAATGCCTAATTGCCGATGAAATAATCACCGCTTTCAATAGTGTTCATTCCTCCTTTTGACCAGTCATAAAATTCAATAGTTTTGGATATTTCTTCGCCTTTTCACTGATTTTTACTTCATTATGCATTGATGATAACACATATGATATTTTGACACATAATTGCGCATGGTTATTTTTTATAAAAACAAACATTATTTTTTGATATCACAATCATTAATTTATAATAGAATCAAAAGACTAATATTATTGATAAAAAAAATTAACAAAATACTCTTAATGAATGCGTCTGTATTATGTTTTTTAATTTTTATCTTTGTCAATTTTCGTGATAAGAATTGTTCAAATTATTAACTATATTGTTTATTCATTGAATTACTTCAATACTTTGATAATTAGACATTTTGTAAACGTGCACATTTCACAACGAACAGTGTTGGGTGTCCGCAACTAACTTGCGAATGGTTTTAGGACGTCTTAGAACACCAGACACATTGTATGTTTATACATTGTTTTCAAGTGGATAAATTTATAGAATGTATACAGTTATTGTAATATTCCATCAAAAAATGTGGAATGCTTGTGTGTTTACAAATGGTATGTGTGAATTTTATTTAATTATATATCTATAGCTTATATCCTTAGTACTTCAAGTATATTATTTACAAGCGTATTTTATTTTGAACTTCAACCCACGCACAAGGAAACTCTTCTTCTGTGGTATTCCTAATTTATTCATGTTGTTAATAGGATAATATTCTGTACTTCCATTTAATACTGAATAAATTATTTATTATTATTATTATTATTTCATTGTGTAATGTTCTGTTCATCAAATTCATGTATCAATTATAAGTATATGATTCTGAAATCGTGTATTCTTTATTATACACCAAAATTATTTGCAATAATAAAACATTCTGTTTTGAAATTTCTTTGATAAGAATTCAAAATCAACGTGATAACACATGGAAGAAATAAAATAAAAATATCATCCAGGAAATTTTTTTTGCTCCAGGGTGGTATTTGTTGTTCGAATAATCTTCAATGAATACTTGAATTTTCAGATTGATAATTAATAATTAGTAATTTGGTATATTCACAAATAACAAAAATGGCGTCGGTATTAATATCTAAGTGAACTTCACATTCCGTATGTCAAAGTTTTATGTGGTTCAGTGGCCAAATAGCGATGTTGCCAAACCAATTCCAACATGCGAACGATATTGTTTCTATTCCTTTGCGAATGGTGGTCGAGAATACGATGTCATGCGATTGTTCGCAAATAGACCATCCGCAACTTGGCGTATACGCGCAGTTGTGTACGATGTCAAGAATAGCGCTCCTGGACGTTGATGAAACATCCACTCGAGCTCCTTCATATTTGTTTACGTCAAGCAGCGCCCCCAACGGTACTCGAACTCGCCAATTATCGACATATTAGTAGCGCGCCTACACCGACTTTTACGGCTTCGAGCTGCCGTAGATAGGCGTGAATCAAAAGCAGGTTGTATTTAAGGATGCTTCACATTCACGGAAATACTGCTCGTCGCATAAAAACGCTGCAGGTTTCGTCGAAACAGCACACATTAAATCGTTTTCTCCAGGGAATATACACGTTCACCTCTTCTGGTATGATTGTCATCGAAACGAAAGTCAATTAGGACTGATGGAATTTTTATCTGAACGATGATGAAATCGTTATTGGAAATTTAATTACATACAAAGGTGAAATATATCTGAATCTACCGCTAATAAATCTCAAGAAAAAGAATTTAACGTAATTTCAATGCAGTAAGATGAAAAATTGAAAGCATCCACTAACTCTCACTTATTTTTGTGATTATTAATAGCCCAAGTTCAATTCCTCATTTCAATAAAATTGCAAAAAATATATTTCTCTTTGGACGTGTTAACAATTGCTTGCCCTTTCAGACTTCTATTACAGTTTTCAAATTGATCATTCAACCCCATTTTGATTACTATGGTAGTTTCTTATCACTACTTGATGCAAATTGTCCACAATACAAAAGTTATCCTATGCTGTGCTAAAATGTACACCAACTATAACAATGCTTGAAGTTCTGAACTGGCTTTCTGTAAGAGACCGCCTGTTTCATTTTTCTATGATATTTATTTTCAAAATATTGTCTGGTAGTGCACCCTCATATTCCGATCAATTCATTGTTTGCCATCACCAAATTCATAATTACCCCACTAGAGGAAATACTAACCTATATGTACCATGTCTGAACAAGACTTCAAAAAATTGAATATAATGACCATGTCAGGAACCTATATACATATTAATGCTTAATGTTTCTATTTCAAAATCGCAATAAATTTGAATTGCATGAAATACAGTATGGTGTAAACACACGAAACCATAACAACGACTATGATATCCCAATCTACAGACTGTCATCAACGGAATAGACTCCAGAGTATGTAAGTATTAGGTTTTTTAATAAATTGCCAACAACAGTTAAACAAGAATTCAGTATTCAGTATTTGTTTGTCTCGTGCTCGATGTTGAATAGTTGTCCTGTAAGCATGTATCTAAAATGTCTGTTTCCATGTTGTATTTTAATAGTTTTACTCGGAAAAACTGATTTTTGAGCCCCGATGATGAATTTATTAAAATTCGAAACGTTGGCAAATAAACAATAGTTTTTCTTTAACGATATTGATCTCAATCCCACCAATACCAATTGAAAAAAAAAATAAACAAGAAGAAAAAATCTTCAAGAGGCTTATAATCAATATAATTGTGAAGCTAGAACCATACTCTATTGAAGAATATTTGGGAGTATAAAAACTCATACTCAATCCTGCAATGAAAATAAGACACAAATTATTATTTTAACGACTTTATTCATTTCAATATCTTAATTCATTCATTTTGCTTCATTTTACTTCAAGTTCCTATATTGATTCAATCAATTGTACCTGACACTATTTTCTCTAATTTTGGTTACTGTGATATAATATATGTTTTTAGATGTGGTGTCACTGTGATTGTGATTCCTGAAAATAAAGCCCTGTTCTATTCTATTCTATTCTATTCTATTCTATTTTATTTTATTCTATTCTATTCTATTCTATTCTATTCTATTCTATTCTATTCTATTCTATTCTATTCTATTCTATTCTATTCTATTCTATTCTATTCTATTCTATTCTATTCTATTCTATTCTATTCTATTCTATTCTATTCTATTCTATTCTATTCTATTCTATTCTATTCTATTCTATTCTATTCTATTCTATTCTATTCTATTCTATTCTATTCTATTCTATTCTATTCTATTCTATTCTATTCTATTCTATTCTATTCTATTCTATTCTATTCTATTCTATTCTATTCTATTCTATTCTATTCTATTCTATTCTATTCTATTCTATTCTATTCTATTCTATTCTATTCTATTCTATTCTATTCTATTCTATTCTATTCTATTCTATTCTATTCTATTCTATTCTATTCTATTCTATTCTATTCTATTCTATTCTATTCTATTCTATTCTATTCTATTCTATTCTATTCTATTCTATTCTATTCTATTCTATTCTATTCTATTCTATTCTATTCTATTCTATTCTATTCTATTCTATTCTATTCTATTCTATTCTATTCTATTCTATTCTATTCTATTCTATTCTATTCTATTCTATTCTATTCTATTCTATTCTATTCTATTCTATTCTATTCTATTCTATTCTATTCTATTCTATTCTATTCTATTCTATTCTATTCTATTCTATTCTATTCTATTCTATTCTATTCTATTCTATTCTATTCTATTCTATTCTATTCTATTCTATTCTATTCTATTCTATTCTATTCTATTCTATTCTATTCTATTCTATTCTATTCTATTCTATTCTATTCTATTCTATTCTATTCTATTCTATTCTATTCTATTCTATTCTATTCTATTCTATTCTATTCTATTCTATTCTATTCTATTCTATTCTATTCTATTCTATTCTATTCTATTCTATTCTATTCTATTCTATTCTATTCTATTCTATTCTATTCTATTCTATTCTATTCTATTCTATTCTATTCTATTCTATTCTATTCTATTCTATTCTATTCTATTCTATTCTATTCTATTCTATTCTATTCTATTCTATTCTATTCTATTCTATTCTATTCTATTCTATTCTATTCTATTCTATTCTATTCTATTCTATTCTATTCTATTCTATTCTATTCTATTCTATTCTATTCTATTCTATTCTATTCTATTCTATTCTATTCTATTCTATTCTATTCTATTCTATTCTATTCTATTCTATTCTATTCTATTCTATTCTATTCTATTCTATTCTATTCTATTCTATTCTATTCTATTCTATTCTATTCTATTCTATTCTATTCTATTCTATTCTATTCTATTCTATTCTATTCTATTCTATTCTATTCTATTCTATTCTATTCTATTCTATTCTATTCTATTCTATTCTATTCTATTCTATTCTATTCTATTCTATTCTATTCTATTCTATTCTATTCTATTCTATTCTATTCTATTCTATTCTATTCTATTCTATTCTATTCTATTCTATTCTATTCTATTCTATTCTATTCTATTCTATTCTATTCTATTCTATTCTATTCTATTCTATTCTATTCTATTCTATTCTATTCTATTCTATTCTATTCTATTCTATTCTATTCTATTCTATTCTATTCTATTCTATTCTATATAAAACAAACAGTTATGTCATTCAAGAAAGCACTCACCACTCATTTAAAGATACAATTCCCATATCAATATCAGATGTAGTCAATTTAATTCATCTCTTTTCAATTCAGTAAATTTCATCTCAAGCATACATTTTCAATGTTATGGAAATTTGTCTGTGATTTTGTTAATCCAAAATCAAAATACTTCTGTACATCATATTTGAAACAAAGCTATTATATTTTTTTTATGAATTTGTCAGACCATGTTACTTATATAGTAGGCAATATTCGTCATTTTTTAAACGATTCTTTAACGATTAGCGAGTATTTTTATTGATTAAATCGAAATCACTGGAGCATGTTTGTTAATAACTGATTTTTATGTGGATCTAACATGGATGCAGTGAATTATTGAACAAAGATAGAGAAGGACTGTCACCCATTGACAAAATTTCAATTTAACAAAAAAGTGTTGAGGATTATTGATGAAGCCAATTTTAAAGAATGCTGCAGACCGATTATAGAGAAATCGGCGATACTCGCATCAACCAATATTGTCAAGCTTGACGTATGTCGAAAAAAATTAATTGTTTCTTCGTCGACAAATGCCACTTGCTATAGGTCAAACATATTTTCAACTTTAAGGATGATGAGAAGTCCTAGCTCTTTCATATTCCATGGCACTGAGTTCTTTGATCTACCTTCTATTCATGGGAAACAAACATTTGATACATTTGAAAGCACTATCAAACTGTTTTGAAATCTCATGTGTTCCTTAAGGTTTTTCTGAGAGACCAACAATGATTGTTTTCATTACACTCATTATTATGTTTGTAATTTTATTGTGTTCATCGAGTAGTCGTTATATTGAATACTTTATATATATTTTGATTCAAACAACAGACGAATGTATACAAATTGTATTTGTCTTGACATGATAAAAACTTCTCTCCTTCTCTCTCACTTTCTCTCTCTCTTTCTCTACAACTGTGATCAAAAATCGAGGTGAAATTGTCATTCAGAACACCCAAGCATTAGGAAGGCAAGAACTTTTTTTTATATTGATAGGATTGGTATAGGTTAGAAAGAACAATAATTTCCGAGTAACACGTGTTTTTGTAAATAATCGAAAGTAAATTTTCAGTTTTTTTCCAGATCATCATTTATAAATCAAGTCAAGTCGACTGATGCTCTTTAACATTCTCGTTTGTTGATTAATATTTTATTCACGCATTTTTCATTGACTGATATAAGAACAGAACTATTTCATTATATTTGACGTTGATTCGTTCTATACGTCTTTTTTGTAATGATATTGAATCTCATTTTGTGATACGTGAAAGGTTTATTTTTCAGATGAAGAAGTAGACAAGAAAATTATTGCATCAACCACCACAGTTATTAGTAACATCGATAAAAATTTCCCAATAGCGGTTGATGGCTTTGATGTTGTAGATTTTTCTGTGGGGTTTTCTCAAACTGAAAACGATGAAACGATGAAAAAGCACTTCGGTTCAGTTTTTATTCAATAATTTCCAGATATTTTAGCAAATTCAGGAAGATCGAAGATACGAGGTGGTTTTTGTTGAATTCTTGTTAGTGCAGAACTGGATTTTTCCTTCGATTGAAGTTCAGTTGCTTTAGTAGCAGTCGGAGAACGTGTATACCAGATATCTTATAATTATACTGGGTATTTTGATAGTTATGATATTCATAGATTGCTTGTTGGGAGCAGGAGAATTTTTTAATCGTCAACTGAAAATAAAATTTTCTCGAGAATCAATTTTGTATTCACTTTGTGAACATACATCGAAAACGAAATAGTTCTACAAGGTGGTGTTCCATTTGTAAATATCTTTCTGCTAATGGAAATCTCCTGAATTTGTGCCTATTCAGAAAACACTGGTCAGACATTTTAGCCATCCGTCGTATCCACCAAACGAGTTCACTTATTCATAAGTCATAACGGTTATTTGTGATTTTGTCATCCCATTTCAAGAAGAGAAAAAGATGAGACTAGATGCAGAAATTTATGGTGAATGAATATACAAGATGTCCCTTCGAAAAATTGGACTCAATGTTCTCTTGTCTAGGTTCAACACCCCGTACATCTCGAAATATCTCTGGATTGTGATTCTTTCATTCCACACACTAATAGGCCACCCTGTATATGTTATATTCCAAACCAGCTGTGAACTCATTTCCGTTGCCCAATGGAACACCCCGTATGAATGTATGCAATTTTGCATAATAATGAAGAGGGACACAGTACGTATAATAACTGAGTTATGAAAATTACTTAGTACTTCTAACCTCGTAACTTTTTCACCACCTCTTTCCCAAACCCACGCGACTTTTCTCTAATTAATGACCATTAAATCTGACGCATCAAAGATATAAATCATCATCGGAAATTAATCGATGTTCGTTTTAATTCGCCATCTCTAGTTTGTCGGGAACATATCAGCGGACTAGCGATGAATATGAATTAGCCTCGTATTCATGCAAATGATGATTATTTCCTTACTTGGTATGGATTTATTCTTCCTCCATACTTATGAGAGCTAGTAGCACGTCTTTTTGCGATTATAGGTCTGATGGGAGATCCGGCAAAAACGCCAGTCACTTGAGGAGAAGTTATTGATTCGATCGGGAAAAAGTCGTGCAGGGTATATTATTTAACATCGACCGACAGATCAGAAACTGCAGTATGTTTATCTATTCCAGAAATCATGATTATATTAATATAGGGCGAAGGAATAAAAAATTCCTCTGATTCATTTTAAAAAATCTGGAACTATTATATAGCAAGGAAATGAGGAAAAAAAAATCAATCAGTTGAAACAAGAAGTTTACAGACTATAATGAAATAATAGTGCACCGATAAGATCACTGACTTTTTGACTATGACTTGAATTGTACGATCACTTTTTTGAAAGTTGAACTCCATTCATATAATTCATCCTTATATACACAAATTCTAACAGAATTCATCAACTAGCATCCACAATTTCAGGTTATAATGTATTTAAAACATACCAGAATTTATCATTTCTGTTATTAATTCTCATTTCACATTTTATTTGCTTCATAAATCCTTCCATTTGTATATCCATATATGATGGAATTTTGCATCAAATAGTTGAAAAAACTGTATGGTAATTCCATGGGGAATTTCGTGATCAGCATGAGTTTGGAAATGTCACTTATACAGGGTGTTCCTTGAAGATTTGACACATATTGAGAAAAAAAATTTCCTTGAAAGTAAGACTTGACTTTTGAGGTACAGTGTGATGAAATTTTGAAAAAAAAAATAGCCACTGGTAGAGACAATGAACAATTTCGTACATCACAAAATGCATCCTAATGCGTAGAAGACTTCTACCAAAGATGTCTAGAATATTATCTCAGTTATTATAAAAAAAAAATTTCTTTTTTTCAAAATGTTATCACCCCTGTATCTCAAAAGTTAAGACTTTTAGGAGATACGTTTATAGGAAGTTTTTTTCTCTGAATGTGTCAAAGAATCACCCCTTCATATATTAGCATGTCTTTAAGGAACACCCTGTATATGAAATGGCGTAGTTTGAATTTGACAGTCCGATGAAGGAAGCCATTTTTCAATTCATTTTGGCAGTTTTTATTCAGTAATTACCTGATAATTTGAATCATTAGAGATTGAATGAGTTGAATTTTTTGAAACACAGTAAAGGGCTGTAGATAAGATATTTCATAAACGCGTAAAATAAACTCTTATGAAATTGTGGTTTATATAGACATTTCAGGTGCTCACTTCATAAATAATAGGTCCGAAGTTACACAGATTTTGGAGACGTATAATGGCCGATAAACAAGAAAGAAATTCAAAATCATTTGCGGTTCAATCGTGCATACCCTACGGAAAAACTATCCAAAGGGATATCTATTCTCGAACTGAAAAAACTTTATCGCTACAAGATTCTCTGCTTACAATATGAAAATAGAAGAGAACTAACATCCATAAAACATGAACACAACACAAAATAAGAAAGTTTTCTACAGAAAAAACTGCAAATACGATTGGTCAGAAATCATTCTACTACACGACTCCAAGGCTGTTTTGTCAGGTTCCACAGATTATCTGAGTCATAACTGATACTTCAGTTCACAAAAAAAATAATGATTGGTTGCAAGGTTTGTCTGTAGAAGACATGATGAAAATAGCTAATTATTACAGGTGATTCATTGCATCATAGCCGAAATCAGTTATATTTGTACTAATTCTCATGTTTCTCCATATACCTTTTACTGCATTTTATTCGTTTTAACGTTTTTTTTTTTCATTATATTTCAGTGTAGGTACCTTATCGGGTCTCCTTTTTTATTGTGTGAATGAATGAATATATGAATTCATATTTATACATTTTTATATTTCAACATTTTTCACATTTCATTCTCATTTTTACATTACATTTTTTTCAATATTTTTTACATTTTAAAATATCTGAATATTTTTCGTGGGAATCTCCGATTGATTATAATTTTCTATATTTTTTAATACATGTACATATTTGCACATAAGTTTCAATGAAATAAATCACATTTATATTATTATTATGATCGAAACAGCAATTCGAATATCCCAGAAGAATATATAAAGCTATAGCTTAAACTAGAATTCTGAATTCTGATATCTCTCAGTTCTCCATAGACCCCATAGGTTAGGTGAAACCCTATGAAGAGTAGATTGAGTGGGTGAAAGTAAAATGAAGTAATACAAAATATGTACATTTACATTTACTTCTGGGTAGTTATTTTAGGTTAGTAGTAGTAGGAATCCCCAAAGGGGGAGCCACAGATACATCTGAAAAAATTGACTTTAGCAATGTTTCTCAGTCATATTTTGAACCGACTTTTTCGTACACCCTGTGGACAATTTAGGAAACGTGATTGGTGCAAAATATTCAACCTTCTAGATTCATGGATCAATTGAAACATATCAGAAAATTGGTATCTACATAAAAATGCCCCATGTTCGATGAGTTGCATCTGTCACTTTTTTTCGAAAAATTTTAATAACTCAAAAACGGTTGATTTTGGATACAGGGTATAATGAACAATATACAATTGAAATAATAAGAGGAATTAAAAAATCATGAGAAATACTTGAAATTACAAGTATTGCGTTGCTTCCGGAGAAACCGGAAGTATCACAATGAATAAAATATTTCAACTGGATTCTCCAGACCTCCTTTGGTGTATATGGTAATTTTCATGAAGGAACTCCGTGTATATGAATTTCAGATTGAAACATTCGCATATTTTTTATTGAGTAATATACATGAAAAATAACTATATTCAGCTCCTACTCATCTCCTTGTGTATCAGAATCCCTGAGGCCAAGTTAGAATTGTCAACTTCTACAACTTTTTTTATCATCATTTCAGTCAACTTTCAACCCAATCCCCATAGAAAGCTCGCGAAAATAAACAGGAAAACCATACGTACGAGTTTTCCAACCCTATTTTCATCCTCATTTCAAATGATACCCTTGAGAGCTTGCTATTTTATGGTTCCGTCATGTTTAACATCGTAATTCCCGACGAATCTGCAGATATATCACTGTTGTGGGGTACATATACAAAGTGTTTTTGCTCTGTTGTCCACTACAGAGAAATAAGAAATGAACAAACATTATCTTTGAGTAGATAGAATTAATTTGCACAGATCAGAAATCGCTGAAAATGCTACGTGAGATTTCATTTTGAACTAAACTTGTACCATTGAATGGAAATGAGTGGTAGAGTTTTTACAGGGTGTTTATTAGTTTGTGGACGTAGAATAGCTCATTCAGAAATCAGAGAATGAATGAATGTTCCAAATAGGAGTTATTATATTTGCGTAGCACAATCTTGAAATATTTCTAATTATATGTTCAGTCAAGGCGAGACTACATTGGATTTACCTTTTTCTTCAATGAAACACCCCAAATATTCTTTCACCATCGAATTCAGCAGAGAATTCTTCATTCAGTCTTAACGATAACAGATGGACGACGAATACTAGCAAACGTTATCAATAATAAGTACGAGAAACTTTTTCATTGATATGATGGTGTAGAAAAGCTGAAATGGTGTATGTTTGTATGTATGTAAATTTTCTTTAGATTGACAGCGAGTGGTGACATCTTTTGAACGAATTGAGAAGTCTTCCATGACAGGTGTCTTGTCAATGACAATGGAATAGTTACAGGTTTCTCTCAATCACCCTGGTCTAATCGTCATTAAAAACGTCACGTCATGCGTTTACTTGTCACTTATCTGGCCAATGCGTATCGCACAAATATGATTTTATCAGTGACGTTTCAAGGGGTCATGACAAAGATTCAATAAATCAACCACAGAGTAGTGTCCTTCGATTCGTTATTTACGAATATAAATATTATATATACGAATTGTTTTTCAGTGTTTATAATAGTAGTTAGTGCAAGTTTTAGTCAACACCAAACGTCGGAGTCTTAGGGCGTCGATTCGAATCCCGATCATCGCCGATAAAATGAAACTAAGAAAAAAATGAAAAATACATGTTGTTCAAGAAACAGATTTTTCGCACAATGACAAAATCTCGCTTGATTCGATTCTACTTGGTGTATTAGAATTGTACGGCAATATTTCAGGTACGTATTCTCTGGTACAAAATAAGGAAAAAGGGTGTTGTTACGAAGTGCCAAGGAATCATGGATTCATCGTGCTCAATGTTGCATTCAATAAAACGGAGGCCAATTTGAACAATTCCTCTAAACATCTGTTGATAAATCTGTTTTCATTCGATTTAGATGTCCTAATTGATATCAAATATCGAAATAGTATAAATATTTCAGAGCATGAAACTTTCAGCCAATTTACGAATTCATTAATTACTGAGGAAACTGAACGGAATTCGACCAGGAGTCAGGAGGGACAGAATCTAGGTAATAGGCGAATGAATTTGAGATCGCAGCTCCAAAGTGAGCAGTCAGAGAACCATACAAACGGGCATTGATAGTATCTGTTTACATGTGTTTCCATTAATAAAGTGTGAGTTTATGATGAAAATAAAGACATTTCAGACTTTTATAGTGAGCTAGGGCATGCATGTGTATGTATTTGTTTTATTCATTGTATTATATTGAAAATAATACGAGGTTTTTAGATTCGAATGGCGATATTTAGTTTAGGGTTCTTTGAAGGCATGAACCCTTTCAGAAGTGTTCATGAAGGTGAAGAAGTTTTGAGTGCTGGACATCATAATATCATGATGACAAGAATATTGTTTTCGTAATGGAATGAATTATGAATTTAAAGTTTTTGTTTCCTCTGATGTTTATTGGGGGAAGTGCTAAATGAAATGGATAATGTGAAATCTTGTTTCAATTTTGTTGATACCTGAACAATACTATGCTCAATTGTGACCATTAATGTAAACAGAATTTCATCTATCTACTCACAATATTTATATCACCAGCTTGAGGAAAAGCATGGGAATCAATATTGGAATTTTGATTTTACCGATTCAGAGTTTTACAATCTTTCAAATATTCAAATTCAGTATATAAAATCAACAAAACATAATACCAAACACAAGAACTATGTCCGCACGTCCAGTTATTTTCAGTGCCACCAGGTGGCGTATTGCTTATGTTTATTTGCCAATAGGTTGAAGAACTTTAAAAATATATTACAATTCACCAGTGGCGTACGAGCAAGTTTTTCTTAAGGCTTTTATGGATTGAGGCCTCGGAAAATGCAACACTCTGTATGGTATTTGGAGAAGATTTACTTTCATATTAAGCAGCACCTACTGCTTGATACTCATACAAAATTTGAGAGCTCTATCTGCAGTAGATCAAGCACAATAAAATAAAAACTTAATTTTTTCTACTTTCAACACCCTGTAACTCCGCTAATAATCGAGATCGTACACACGTTCATGGGAACTTTGTTCCTTATTTTGTACCAGAGAATACGTACCTGAAATATTGCCATGCAATTCTGAAACTCCTTGTGTTTTACTGATTATTTTCGCCTTTTTAGCTTCTCCAAACTATATTTATTTGTACAAAGTACTTGGTTCTGGAGCCTTCACTGCGATGAAAGATGTTTAAAATCAATTTGTAGGGCAAGTTTATCTGTATGCCTGCAGGCCGGGACAAGTGCAATTTGACTCAAAAATTACAAATTTGCACAAGGCACGACCTAGACGCAACAGAAAGCCTCTTCAAAGCCCCCAAAATTCCAAACCCGATCACCCTGTATCACCCACAGGATTTCGATTGAGGTCGTCGTCGAAAAATTCGTTACGCATTCAAATGCCACCACTCGGTGATGCAACCGATAGGAGATCAGACCAGTAATATGATTCAGAACCAGTTGAATTTTTCATATACCGAATACGTCTCGCGTCTAACGGTTCAATGCCTTGCGTTTCAATGAAAAGCTCGTAGAGTTGCGGGCAAACTATTCGAAGTGATGATTATAAATAAAGAGATTAATATGTCGGTAAATTGGTACCTTTCGGTCGAGGATATGCCCACTCGAAGGGTAATTTGTGTGTGTTTGTATGTAAATGTGCGTTTTCAGACACTTTGAGGAAGGTTCCATCCTAGCGGAACACTATTATCGACGAGGTGTGCCTCAGGAAACGTTTACATTGAAAATGATGTGAATAAGCATGGTTTAGTTAACCTAAAAAAATAGGGGCGTGACCACAAGGATTAACAGAAAATTTTAAATCTTCAGGAATGTTCAGAACACCATGATAAATTAGCCGACATTTACAAAAACGAATCTGAGGTCAAATATGAGATATTTCATCATTAACATAGATACTAATGCAATATAAAGCTGTTGAAGCACTGAGCTAGGTGCAAAGACTGCTTGGTACATGAAAAAATAAACCACAATAATTCAATGGGGACAATTTCTTATAGAGGATTCTAAAATATATCTTGTGGAATCCTTCGAGGTATTCATCCCAGATCGAAGGGAGTTACACGAAGACCTCACTATAGAGAAGAGCAATGTTGACGGATCTGGTGCAGGAATTTATTGTCCCTTTTTGAATGAGACACACTTCAATAAGCTTGGTGAACACACTTCAGTGTTCCAGACAGAAATTTCCACGATTCTTCAATGTTTAATGGGAAGGAGTTCACAAGAAAGGGAATTCGTATTTATTCGTATAGTCAGGCTAGCCTAGAAGTTTTGATAGGGTAGAAGGTGACGTCCAGACTCATCTGGAAGTTTATCAATGAACTTTAAACACTGTCATGATAAAATAGAGTTGAAGCTTGTGGAAGCTCGATGAAACGATCTGAGTTGATTAAACAAAGTGTCAAATCATGTATTATTTTCACAAGCAATGCAATAAGCTTCAGCATTTTTTAGGAAGGGTGAAGATTAGTTTTCGAAATGTTTTGGGAACAATATTCAGTACATTATACAAAAGCTTTCGAAGAATAATTCAACAATTAAATACTGAAACGATAGAAATTCAACTTCAATACTTTTGTCAGTGGTCGATTGATTGACCTCATGTTTGGATAATATCAAACGTCACTGTCACCATCATCAATCACGCGTTTCTGTTCTTCCTGAAAAATATATTATTTTTCCATTCACCACGTGACTAATGAATGAAGTTTGCTCATCCATTGTTCTATCCACGCATGTAGAAGAAAAAATCCCATCGCATACTCACAGGGGATTTTTCCTTATCTTCCTATGCCAATAAAAAATGTCAGTAACTGAAAGAAGAGACAGGCACCAATAAAGAAGGTGTAAATGGTTAATAGACCACCTTATACAGGTTGAGAACACTTCAATTCAGCCTACTTAGATTATATCTGGTGAATACAATATTGAGATTCAATAATTCAACCAGAAATGTGCAATGTTAGGTGCAGTAAGGAAATATTCCGTAGCAAGATTCAATTAACATTGTTAACGACAAGCAATGCCCTTGTTTATATCTTTCTCAACCTTCCTTGTCAGTTGTTCCGAGTTCCGTGCTCTTCAGTTTCCTATACAGTATCTGAAGATTTTATCTCGGGTATTGTGGTTTAATGAGGGCATAAAAAAGCCTATTGATTATTTCTGCCCGAATAGCAGCGAAGAAGGGATATTAAATTATGAGTTGACTCACAGAATGAGTCACTGTCTGCGGTGCTACTAGTGATGTGGTACACGAATGCCAAGCATTCGAACAATGCTAATTTTGCAATCGTCTAGCATCTTATTCAATTTTACTTTAGACTACACGTGATTTTATTACGATTATCAGCAACTGAAAAACCGTGCTGAGAACCATGCAGCGTTGCCGGTATTCCGATTTTTCCTAGAGCTTCAGAAAAGTCGATGAGGCGTTTTAAATTTTTTTGGATGAGATGTTGAATTTACACTTTCTATAGGCCGGGACTAGTGCAATATTAGTATTAAAAACAATATTATCACCAATCACGGACTACAGATTGCATAAATGGATTCAGAAAATTATTCTTCTAGGGGCACTCCTGGAATTCTGGCTATAACGAATCATAAAAAACCAATATCTGTCCACAAAACTGATAAATAGGGTCTTGGTATATTTCATCAATAACGAACCAACATTTTGAGAAATTCAAAATATTTGTGTATAGAAAATTGAATAAAGATGGAAGAAATGAGAAATTTTGTCATGGAACGTCAGTCGATTTCTGATGATTTACCCATGTTAAAAAAAGTTTAAAGACTAATTTCTTCTTTCAATTCATAATTCTATCACAAAACGTATTCTTGATGAATCTCTTCCTCGTATATTCTGTAGTGTACCACCAGAGAGATGCTTCATCATTTCTGATATGTTTTTTTCGTCTTCTGGAGAAAATGTACTCAAACGCTTGATGTGCTTTCAACCTTCCTTTGACGATTTGATCGTGGTTGAGAATTTCGCTATTGCCCAAATAAATCGATATGACGTCTTCGAAAGTCTTTTCCAGACTCTGTCATGGTTGTAGTAAGTTGTAGATCAGCTATAATCCGTCTTGAAACTTTCTTAAAATTTTGCCATTGAACTAATTTTCATTGGACTGTTAATTTTGATCACCATTTTTTATTTCAAACGGGTTTCATATTACATTTTTTTTTGTTCAACAAATTATCTATCCTGGTCTAATATACGTCTCATTTTATAACCGAGGTTCCATCGACCGTAGGTCACCCAGTATCACATGTTATTATTCCTAGTGAAATTACTATAACTTTCAACTTACGTTCATTGCTTTCCATAGCCGACGTGATATTGAATAATAATTGTAAGAATTACTTCTAGTATGTAACAAGCTATAGGATACACTGGCTCCAAATCACCCATTCCATCATTTTATACGTTATTTATCTTGTGAAACGTAAACGTAAATACTAGGCAATGCGAGTGAAATATGATAATCGTCTTCGTTGGAAACTCTCAGCTAGACATAACGGCAACATATAGTTGAATAAATAACGTTTTATTCCTCGAATGTACATTCACTTCTAGTCGATCTAGTGTGACGATATACAGGGTTTCATCGATACACATAATGCTGATATGTCAACGAAATAATTAAAATATTTGACTAGAAGATGCTGGCGAATGGCCTCCTAGGTCCCAGGATTTGACACCTATCGACTATTTGCAATACATCAACACCAAACCGAGCAATTTCAAAACTATTTTCAGAATATTGTCGGTTGATTCTTTAATTTTACAATCAGTTGATGTTTGGAAAATAGTCAATCACTAATATTCATATATTCAGTCAGATATACTGATTGATTCCTCTTGATTCATTGACTCAATACGTTTGGAAACTCACCCTGTACCCTGTATTTTATTTACACCGAGCCACCCTGTATTCAAATTCACCTATGCTGAATTGAGGTAATCGTATTCCTACCGAATGGAAATTCTCAAGATAATTTGTTGAATTCGACATAATTAACAATGACAATTAACATAACATTAATATTAATATCATTTCGTTTCAAATGAGCAACAAATAAAATAGATAAATATATAATTACTGGACGAGATTGACGTTCAGTGTTATCGAAACAGTGATTTGATTAACGTTTTTATTGGTACTTAGATGGATTGTTTGAATTCTCACCAACAGATAAATATAAAATGAAATATGGGCAATTTACAAATTACTTGTTTCAACCATGAATTCTTCTGATGATACAGGATACAAGAAGTTTATATGAGTTCTGATTATTATTCTGACTTTCGAAACTCTCATAACATTAACTGAGGCTCCCAGAAGCCTTTTGGAAATATTCAACTGCCTTTGGATATTTGACAAAATCCTCATAGATAATCAACTGAAAATGAGAACGAATTCGAAACATTCCTGAAGATTCTTGAAATTTTTGGTTATTCTTATGACTCGGTAAAACATTTTGAACACCAGAAATATTCCTATACTGTTGGAACAATTGAGGTTCCATTCATCTCCTTATTATTTCGAATCTTGTTTTGACATCTTTGGTTCCAAAAATGTATCCATGAACACGCTATAGATTGAGAATTATAATACCAAGATCTCAACAAAAATATAAGATCCAAAGGCTTTGTAAATTTTTAGATTTTTCCAAGGACTCCTAAAGAAGTTTGGACCTTCATCTTGGAGTTTTTATCCTTGGTGACCTTCGCATTCAAATTTGATTTACTTCCTCGAGATCGAATAAAGTAATTGCAAGTACTTTCAAGAAGATTCTCTGGAGATAATTCAATATTTCAAGTTGAGTGTTCAGTTTTCGATCTCTTCGAATTGACAGAATATTAATTTTTCAAACATTGGAAGTTTATGATTAAAAGGATATGTTTAGGGACCTTTTGATAAATATTACTAGGAAATTAAGATCCATTATTATATTCATATTCAACCAGTACTTTCTTGAATTCCGGAGAATAGAATTCCCTAACATTTTCTTCAATGGATTTTTTTACGATTTCACAGATTATTTTGGAAAAAATAAGTTATTTCAACTAAAAAGTAGTTTCAACGTGTATCAGATATTGTTAGATATATTGTGAATTTTCCAATATTTTCAATAAATAATTCGATTTAAAAACTCCTATCGCAGATTTCC
This sequence comes from Plagiodera versicolora, assembly GCA_037013635.1. Taxonomy (NCBI): domain Eukaryota; kingdom Metazoa; phylum Arthropoda; class Insecta; order Coleoptera; family Chrysomelidae; genus Plagiodera; species Plagiodera versicolora. The sequence continues at coordinate 3,958,240 of CM072993.1, read as the reverse complement.
AGATCTTATCAAAGCTTTTGTCAAAAATAATTATCAATGGTTTTGAGGTTTTATCTAAGGAAAAACCTCAATCATTTTGAAGAATGAAAGGTTCACTTACTTCAAACAACACATGAACGTTCAGATATTATCATTCTCCACAATATTGGTTTCGAGGTATATTTGAAGATATTGATATTTTCCCGTTCAGAAGTTTTTATAGATTTTTCAAGAAGAATCACCCTATAATTTCAAAAATCAATGAAAAAGAGTCAGACTTTCAAAAATTCGAGTAGTTTTGACGAATTTCAAATATTTCGAACAAATTGTCATTCCAAACACTGATTTGAGCTGTAAAAGTTTCGAAGATCTCTTCAAAAATTTCCAAAAATTCTACTCACCATTCGAGTCATTGTTTGTGATGGTGTGCAATTGTGAAGTGAGCGTTTTAATCTCAAAGTCACTGACTGTTATGACAAACAGTTAGGCATTTCAGCGAATTTTCAAATCGTTATCAACTATTCAGAAGAATATGCGGATTTATTGGAATTTTGTCTGGCGAACATTCACTGTTTGTTTCAATTGTTGTTAGCGTTCTTTATCGCATTTGATTCCAATCTTAAAACGTTTAGATATAATATTTCGACTGTTTTCAAATCAGAATCATACAACGTTTCAGCGTAAATAAACTGACAAAAAGAAACTGTCAGAATTAACGAATAAGGATTTCAATAATCAGAAATAATCTCTGACGAATTCACGATTAGGTACTGTGAACATCGTTATCATGAACGCCATGGAGATTATTTTCAATTTGACATTTTCACATTCCCACTGTATTTCAAGAAAATCCCAAAGATTTCTAGGAGTGCCCAACAAATCGCACGGACGATTCTGTCTCCGTTCCTTCTCCTCCGTCTTCAACAAATTCTCGTTAAACTGTTACGACATCCGAGACCGACAGTCGACAGCTGACCATAGCAGGCGGTGAAAAAAAAAAGAAACAAGTGACTGATATAGAGTGCACTGACCACGGACCACGGCTCACTTGGTTTTTGACCTCATCGGTGAGGCTGCTTAGTACGTACAGTGGTGTTCCGCCCGCCTACTTTACGATGACTCACGTGGAGTACGTACAGGGTGATGCGACAGTGTTGTCGGTTGGGTGGGTTTGTAACTAGATCTACTGATTTTCAGCTCGACATCTTTCAAATCGACACTAAGTACTAACACCAATCATAGAGGTTTCATTATGATTTCTGATGAAGAAAATTGAAGATTTTAAAATTCAAGTTCAGTTCAGAATATGCCGGATTTTTGAAAATTGGAATTATTTTAGGAGATGCAGCAGATTTTGTGATAGAGTGATAAAACTTCAAACTCGATTTTCTCAAAACTCCTTTTCTTGAAGAGATGATATCTCATGTTCTATCTGACCGATTCCTTCGAAATTTTGTGATAATCTTCTTTATACGTCTATTTATAGCCTAGACCTTGAATTTTGAAGAATTTTGAAGTTCGTAAAGATAAAAATTATTTTTTTTTTCGAGTGGACGCCATTTTGTGAATTAATACTTTCACTGAGGTACAAGCGATAGCGGCATCTTTACGGTTTTTTATTATTTTTTTGATTTGAATCACTACACCGGCCTATCAGAATTTCGAAGAATTTTCGACTTTTCATCTTGAATTTCCTTTATATGCAGAAATATCGATAAACATATGAAGAAATGGACCGTTTGAACGTTTTCAATTTTGTTAATCCCAGTTTGAAAAATGCCCAAGAAGTAGGACTCTAGACCAGAATATCTCAGTTGAAAAGTGGATCATTTCGTAAATACAGGTTGTTTCAGGTTTTCATTGATGCTCTTGTAATGATTTGGCCAGGAAATTTTTCAGGGTGAAATATCAGAGGTTGCTTCAGTTTTCATTGCAAAATATCGAGGATGACAAAACTCTATAGCTTCGAGAATATTTGTAACTGAATCTATATTTGATACTCATCAAAGAATATTATATTTTGTTGTTTTTTTTGCGAAAGATGGAGTTCAAGAACCTTCTTCTTCGTTCATTTCTTTAAGGAATTTTAATTCCCACGAGTAGTGATATTCTTTTACTGTAAACTATCAAGCTGACAATAGATATCGCCCTAACTTTTTTTCAACAACAAATACATCATACGATTATAGTTACACCAAATCTAAGAGGCCATCTGTGAACAGCCTAGCACGCATTGATCACGAATTATGAATATGATGACGCAGAAACGTGCTGCATATTTGATATCGAGTTTTCGTAAAACATCCTAGCAAGTACTTTTCTTCAAGGAAGATTGTTTTGAATGTATTTCTGGACCAATTAGGACACCTCGTGCTCTTTCTCGGGCTGGCACATCAGCCTCTTCGATGTCCTTGAAACCTGTATGGCCTGATCCCAGGTTAGAGATAGTCTATTTTGACTGCTCAGGTTTTCAAGCAATCCCAGATAAATTTGGAGTTAGGTTGGCTGGAGCTGATTGCGTTGATAGACGCTTGGCGATGGCCTCACTCATCTCATATACAGGGTGGTCCAACGAGAACGTACCGAAATGTATAACTACCAGGAAGAGATTTTATCGAGAAACTTGTTCGAATGAACAAAAACAGACAAAAAAAGCGAATTGTGCTTTGGAAAATATCATGAAGTCTTACTTTAACAAAACGGTGGGTTTTTAAGCGAAATCGATTTACTTTTTGTATTTTTTGAGAAATGCACTAGCGATATTTCAAAGGTCCATATCTTTGCAACGAGTAGACAGAATTTCAAAAATAAAAGAGCAATGTATAGGACCCCATTCCCATCAGAAAAAAAATTAGGGGATGCAACCCCAGCTTAGGAGGGTACAGTTTGGGCTATACTTTTTGCGACAAAAAATCCTGGTAGTTATACCTTCCGGTACGTTTTCGTTGGGCCAGGCTGTGTATGAAACGCACTGTATATGCCTATGTATGCCTCAAAATCTACAATAGATCCTTGCGAAAAAATTACTCTTTGGATTTTTCCTCGTGCCTTCTAAGCTACTGACTAATATCGAGAAAAAATTATCAAATATATAAGGAATAAAATATTTCGCTGGATAACCGTATCGCCATTTATTGAAATGCATTTTAATTATTTACACGACACTTTTTGAGCTCTGAAGAATGCGTCGACATACAGGTTTACAAACGGCATTCGAAGGGTGTGTCTCTGTCGTTATGAAAAATGCTCTTTTTAATTGAATATGTATGGTATGCGGAATACAGAATACTCATCGCTGTGATTGCTGAAACATATTTGACCATGATGTATGTAACGTACATTCAGTCAGAGATATGAATTGGTAATTTTCCGTATACAGATTCATTGAGTTCACGAATAGATGAAATATTTTCCATAAATACATTTGGTTCTTGGTCAATGGCACAGAATTTTGGAAGAGCGACTGGAATATACAGGCTGTCCGTTATTAGAATGTCACTATGGGAATCTCGCTTATTTAACGAGATGCAAAGTTGGTTAAATTGGGGCAAAGTTGCGCATTTTCATGCTGAATAATAATCTGAACATTCTGATTTTCGTTATGGATTACCTAATCATACTATGGCGGCGAAACACCTGTCAACTCTATTATTTCTTGTGGGCACCATTTTGAATTTCCACATTTTTACATGACGTTTTTTATTCTATTCACAACGATGTACTACATATGGTCGATTGGTCTATCTAATCGGCACTGAATAAGTTAATGAATCATATAATTATCGGAGTTTAGCTTTGTACCAAAATATGGAGAATCAGAGAGTTTGTTTTGTGTTTATGCAAAATATTATGAAATACTGTACATAAATCAAGCTAGATGAAACGTGAATTATTCTATACATGAACTTACAACTTTCAGGGTTCAATAATGAAACATAACCTTGTTTGAAATCGTAATTTTTTTTAATGACCGACGATACTGCATCAGCAACTTAGCCTGGAGGATTTATCAATTTCTTAAAAATTCAGAAGTTGACAGAGTGGAAGCTGTTCTCATTGAATCAAAATCGTCCAGCATTTCACCGTTGAAAATTTCAAAAATAAAAATTTTCGAAAACAGCGCAAGTGCATTTTAACAATCAAATTCGTTATTGTTTACTGTAACATTTCTATTATCATGAGAATTGCAGAATCTCAATTTTAGCGAAACTGAAAATTCACATGTTGAAGAAACTCTCACAATCTTATCTACTTTTATTTAACGTTATTGTGGTTTTGGCCAAGTCATAGTTTGCAAAACTTTTGATTCATTAAACGATTATACTTATCACAGATCTCTGAATATTAATAAGTAGGTCTATTCCACTAAATTCACCATTTATTTTTCCTAGACAATTTCTCTTTCTAGAGGATCTCAAGAATAATTTAGAATATTTTCCCATGAACATTGACCGTTTTTTTCACTCGAAAACACCCAGTTGTACAATAAATCAGACATACTGTGAGACTAGATCGTTTAACTACCTAACCTCAAAGCCCCAAAGATTATTCATGTTTAATTATTCATGAATTCAGAAGTTCTTGTGATGGGTACGACATTTGACACCGATTTTCGGTGGAAAATCAACTAGGACGTAATTTTTTATGTGTCACATCAATGTCTGAATTAATCTTGGTTTCAGTACAGTATGTCCCATTTTCGATGCTCTTATAGGATATGATGCATTTTGGGACCTTCTTTTAGGCCATTTACCTTTCAACTCATTTTAGAACACTTAATATTTTTTACGCTGAATTCAGTGACGTAATAAAATTTTTCAAAATGATCTGCTATTCGGAAAAATCAAATGCCTCACTACTTTGACGTTATGAGTTGACACTAAACACATTTAGGAAAATTTAGGATTTCAAGAGATTTCTCCATCTCATAATTCAAGGATACCTTAGGACTCAATATTTTTCCGTTAATGGTTACGATAGTGAAATCAGACAAAGGATAGGTTCATAAAAAAATTGGAATTCGAATAACTGAAACTGAAGAAGAAAAGTTTTGGTTTTTCACTATGCATCACTGTCCAAACACACTCAAAAAAGAAAACTGTAGAAACTTTCGCAGGTTAAGGGCTAAGATACAGATTCATGGTTCATGCAACATCTATTGAGAATATTAATGGTTCATGCTTCTCTAACTATATAAATCATAGACAATTTACTTCAACACTTGCAAACCATATCTGTATATGATAATAATATAATACTCCAAATAACCACATTCGAGAATGACAATGAAATTATATCAACATAACCAAAAAAATTCCAACGTTTTCTTTCTATCAAAGATCATTCTCCCAAATTTTGCGGCAAGATTATGCTATTCGGCGTATGCGTTGTTACGATCTTTCATTTTCATGATACAAATGTCAAATGTCACACCTTTGGAACATGAAAAACTTGCTCGTTGATCTTTGGTTGGCGCATGTTTTTAGTTCAGTTATGAGTGAAAACCTTTGCCTCTAGTTTCTATTTTGTTTCAACTCATTCATTTTTATTTGATTTATCAAATCACCTTTTCTTGTTATATCGACGCTATTATTGAGATCATCATCCATGTTTTCTCTTAATTAATGTTTTTAGATGTAAGAGTAGATACTTTAGAATTGTCCTTAGAGACTGATGATGAGCAACTGTCTAGCCGAAACATGATACCCCAATCAAATTCAACACTAATCACACCTTGTGGGAAGAGTTAATTGCCTATAAGAAGATGAACGAAACGAAGACAATTCGAACAGTTCCTATTACAGTACATCACCAGAAGAAGAGTCAAATGTGATTTTGATGAACCGTTTCGTAACACACCTTTTTTTAATTAAACATTATTTGAGAGCCAAACCGCTAGCCGACCGATAGTGGGTGCGGTGAAAACGGAACATCCGGTATATGGATGCGGTGATTTAATGCCTAATTTAATCCGAATTGTGACAGCGCGTCGTGGTTTTGGATATTCGTTTCGTCGGTCGTTCGTGGATAGCGAACAATACTGGACTATTTATGATTGTTTAATTCATCTAAAGCGATAACAGCTTCCAGTTATAACAGCCAGGGAGATTCACACGATGTTTTACGCATCACTGACTTCTTATGGAATACAGGGTGTCATGCTCTACCAGAAGAAACAAAAATTTGTTGAAGATTCCTCAATCGAAGCTTTCTTTCATGCTTTTGGTTGAACAAAATAGTTTTGATTGAAACAGGGTGATTCAGATAAGAAGACACTGAATATCGTGGCTTGATCAATTGAGAGTGTATCCTAAAAGTATTAGAATAAACCAAACATATGACAATTGAGTGAGATTTTATGAGCATAGACACTAACTCTGAAGAAGTGATTTTTTTAACCCTTCTAAGAAAAAACTTCCAAGAATATGTGTTCTGAAAGCCTGGGATGAATACATTTTCGAAACTTCAAAATTAAAATATTTTTCCGAAAATGTATTCTTACTGAACTAGACTGGTCAATAGTATAGATTTTTTTTTCACGAATTGCTATCATGAAAATAGTAGACTTCGAAAGGACACTAAACAATATAGGTTATTCAAATATATTCATGAATTTAAGGATGCCAGAATACTACATAATGGATATTGTGAACAAATAGTTCAGATATGAATTCAATGCTAGCTGATCCATTTTTTTTTTATGATGTATTTGGACATTACATTTGTTGCAAAATATTCCTGAAATAGATTCTTCAAAATTTTTAAATAAAATATACCAATAATTTATATTTGGATGTGAATTTTTCGTTGAGTACATGAAAATCGGTTTTGAATGTGCTCATGAGGAATTATTTTCAGATTTTACAATTTCGGAATTGAACTCATATGACAAGAATCAGTTCCTTCACCACCAATGAGAATAAATACTTGTTGACAATAAAAATAATTGGATATATTTGATTTGATTTTTCTTATTGGTAAAACTCCAAACAGTTTAAACTGTATAACTGCAGATTGAGGTGTGAATTTTAGATAATAAAAATATTGAAAAAGTTTTTCGATGTTCTGGTGAAAATATTTCACGATGTACTTTTTTATCCAAATTTTGTTTTCAGTGAGCTGGAAATTAAGATTTGAAAAACAATTCACAGGCTGTTGAAGAGTTTGAATGGCAAACAAAATGAAATAGGGTTCAAATGGAATAAGAAAAAAAAGTTGAACGTCTTTATGTAATCGTTTATGAAAGAAATATTGTTCTCTTATTTTTCAATTAATTTCAACCCGAAATCATGATTCGTGATCTAAATTTCTTGACAAATTTATTGGATGTAAGAATGGAGTTCAATTCGCAAAAAAAACTGCTACTTCAATCTATTTTTCACGATCACAAAAGTCTTTACTGAAAAATATCTGTAATTTGAACACTGCATTCTTATTCCACTTGTGTTTGCCAAACGAAATCTCTTCAAAACTCCTTTTAACCTGTACCCACAATACCACTACTGAAATAAACTAGTACCAACATCACCAATCAAAAAAAAACATACACTGTTTTAGGCTACACCTATATCCAAAAATCCTCTCTAGCGGTCGCACTCAACAGAAAAAAAAAGTGATCACTCGTCCGCACTACCAATTGGTACTGAGCACCACCAGCAAGCAGTACCCATCGGTACCCGAAGACCGACGCGACCCGTTGGGCGCTCGACGACTGAACTAACCTCGTCAAAGCCAAAGATGGTCTATATACGCGATCTCGGACAACTGTTACGGTGCTGGGTTTTCGTGGTGGGGCGAGGGAGCTTTTGGTAGCTACTACGAGGACCCTTTGTTCCGAAATCGCTCGTTTACCTGGCACCAGAGGCGTCTCCGGAGGGCCGAGAGCAGGGTTTTCCAACTAAAATTCTCAATCTTCACTAAATAACTCATTCATTTATTTATTTATTCATTTACAACTACAAAAGTTTTCGCAGATTTCAATCCACTATAATACCCACAATATGAATAATAAATTCAGTTTGTTTTATACAGGGTGATTCATTAGGAATGGGCAATCTTTAAACTGGAGATACTTCATACTAAAATATGGCGATGGAGCCTAACATGTCTCATAGAAATGTTGCAAGTTTTCAAGATACAGGGTATTTGAAGTTGGGATTTCAATTAGCAAGTTTCCATTAATTTGATGATTTTCATTGACTTCTCTTATTATACTACAAATAATACACTCTTACTTAGTGACAGTGAAATTTTCAAATATTCCTTCACTCGAAAAGTGATGGCTTGGGAGTCAAATAATAATGCAAATAAACTGATAGAAAGTCATTTTAGCCATAACTCATTAAGCAAAAAAGTTATTATAATTCACCTAAGTAACAGGATGTCACTAATACCCAGTATGAATTCATAATAAAATCCATAATTTTCATGCCGAAAAACATGAATTTGCGAATTTTCAGGACGATGCTGTCCCAAATCACAAAATTATTGATGAATTTGAAATTCATATTCCAACTGTATATCGTGAATCTCTAGTTCAAAGATTGCCTAATCTTAATGAATCACCCTGTATAAAAATCATGACAAATGTAAAAAATAAGCGAGATTCCCATTCGGAAAACGGACAGCCTGTATATTCACATACACCAACAATAGAAATGTCAAATTCTTCACATATATTTTCAATGAGATTTTGAACATTTTCAATGAATGTTTGGACCCAATTATACACTCAAAAAATACCGAGTTCATGAAACGAGATTTTGTGGTTGGCCAACAAGGCATTTCTTCTTAAACTCAACTTCATCTTTTCAGGTCAAAACATTAAAACATCAAAACACAATTTTATGTCTGTCGAAGTTCATTTGTGGAAAAACTAACAAAAATAAAAAAAAATGTTTTTCTACGACTGTTAAAAAAATTGTACCATATTTCACTATTTTCTGTGCGCAAAACGCTTGTTTATGGTAATAGTGAAAAAAAGGTAAAAATCGTGAAAAAAAGTGTCGTAGCGGGTCATTATTTCACTCTGGCGTGATGCAACTACATGCACCGAATCATAAGAGTGCGCTGAAAACAAATTGTAGTTGTCTCGCGATCTTCGTTTTAGAAACGTCAAATTTAATTAGATTTGTGTTTTGACGTTTAAGTACGTGTGTACACAAGGTTTGTAAATTAACTCTGAAATTTATTTAAATATGGAAATTGACGAAGATTCTGAACACGAAATATGCACACCCGAAGATATTATCGAAAAAGCAAATGTGGCAACGCAAAACTTGTTGCCTGAGAAATCAAAGGAAATTTATCAAAAGGAGTACAACACGTTTATGGAATGGCGCATTCAAAATTCAGTTCACAGTTTTACAGAAAGGGTATTATTAGCATATTTTGAGGAAAAATCGAAAAAATTTAAATCTTCAACGTTATGGTCCACTTATTCAAAGTTGAAAGCAACATTAATGATTAATAATAATGTGGATATAAGCAAATTTTCAAAGCTAATAGCCTACCTAAAGCGGAAGTCAGTGGGGTACAAACCAAAAAAATCTCAAACATTTACAAGAGAAGAAATAAATAAGTTTTTACTGGGAGCACCGGATGACCAGTATCTAATGTTTAAGGTAAAATTGTAGTTATTTTCTTTTTGCGTTATTTAATGGGTTGTACATTTTTAGGTTACATTAATATTAGGAATTGCTGGGGCTTGTCGAAGAGATAAGTTATATAAAACACTCGTTGATAACATTGAAGACAAGGGGGAAGTTCTACTAGTAAGAATTCCAGATTCAAAAACGCATACACAACGCCGCTTCACTGTCATTGGAGATACAGGAATTGCTAACTTGAATTTGTTGAATATTTATAGAAAATATGCTAAACTTAGACCAAAAAATGCAGATAATAAACATTTCTTTCTATCATATAGAAACGGAAAATGTACTAAACAAGTAGTAGGCATAAACACATTTTCAAAAATTCCTTCAATAATTGCCAAATATCTTAATTTACCCCAACCAGATGCATATACAGGTCACACCTTTAGACGCACTTCGGCTTCGCTTCTGGTTGATTCCGGCGGGGATATACTGAAATTAAAACAACATGGCGGATGGAAGTCCACTACTGTTGCCGAAGGGTACGTGGACAATTCGTTTAACACTAAAATGGATTGTGCAACAAGGATTCTATGTGGACATGGAACTAACACCGATATTTTCAACCAACCATCGACCTCAAATATAAATGAGTGTGAAAACAACTTAAATATTGCAAACGTGAACAATAGTGCACATGAATCAGTACATCTAAATGAGTCAAAAAATAACTTGTTTGGATCAAAATTTAATATTAATAATCCCAACAACTGCACTTTTAACATTACTATTACGAAAGAAAGTTTATAAGTTGCTTCTTGTTTTGTTAATTATTAATTTGTTCTTTCTTAATTTCATCATTGTAATAAAATAAAATGTAGATACATATCAATTTATATTTATTCTCTTTCTAATTGCGTAAATATATATCAATTTATATTTATTCTTTTTCTAATTGCTGACAGTCGTAGAAAAAATATTGTATGAAACTCATGCATAAAGTGTCTTTTTTTCACTCATGGGATTGCCGCACTCGCCTACGGCTCGCGCGTCAAACTTCCCATTCGTGAAAAAAAGTACTACTTTATGCACATGTTGCATAAATAACTATTTTTTTTTCTAAACCAACCTAACATTGTCAGGTTTTGATAATGAAAATTGTGGAATTATTTGTTTCCACCATTTCTTGCGAGAAGTGTATATAATATAGGTTCAGAAATTTAAAAGTGATTCACCTTTAACCCTACTGGAAAAATTTTTGCAGAAAAACTTTTTCCGAAGAATTACGGATACAATTCGTTGCATTATATTCTGAGTCCAGATTCTTCAATAGGAAATTGAACTTCTTTCTCACATGCATAAAATATAACAGAACTAGGCATTAGATCTACTCCCAACCATAGAAATATATTATGAACTAGTATGCTAATTCCTTATAGATGTCTGGCGAGAAAGTGTTATCCAATAGCTATTTTTTATGAAGAACTCCAAATCACACTCGTGATTGAGATCGCCCATGACATTGATGTTATGGTGGAAGGTATTGAAATCTTGTCATATACGATATTGTAATACTGTTTAGAATTGAAGAAGTTTTTAACTTTGACAAGAGGGACCAGAATAATTTTAATCAGTACTCCTATATTGCTGATAGCAAAGAATATTCATCTAGTTCAAAAATGAAATACAGGTTGAGTTGTTTCATTACTATTATCATACATGGATGCACAGAAGAAGTTCCGGTTGCTCCATAAGGTCAGCAATGGTATAATCTTCTTGAATACACCAAGGACTTATGGAAGGTCTGCTTTTCCTAAGGAGTCTGCAGAAATGACAGACATGAGAGAGATCATCAATCCGAATATGCATTGCACACAAAACTGAACTGGAATTAGAATTTCATGTGTCCAAAGAGTTCATATAGGATTTTGAGTCTCGAAGAAACAATGTAATACCAAAACTAAAATCTTCATCAATACTGGGTGAAATTTCAAGTGGGTCATCAAAATTAATTTGGAGTGCGTGTTAATTTTTACTGATTGGCCTTATCCACATACTTTGCTACTCTCTTCAGATGCCAGTAGGGAACTCTTCTAGAAGAAATGATGAAGGGCCTGTACAGTTTTTCATATCCTCTTCAAATGTCCTAGTAGGTTTAAAAAAATCTGAAGTACAGAGTATGTTTTCGAGAACCCAAAAATATGTCGAATTTTTGTTTGGCCAGTCCTGGATTTTTTCTATGAAATATAGGTCGGTAGTCTTGGGTAGAAGTGAGATAATGTGTACACTGAATATGTCAGAAATGTACTGGATATACTGTAAAGTAGACTACTTATCATTATAAATTGAATTCGGAGTATCGGGTTTCATTAAAATTTTATTAAAATGTTAGGCTTCACCTTCAGGACATGCAGGGACTTCAGTCATAACACAATGAAGATACTCCACTCCTCATAGGTCAGATCCATTCTGGAATATGGATCTATTGTCTGGTCCCTACAGTATGATTGCTATGTCAAACAAATTGAAAGAGTGCAGGAAACATTTTTGAGATGTTGTGCCTATAAGATGGGTTTACTTCGAGAGCATTATGAATATGTGGAAATAGAAGAATTTCTAAATATTCAACCACTTTCTCATAGAAGATGTGTCTGCGATATATTATTTATGCAAAAAATACTCTCAGGCAATATCAACTGCCCACAAATACTTGAGACCATTGCAATAAAAACTCCTATTTATAATACCCGTACTCCAGATCTGTTCGCAGTTTCATTTCATTCAACTAATTATATGCATATTATTCTCCTCTCAACAGAATTAAAATATCTTCTAACAAGTATTCGTAGGACCTTGACTTTTTTTGTATGGATGTAAATAAAATCAAAAAAGTTTTGAATGATGTTGGTACTTCATGTTTTTCTTTTATTTTTTATACATGTATTGATTGTAATCTACTTTTATGCAAATTTCCCATGCATGTGATATTCTTTATTCATTGTATATTGGGTTATCCCGAGTGATAATAAATAAATATCAAAAGATCTATAGACGAATTTTCCTCATACATGTATAAATTATATGGGTTAATGTTGTCAGTGGTTTCCGGTTCAGTGCACAAATATTCTGAATTTATATGCTAGATTGTCAAAAGTGTTGCTTTTCTTTGAATGACCTCTAGTATCAATGAATTTCTTTATGAAAATCTAGGGCTTCAGTCCATTTGATATTTTGATCGATTGCTCCAGATGTTTAGATGTATGTATGATTTGGTGTTTCAGATTTATCTCTGAAGATCACCTGGATTTTTATATATCTGTATGCCCATGAGAAACTTCTTAAAATACTGTTACTATTGTTAGCATCGACGTTGAAAGACAAGACAAGTTGAGTATCCCAAGACTTCCAGACTAATGACTGATTCCTCCTTTGTGTTGGGTAAACAATAGTTGATTGTGGAACCAATTATTGGTTCCACAATTACACTCGCCTTTGTAAAATATAAAAGTTGAGCCTCCAACACAGAACTTCATGAAGTTCGTTAATTCTGATACCCTCCATTAAGTCAATATAACTTTCTGTCTAGGATTTAACATGGAATTCATTTTAACTGAACGATAAACGTCTCTGAGATACACAATATTGAAAGGACTTAAACTTGTCCCAATCTCAGGGAACCCTTCAATTTAATTGTCAATTCCAGAAGAACAAGAACTCCAGAGTTGTTCTCGATTCCTCATAATCATTAGTTAAAATTATTGTCAGAATGAATGAATCACAAGAATAGTTAAACTAGCAAATAAAACTGGTAAAATCGTTGATTTATTCAATACATCCACATATTCATTCAAAAATCAATTGTTCCAACTCAACTCAGTGTCAGTATCAAATAGTCTAAAAAGTCTTCTGTTCTGATCCTAGCAGTACTTTTTCGCGATACCTACACCAATTTTCGAATCACCCTGTATTCTGAGCCCCCGCCGCTGTTTTCCAGGAGCAACCACCCCGAAACGGTGTGCGTCTTCATCATATTACGAGCGATTTCGAGATTTTGATGAGCGCCACAAAAGACTCTGTGTGTCCTCGTAAATCTCTGCACGAATCTTCTCAGGTACACGGCGAAAGATTTACGGCCCAGGTAAAAACGACATCGTTCTCGACGCAATCATTTGCACCTGGACCAGACGCAGATGTTCGACAATAATAGAAATTTCTCTCGGAATAACTTCCACGATTTTGACACGGTTCACGGTTGATCAGGGGAATAGGGAATTGAATAGGAAGTATGCGGCGTATAACCTTGTTAGTGATAGTTGCGAGTGTGTTATCAGATTCTTTCTTTTCTTCTCCTCAGCTGAATGTTGTTGGTTTTGCGATAAGGAACGTAAACAGTGCTCCTCTGTTGAACCGATCGACACAGCCGAGCTTCAACTGGAAGTAAATTCCAGCGAATCAAATACACTGTGACTATTCAAAAACTTTCAATGGGCTATAACTCACAAATGAACGATGATATCAAAAAATGTTCATCGTGGATCAAACACTGAATATAAAAAAACATTACAATTATATTCGCAATAAAATTGCTACAAAATTATGTTTCTTTGGCTGTGTAAGCAGCTACTTACCGTTTCAGACTTCCATCACGGTTTCAAATCAATCATTCAACCCCGTTTCGATTACTGTGCTACCTTACTATCACAACTTGATGCAAATTGTTTGTCCGCATTGCAAAAATTACAGAATAGAGGTATGCGCCTAATTTTGCGATGTAATAGATATACGCCAACTAAAACAATGTTGGAAGTTCTGGATTGGCTTTCTGTGAAAGACCGTCTGTTCTATCTTGCCATGGTATTCATCTTCAAAATACTGTCTAGTAATGCACCCTCCTATTTTGATCTGTTTATTGTTTTCTATCACCAAATTCATAATCACCCCACTAGGGGGAATACTAACTTATATGTACCACGCTTGAACTTTACACGATCCATGAACTCCTTATTCCATAAAGGACTATTAGACTACAATAACCTCCCGCTTGAAATAAAACGAAGTGAATCTGTTGTGACATTCAAAAAAGGACTTACTGGTTATTTGAAGATACAACATCTACATTAGCATCGATATTATAATATCATATATATCTAGTATTTCCTAATCAATATTGTTATTTTTTCCATTCATTGAATGCTTGGATAATTTCGAGCATACATATTTCATTGCTATGAAGTTGGAATGTGACTTTGTCCATCCAATGTTTTTGAATATTAGGATGCCTATTTGAAAATAAAGATTGTTATTATTATTATCATTAAAACTGTTTCTAGGATAAAAAGGGGAAACTGAAATGGCATAAAGAATAACTCGCCCCCATCAGTAGGGTTCCTATATTTATTTTCACAATTTCCAGATATTAATTTGGTAATTATTGATACACCTCATGCAATTATTATTTATACCATTGGATAGCAATAGAAACGGGTTGGAGCATTTTTTTATATCATCTTTCGTTTGTGAGATATAGCCCATTGTAAGTTTTCAAAATTATCACAGTGTATAATGTTTATGTTAATAAATACTTGGACTGATCATCTAAACTTTGAAAGTTTAAATGGGTATATCAGTATAATTTTTTTTATATATAAAACTTTCCACAAAAGGAGACATCCTGTAATGTTCATAGAACATCGTGAGGAGCAAGGGAAAGGAGGTAGGAATTGGTGTTCTTTTTAAATTCCTGAAGGTCATATGCCTCGGGAACACCTCCCTGGGCAATGTGTTCCAGAGCCTCGCTGTTCGTTGGATGAACGAGTCTTTGAAAAGAGATGTTCTGCAGGTCACCAAATTAACCACAAAGGGGTGTGAAGACTGGACTTGACGGGTTAACCTCGAAGAGACCACCAAAGGAGGAACGATTGTTGATATTTCAGAAGAGCATCGCCCATGAAAATATCTATAGAACAGAGACAGATCGCTAACCCTTCTACGGTGTTAGTAAGTTAGTTAGCGAGTTAGTAAGCGATATATATGATATTCTCGAAACTCTATTTTTTTAGATCAGTCAATAATTCATACTTTCAAAAATATCATGTGGAAGCTGCAAGGTCGTCTCTTGAAAAGTTTTTCGATGGCAGTGTTCTAAAGAGCAATAACTCGCAGGAATGAATTGAGAGTTGAAACTTTGAACGCTTTTTCCGAAACGTCATCAGTTTTCAAAACATAACTCGTAGAAAAATTGAGCAATCGACTTCAAATTGAATATTCCTGAATATTTTCACTACATAAGAACTTGCAATATGGCTTTGAAAAACGATAATTCCTTTCCAAAAACGACAATCACCGGAAATTATTACGAGCTATTTTGGAAGTAGCACCTCAAAGAGCAGAAAATGTCCAAAGAATTGTCTGCTTAATGACTTTATATTTTGTTTGTTGACCAAATAGAAAATAGATAGATTGACAGATAAATAGAATGTTTTTTTCAAAAAGACCAATTTTTCAAGGTATTGGAAAAACCACTAGAGAAATAATACACAAATGTAAATGGACATACATATAAATAAAAAATAAATGAATAACCACCGCTGAGAAAACCCTTTCGAATTCGACGCTAGTTAGAACCACGGATCTCAGGGAGTTATCCACGAACTCATAAATTAATTTCCTTTTCGATTATTGTCTCGAGAGAATTCGTAGTTAGTTTTCTGTCTGTAGATTTTTTAAACGCAGCGGCAGTAGTCAACGAATAATATGCTCAAGTAGGTACAATCTCGAGAGAACACGCCCTTTTTCATCCGAGAATAATCTGACTGAACAAGCCGAGCTCAAACCACTTTAAATAATCATCATTCACCTAGTGATATTACTCACAATTGCTAGTCACGTGACATCAGTCCATTTTCTTACCATCAGATGGCGTATCGCTTAGCTTTAATTATCAATAGTCTATCTATGTTGGTTGATATTCAGGTCACATCTGGTGATTAATTCACTACCAGACTATCCCCAATCGAAAAAAAATGTGAAACAATAAAAAAATAGGATAGAACTCATAATGAGAGGAATAGAATAGAAAACAAATCATAGGAAGTTCAAGGGGATAAAGACGTTTTATCTCGATTTTACCTCAAATTTCATTTTGCAAAAGTTCATTCTAGAATAACATATGGTATTATGGCAACACTTCAACTGCTCAAAGTGCCTCCCTTTCTGAGAGGCGCATCTTGAGTTGTCTTGTTGGTTACCCACCAGATCAGTCATGTCGAAACCTCTTCAGGGAGCATAGAATTTTGACAGTTGGTGGAATATTTATTTTTTGGATACTGACCTATATTCATCAGAATCCGCATATTTACTTAGCGATAAATATTCATACAATACAAGGAAAAAAGAAAATGATCATGTACCTTTCAAACATCTAGGAATATCCAAAAGATCTCCTAATAATTTTGGTGCCCATTTCTATAACTTGCTTTCACAGGAGTTCAAAAATATGACGTCTCGTAATTTCAAACTAAACCTAAAGAAATACACCATACGCGTATTTCTTGATTGATACTTATGGATTCATGTGTATAGCTTGCTGCAGTTTTTTTATGTTGTTTCTATATTTTTCATGTCTCCCTTTGGGATCATAATGAATGAATGTATCACCCTTATTACCAGTTCATACAAGTCTGATTTAATTGTATTTCTTTCTTTTTGGGATCTCGTGCTGGGTAATGAACAGTATGATTATTATCATCATTATTATTATTATTGGATGTATTAATTTCTCATAAAACCATTGATGAAGCAAGGAACATGTCTCTCATTGAGAATTATGAAATATTGACAGCGAAAACTGTTTCAATTGAAATATTTGAAAAACCTAGTTTGTGTTTTAGCATTATGAAAGGAGGTACAATCATTTCGTGTTCTCAGTAACTTTGAAATATCGAAAATTAAAGGAGAGTGATGCGACGAAATAACAAATCGAAAAAGAAGAAGATATTATTGTGACCCCATAATACACCGAATATAAATAGTTGATAAACATAACCAAACAAAAACATTATTTCAGTTGGCATGATAGTATTATTATATTGAAGGAACAATAATGTATTATATCAATTTATTTATACAAGATGCTCCTATCAAGAAATTATTGACATCGATGCAGTGAAATCAAGCTTGGTTCAGCAACTGAATATTCACTTCACACATCAACTAATCATATGAAGATGATGATAAGGAAGTTATCCGGAACAACATCTGAATTTTTTCAAATGAATGGTGATCAATGCTGAAAAAATTGAGTGAATACATATACGAAACGATATACTGAACCCCATGATTACAAATGATATTCCATCGATAAAAACGTCACCTAAAAAGAACCTGTTATGATGAGAAATATAATTCAATTCAAACCCAACCTGCTAACGTCACTTCCAAAAGTTCCTTCCACTATATAATAATGATCATGATCATGATCATAATAATAATAATAATGATAATAATAATAATAATAATTCACTTCAAATCGTTCATTCAGCAACATTCAGAAGATTTGATTGTGCAAGAGAATGTGGTGAAGAAATTGAGAAAGAATAGCATATTCTGGGACATAATACCCACTGATGGGAAAAGCTCGAACGATCAGATAATTCATTAAGAAGAACACTGGAACAAGAGGATATTCGAGAAAGCTGCATAAATAACGAAGCTGATAACTTTGGTCAACTCAGTATAAAGATCGCAAATGTCGTTTCAAGTTTTCATCGTTAAAATGGTCCATATACAAAAAAGCTTTTATGTCAATTAATGCTGTAGACTATGTTGAAGTGAGTTTGGAAAAGCAGCATATCCTGACAAACTCAAAAGTGATAATATTGAAGATCTCTCACTAAAGAGTATTTATTCTTGGCACCAGCGAAGTCCATTGCTTGACTTAGTCTGGCACTTTAACAATACAAAGGATTCGACATGCGATTTAACAACATTCAGAAGATTTGATTGTGCAAGAGGATATTTTGAAGAAATTGAGAAAGAAATTCAGCAACAACAAAGGTCATCATTCCTGAGATCCTTCGTAAACTCAGCATATTCTGGGACATAATACCCACTGAGGGGAAAAGCTCGAAAGATCAGATTATTCATTAAGAAGAATACTGGATCAAGAGGATATTCGAGAAAGCTGCAAAAATAACGAAGCTGATAACTTCGGTCAACTCAGTATGAAGATCACAAATGTTGTTTCAATTTTTTATTGTTGGAATGGTCCATATACAAAAAAGCTTTCGTGTCAATTGATGCTGTAGAATATGTTGGAGTAAGTTGGGAGAAGCAGCATAACCTGACAGACTCAAGATTGATAATATCAAAGAGCCACCATATCCAACACTGTATCTCTCAGAAGCTCAGATTATTCATAGAGAAGAACACTGGCTCAAGGGGATATTCAAGAAAGCTGCATGAATGACCACGAAAACTCTCAGTCAACTGAATATCAAGATTCCAAATGTCTGAAAGCCGCTGATCAACCAAATGTAGAAGTTATGGCTCACTGAAGATGAGACTATATGAAGTACCAAAAGTATTCGTTAACTCCAGATCCTAATGCTGACTTCACTTCATAAGTACTCTTGAGGATGATCAGCTCGTTTACTTTGTAGCTTCATAATCAGGATCAAGAATCTGACTATCACATTATTTGCGCACAGGCACATCCGAAAAATATAGCTGATACCCTTGAAACTGTAGACGCCAGAAAAATTCAACTCAATTTGAAATACGGCTGTGGATTCTGCTCAGCATTGTTAATTCCGCTACTCTCTTCTGCCTATCCAACCAACAATACTTCCATATACAAAAAAGCTCTCCTGTCGGGAAGAGCAGGATATCCTTGAAAGACTCAAACGTGTTAATATTAAAGATATCCCACTGAAGAGTGTTTCTCTCCTGTCCATCTCTAATCAACAACAGATAAAAACGTGAGGTTCATTTCGTGGGGATTAGTACTTTTGGAACTGGAAAGAATCAGAAACCAGCAATGTCACGGTTGACAGTTACCAGAACTTTTGACCCATCATCAAATCGTGGGCTCAATTGGAATTCAGTGAGAGTGGAATCAACATAATCCACTTAGGTTAGTTGTTATAAATAGGTTCTACAAAAGTGGAACTCGTGAGCTAACAAGCGAGCATATAACTCTTTCGGTCCTGGGATACAGATGAAATCTTCTAAAGATTTTGGACAGAAAAAATGAGTCAAAAGCTTGATTAAGAAATTAGTAAACATTGGAAACATGTTGGTTTCTTTGACGAGGAAGCATCTTGGAGTTGGATTAGCTAGGCTTAGCTGAGACAAAGTTATCTGCTGTCATGAGTGAGTCGATTCATTGTCACATGCAAAAACACAATACTAATAACAGAGGTACCATCAAGCAAATTCATGATCATGAAACTCTGTAACCAGCAGATGTTCGAGATTGAATAAAGTTGATAAAATTTCGATATTGCAATGCTTCAAAGAATCATATTATGAACGAAAATGAAGAATGATCAATCGAAACATAAGTTGGGAAACAATTGGGCAAATTGTAAGCATGAATCATTCATAACAAAATCTCAAGATGAAATTGATGGAATGAATCGTTTCGATAGGTGCTTGACGGTTGCGAAGGAATTTGACGCTATATTAACAGCAGTTGGCTCGAAACGATGCTGAGTAACACTCACGCATATAGGTTGTACAAAAAGTGAGTGATATTAATTCAAGAAACGAATCTTCCCTTGTTATATTTTTTGATGAACTGAATGTATATTATTATCATCATCATTATGAAGTGTGTCCACGCAAGAATGAGTTATATGTGATAAAACCATCAGGAAGATAATGGTATGAGAAATTTTACCAGTAACTCAACAACAAATGACTGCAGATCAACGCACTTAACAAAAAAGATTCACTAGTTAGTGAACGTGAAACGTCCCCTATCAACTGAAATTTGATGGAACTTGAATTCCATTGTTCACCCATGTTGTATCAGAAATCGAGAATAATCACTAATCACTTTAGTATTCAGAAACTCTCCTGATAACACCATTTCAACAAGAAATGTAAACGTAGGGTACATTTCGTGAGGATTAGTACTTCTGAAACTGAAAATAATCAGAAACCAGCAATGGCACGATTGACAGTTACAAGAACTTTTGACCCATCATCCGATGGCTGAAAGAAACAAGCAAAATGCTGGGTATTCTTAAACAAGAAGAAGATATGGTTCATTATTTTCTACCAGCAAGATATATTTGTGCCTCAATTAGAAGTCATATAAAATTTATATAATTTACTTAGGTAAGTACGAAATTAGAACTCATGAGCTATCAATCGAGCAGATAACCCTTTCGGTACTGGAAAACATATGGAAACTTCTGAAGATTTTGGCTGGAAGAATTTAGTCAAATCTTGATTGACTAAGAAATGTGTTAACATCAAAAATATGTTGTTGGTTTCTCTGTAGCTGATGTTCGAGATTGAATAAAGTTGATGCAATTTCGATATCATAATGCTTCGAAGAATCATATCATGAACGAAAATAAGAAGGAATTGAAGAAAGAAAGAAAGTGCTCTTCACCAAACGTCCTATATAATTTGTTTATTTTAGGTTTTTTATATACAATGCATATTTAGATCCATTACGCTTACATATATACTCGATTCAAATTTTGTAACTTCATTCGATGAATTAGGAAAATAATTAGGCATATTGTGATCATGAGCATATTGAGGAAAACATCCAAGAAATAGAAAAAGGAAAATCATGTTTGAAAACGACGTATGTGTTCTTCCACTAAATATCTTACATAATCTACTTCAAGTTCTGAGAATTTCACGCACTCCTCTTCCACCATATCAAGGAAGAGATTAACTTCAAAGAATTCAACGAAAGTGTTGTTGGCTTGGAGTTGGATTTGTCAGGCCTAGCTGACAATAGGTCACCTGTTGACGTAGGGGACTTGATCGATATTCGTATACATAACAATCACACTGAGAACAAGAGAATCATCGAGAAAGTTCATGATATAGAGTGAAGGAATATTTGAAACCGGTCAAATGCAAAGAATGGAAACGTGAGGCTCATTTCTCAAGGTTTACTTCTTCCGAAGTCAATAAGATTCAAGAACGTGAAGCTCACAACCTGATGATCAGTCCAGCAATGTCATAACTGTCAGTTACAAAAGTCCTCTATAAATGATATCCATATTGAAAAACGTGTGGTCCGACTATTTTGCTACTGTCTCCACTTTATTCACACTTTGCTTTGCATAATTGGGTCTCGGTGATCGTCTGAAATACTATCCAAAGCTGATGTTGTTATGAGGCTGGACTATGAGATCGGTGCATATATATCATTCGGGAAGAGAATGAATTTCATCATCGTTGGAAACTGGAAACAGTCTATGACTATTTCGTTTATTGACTTGACTAATTTTTGTATTTATATTTTATATTAAACCTGAAGTAAATAAATCATTAATATCATTATCATCATTATTATTATATCATTATCATTATCAATATTATTATCATTTTTATTATTATGCTTATTATTATTATAGTCCATTTATTCTGGGTTGATAGAGCGGTGTTGCCAAATGTTTTTCACTTTTTCAGCGATGCTCCGAATTAACTCCGAATATATATATAATGGGTATATAATCATATTTCATAAAAACTATGATGACCAAACAATTTGGCATCGTTCACTTCACAACGATGCCAAATTGTTTGGAGCGAATCCCTACAATCGTTTGTTTACATTCGAATTGTGCTTTTCTTGCGACTTTTGTGAATTTTGAGAGCTTTATTTCATCATATTTTTATAAAAATGCCGAAAGGGTTGAGTGGAGATGCCCAACAAATGGTTGCAAGTTTGTTAGAATATTTTCAACGAGAAAAGGTTAACGGAGGTCCCTTACTTCCTTTGAATTCTATCGGAAAGGTAAGTGAGGAATCCTATTGAATATTTATTTACCACGAAGAGTTTATGATAATTCAATAGGTAATATAAAATATGATTATTACAGAGAGTGGCTGCTGCACTAAATATAAGTATTGCTACTGTGTGGAGAATATCAGCATAATCAGCAGAGGGTGAAGAATTGAACATTCCCAGGACATTGTTGATATTGAAGAATCTCAGGAGTCCGAAATAAGGAATTGTATTCACGATATGTATAAGAACAGTGAGTATTCAGTGCCTTTCACATTTAATCGAATAATGAACATTCCTATTTCCAGAGGAACACATAACATTAAAAACATTGAATGATAAGCTTGCTCAACGTTCTCTTTTCAATGGTTGCCTCTCATCTTTATGGAAGGTATTGAAAAACATTGGCTTCAGATTTAGAAAAGATGATCCACAGCGAGGAATGATGGAGTTACCTAACATTTCTATGAAACATATAACATTCCTCCAACAGTATATTCAATTCAAAAATGAAGGTTTGAGGCAATTTGTGTTTCTTGATGAGACCTGGATCTTCCAGAATGGAACTATAGGACATTCCTGGCAAGATTCTAGTGTCAAAAGTGTGAAAAAAATAAAAGTAGGAGGTTCTAGGTATTTATAGTTTGTATTTGGGTTAGATGGTGTACTGGATTTATGTTGTATATGAGATTCATTGTTCTGCATGCTGGTTGTTCAAATGGTTTCATTTCTGGAGCAGAATTAGTTTTTTCTTCTAAATCTGCTTATGGAGATTACCATGGAGAAATGAACCAGGATAACTTCCTCCACTGGTTCGAAACACAATTGCTGCCAAACTTAGAAAATCCTTCCACAAAAGCTACGGATAATGCTCTCTATCATAGCACAACCATTAACAAAGTTCCCACCTCAGCTTCTAACAAGGCAGCAATTCAAGAATGGCTCACTAATAATGATATTGCTTTTGATTATGGAATGTTGAAGCCGCAGTTAGCTAATTTAGTAAAATTGTATGCCATATATTCAGAACTTATTCTAAAGTTGTTTGTAATATATTCTATGATTCTCAGGAACAAACCAGCCCCTATTTATAAGGCAGATCTGATAGCAGAAAAATATGGACATCAAGTTCTTCGAAAAAAAATTTATCATCTGTTATTTATAAAAAAAATTGGTGAGATAATTATAATTTGTTCATTAGGTAAGGTATTGAACATCTAAAAATTATAAATTATACATTTTATCCTTATGTAGATGGATGACATTGATGAGATTATTCAACAGGAGTCATACCTCAAAGAAGACAGCATCATCATTTGGAGTAAAAAGAAGTCATCGAGAAGAAGAAGGGTTGGTTTCAATTATGATATTTTTCAACAGAATATATGTCGAGTTGTTAGTTTTCAGTTCCAGAGGATACATAAATAGCAGAAGACAAACATAATGAATTAGATTAGATTAGACAGTTATCCACAATCGATAGAGATCCAAATATGATGAATATATTTCATCATACGAAAACACTTTCAAAACAAACGGTCAACCTAACACATGTTTTTTATTCGGAGTATTCAAACTGGCGATTTGACAGAAATTATCAACCCAGAATAAATGGACTATAGAATCAAGCAACGTCACTGCTGATGTTACTGGAACTTTTCACATGTAATCCATGGTTGTTGGAAAAAGGTGGCACGTAGCTTGCAAAGATTCAACATGGAGAACGTTTGGTCCATTTTTCGAGGATCGGTACTCTTGGTACTGAGATACAAATGGCACAATGTAACATCTAGTAGTGTCTGACACTTTTGATATATGAGTCCAAAGCTGAAAGGAATAGGTCGTACGATAAGCCTCCAGAAAGTTGACGTGGAGTAGTTGAATAAGTAATGAACGAGGTGCGACAATTTTCTGAAAATTCATTTTTGGAAAACGGTGGTCGAATATAATTTTATTCCGAAGTTTATTAGAAATTCACGAAATATTCCAAAGCTTATGAATCTGAGACTGATAAAGTAATGATTGAAGCATTCTGAGAGTTGATTAAGATAAAGTTGAGGAAAATTTTATTTTATTTGATTACTCACCACCTTGTCCTTCATCAAATCAAGACGACATGGAGGTGGAGAATATTGTGTTCAGACAAAAATAAATTTGTTCTTGGTACTGGAATTCGAATTTGATTATAAATATCCAACGTAATCTAACAGATTAGTGAATAGTTTATACACGTGAAACATCGCTTGTTAGCTGAAATTCACGGGAACTTGAATTCCATGGCATATAATTCCCATTGTTCGCCCATATTTTGACAGAAATCTAAAATAATGACCCATCATCGAATTGCTAAAAGAAACAGGTCGAATGCTGGTCATTCATGGACCCCAGCATCAACTCAAAAATTGGTAGTCTTCTAGCTTAAATCAAAGGCTGCACACCATGTCATGAGAGAGAATTCATTGGACAATACCCACTACCAATTTTCTTTACGCTTCATATGAACGAAAGGAGCCAGAGAGGAATTGTAAGCAATCGCACGGTCAATGAATATTCATGAGTAGCAATATATATTCGTGACTCAATACACCAAGTCCAATGATACCTTAAGTCGTATATACTCAGCATATCCTGGAAGAACGAAGCGTGTCAGTGTCAAAGATCTCTTTGATGAAAATTGAGTTATCAATCTCGAGACAATTGGACACTGAAATTTACTCTTGATCATAAATATCCAACATAATTTCTGATGAATAAATGACTAGTTAATACACCTGAAATATTCCCCGTTGATTCAAATTCATTGGTACTTGAAGTCCATGGCATATGATTCACATTGTTCACCCATGTTGTGTCAAAAATTCTGATTGAAAAACTAATCACTTGAGAATTTAGAAACTCTCCTGATGATCCATAATCAACAAACTGTGAGAACGTAAGGTTCATTTCGGGATTAGTACTTCTGGAACTGGAATTGACCAGGAACCAGCAATGTCACGGTTGACAGTTACCAGAACTTTTGGCTCATCATCCAATAGCTGAGAGAAACAAGTGAAATGCTGGGCATTCGGAAACTTGATGGGAAAAATATATGGTTCATTATTTTCCTCTTTGATCTATGCCTGACCCCAGCATTAACTCGAAAAAACTCGAAAGTATATCAGCTTCAATCAAGGGCTGCATACCATCTCATGGCAGAGTACTGATTGGGCAACCCAATATCAATTTTCTTTACGCTTGAAATGAACTAGTAGAGTCGAAGATACATTGTAAACAATCGCACGGTCATATTCATGTGGAGGGAAATATATTTGAGGAAGAAATCGGAGAGAAAAGAAAGGTCATGTAATTCCAAGCTCTTATTTATTGATAATTGATAAATAATTGTTGGTAAATTATTGAATATTTTATTTCTGCTATCACTGAACAGAACATTTGGGAGAGAGTATGTGAACTATGCTCATAAGTAACTGATCGTCACAAGTCTGCAAATTTGAGAGGGCATTTCGTTCCCTCGTTATCATGAGGGCAGAGGAATCCCAAGATCAGAACGACCACCGGAGATTCTCTAGAGGTCAGTCGTTGTCTTCCTATCGACAATCGCCATAGATATTATGTAGTAAAATAAGTCGATTCATCCCTTCAAAAATAACGAGCTTTTCATCTGCAACATTCGGTTTTTCCCATGAGGTATTCAGAAGAAGTGAAAAAGCAATGCATCTCTTATGTATTAGCTGATTCAGCTGAGTAAAGTTATACAGGGTGGCCCATCAGAGTGTGGAAGTAGAATAACTCACTTGAGAATGCCAACAAAAGTTGTTATATTGGCACATCATCGTAAAATATTCCGAAATATACAAGGTGTCCAGCCTAGGCAAGACAACAGTGAGTTCAATTCATTCAAATCCACACACTGTATATTAGTTTTCCATAAAATAATTCGGGATCTTTTCCATTTCCATAAAATGCGACGTCAAACCAGGACAAAAAAATGGTGGGTACAAAGGTCAAGAATGGTTGAAATGTCTGAATGAAGTAGAAATCTCATTTTGTATACAGGGTGTTTTTGGATAAGCATCACATAAGGAGATTTCAAGCAGCAAAAATTTCAACTGGAACAGCCAGTAGATTATTCCGCTTACATGCAGTCGTTGTCTTCTTCGAAGGAGCATCTTGAAGTTATTGACAAGAGGTCATCAGCTATCGAAGGTGCAAGATTGAAGAAAAAGCGGACTACAAACACGCTGAATATCCGTCTATACTTCCTCATAATGCATGAATCAATTCACGAAGGAAGGTGTGTTTATCATGAGATTGAAAAAATGATTAAAAATCGTGTATTCATCCGAACAATAAATAATGTTGTGAATGAAATCTGAAGAGTATCATAATTAAATGTTTCCTTTTGGTTGAGGTACTTAATAAACCTACAGTATAATATAAATGTCTAGCATAAAATTTTTGCTCAAAAAAGTAGGCTTCTATATATGTTGAAGCAATCCCAACATTTCTTTCCAACGTTGTCTGCTGAAGTATCCTGCTAAAAAAGTCTGATGAGGTCAAATCTGGAGATCTCAGTGGTCATTTCAAGGACCCCCTTACAATCGATTGTTGATTTCTCAGCTACTAGACCAAGAAGGTGTACATCAGATGGTATGAAATCAAAAATTCGTTTTGTTTATGTGAAAATTCGAGAAAGACATGGTGATACCTAAGAAAAAATCATAAGGAAGCCTTGCTATATTTCGTGGGCGGATTTTCATATCATATTATAGATTCACAGTGAGTAGAATATTTCAAAATATAGAATCATGAGAAATATATCATTGTGAATAATGATATCTATAAATGATAATGAAAATAATATACCTCCATTCATATGTCGAAAATATTGGAATAGGTAAATGATGAAAGTACAAAGACAAGCTGAAAGTCACTTTCAAATTTGTATCATTTAATTTTTATATTATAGACTCGTCTTCATTATCACCCTGTAAAAAACAAGTAAACAGTTTCGAACAATCAGTTTTCTTATAACATTAGTATAACATTTGTAAAAAAAATCAATACAAAAAATATATAGTCCATATATTCAAAGTTGTTGCTGTCATAAAATGGCTGATCCAGAGGCACTATCAACGGAACTCGATCGTTATATAACAAAATTAGTCCATTGAAAAAAACATCGATGCCTAAGAACGACCAAATCAGTGTTCATCCTATGTAATTCATTTCAAATCAGAGAATCCATAATGAACGTCCTTGAATCGATAATCAATTGCGATGAAATCTTCACCAAATTTTCTGTAATGTGGTACAATAAACAGAAAGCGGAAGTATTTCGAACATTTTGAATAACTTGGCAGCGCCGAAAAGAGATATGAATTTCAGAAAATCTGAGCTGCTCATGAAACATGCTCCATTAGCAAATAAATGAATCTATTCAGCTACGCTCCAGCTATACACCCTGTATATAACTAGAAAATAGTCATAGGAGTTCAAGGTGAAATATACAGGAAGAACAGGAGGTAGCACTCTTCTGAAAATTTGGTTACTGCAATAAGCACTTGTGAAAAGTAGCACCATCATCAATATTTCAAATAGAACACCCTGTATATTAAAGCATTTTTTGATCTTTAACCGTTCTCAAGAAAATTATCATTTTCCAAAAAAAGTTCTTTCTGTATTATACAGACACAAAAATTGAGAAACATTTTTTCTCAAATGGATTGTCCTGTATATTATTCATCATCGAAATATAATTCTTGTAGAATTCATATACAGGGTGTGTCACGGTGGATGGAACATTAGACGTATCTGGAGAACAGAAAGACAGATCATTTCGAAAATTTGTGAGCGTGGATAATCAAACTTGCTCTATCCGTCTAAAATATTTTCATCGATACAGTGTTGCCGCTTGTATAAGAAAGTAGTAGCTACTTTGTTATTTCAAATGGAACACCTCGTATATTATATCATTTTTGGAATCCTCATGAGATTCCTCACAACTTTCACACATAATTCCCTATACCTATCTCTCACGATTTCCGAGATAAAAATTATTTTGTCAAATTTTTGGGCTAAACCTGACCATTGAAAAATATCAATTTTTTCCCAATGCCAATTCACAAATTATTTCAATTTGGGTTATAGCTGCATAAGACCAACAAGTATTCTGTCGATGAACTGGATCTCAGTTTCAGCATACAGGGAGGCTCAGAAGTGAGTGTCATCCGGGCACTCATGAAAATGACTGAAACTTTGTTTTCTCAAATGGAACACCCTGTATATTATCACTTATTCGAAAAGATATAACATTTTCCATTTTAATTGAGTATACTTTCCCTATACCTATCTCGTACAGTTTGTTAGTTATGATCACTTATGTTATGAATTCGTCTTCAATAAAATAAATATTGGATAGCGCTTGAGATAGTAGGCTATGAACTTCATTCTGACAGAGAACTAACATGTTATTCCTTCATTGTTATCCTGTATTCAAGTTGCATGGGTGTAAAAATACTATGGCAGAAAATAATTACTTGAATGCGGTTTAGATGGATTTATTTCATTTATGATTTAACAAGAATATCAGTAGAACATGCAGAGAGTTTGATGAAAAGTATGAAGTGATTAACCTTGGATGAATCCGAGGAAATTCATTAGATTGAAGAGAAATTTTTAAATGTTTTTGAAATCTTTCTAGATTTATTAATACACATGTTAGACTTCGATACTTTTAGCTTTTCGTGATGATATAAGCATTTCAGAATTTCTCTTCAATCTAATAAATTTTCTCGAATTCGTTCGAGGTAAATCAGCATACTTTTCATCAAACTCTCTGCATGTTCTACTGATTTTCTTGTTACATTGATCATAAATGATGAATAAATCTATCTAAACCGCATTCAAGTAATTATTTTCTGCCACAGTATTTTCACACCCATGCATCTCGAATACAGGATAACAATGAAGGAATAACATGTTAGTTCTGTCAGAATAAAGTTCATAGCCTACTATCTTAAGCACTATCCAATATTTATTTTATTGAAGACGAATTCATAACATAAGTGATCATAACTAAGAAACTGTACGAGATAGGTATAGGGAAAGTATACTCAATTAGAATGGAAAATGTTATAGCTTTTCGAATAAGTGATAATATACAGGGTGTTCCATTTGAAAAAACAAAGTTTCAGTCATTTTCATAAGTGCCCGGATGACACTCACTTCTGAGCCTCCCTGTATGCTGAAACTGAGATCCAGTTCATCGACAGAATACTTGTTGGTCTTATGCAGCTATAACCCAAATTGCAATATTTTGTGAATTGGCATAGGTAAAAAATTGATATTTTTCAATGGTCAGGTTTTGCACAAAAATTCGACAAAATAATTTTTATCTCGGAAATCGTCACAGATAGGTATAGGGAATTATGTAGGAAAGTTGTGAGGAATCTCATGAGGATTTCAAAAATGATATAATATACAAGGTGTTCCATTTGAAATAACAAAGTAGCTACTACTTTCTTATACAAGGGGCAACACTGTATCGATGAAAATATTTTAGACGGATAGAGCAAGTTTGATTATCCACGCTCACAAATTTTCGAAATGATCTGTCTTTCTGTTCTCCAGATACGTCTAATGTTCCATCCACCGTGACACACCCTGTATATGAACATATCATAATATCTACTATTCATACATTCTATCTAGAAGTTAATTCGGTGTGATATTAAAAAAATCACCATGAAATCTCGAATGAATGTTCGAATTGAACCTCAAAACTCGTTTATAAGTAAAAAGCCCCACTATGTGGTACTTATCAACTTCCTAGATAGTATCGAATATTGCAGAATTCCGGCAAAAACGATTCCAAAAAACCAGTGAAGATCAACTTCTCAAAGCGAGGTCACATCGAAACTACCATGGATCTCCATGCATAACATTTGATCTGTTATGAGAACGAACAGGAACATCTGGAAGAATAAATTAAAAACTGAAAAATTTTGTGCGTAGAGAATTTTTTCAACATTTTCATAAAGTTATAGAAACTCACCTCTAACTAATGTGAATGCCATAACGAGAGTCTCAGCATAGACTAGCCGCAGCTGAGTTTCCCAATTGCAGGAAATCTGGAACCAGAACTCAAAAGAAATGGGGAAAAATCTAATGTAACGACGATTCTAGGCACTATTCCTCATTCAGACCTATATCTCAAAAATCTTTTCTAAAACTGTTTCAGCTTGTTTTATCAGTTACCAAAAAATAACAACAAAAAACACCCATAAACTCTATGTACTGAGCGTTATTTCCATGATGTCTGGACTTTTTGAATAAATCATAATAAGAAGAATCGAAATAAGAATACATTTATGACCAAATTGAAATTGAGTACTTCTGAGAATATATTATGTTGCAAATATTTCTGGTAGAACCTTCGAAAAAATTCATCAGAAAGTTTTTATATTCCAAGAAAAATCGGATTTTGAGAATTTTGTTTTCATTTCCTTCCTTTCTCATTTTCAAATATCGTAAGCAGTACTTTTCAGTGACGTTTCGTCTTTTAGATAATAGCACCAACTTTTTATATCTATATAGGACGAAACTAAAGATTACTCTGTATGCCACTCCATTTTTCATTGTGAATATAGCAACGTATTATACATTCCGATTTCCAGAAGAAATTGCAAAATCAAAAGTGATTGATTAAACTGTTTTTTTTTTCAATTTTATAAAAGGCGCTAGAAAAAATGATTCATAATGTTCTGTTGTCATAACAATACTGTAGTTTAGTAGAATTTTTGACACATTACTGTACCTACTTCTACATTTCGTAACCTGAAAAATAAAAACGGAATTCTTACATTTTGGCTTTTGTCGGATATCTCCAAAACTATTATATTATTATTGAAAATATTATATATATATTATTAACTTTTTTTCTAATTCAACATTCTTCGTATCTGTATTGGTATTTCCTGGCCGTAATGTTATTCAAATGAATTCGAATTTTTTCCAATATAAAAAATATATTTTTGTTTTGGACCGAAAAACCAAAGATCTGAATGAGTCTTATTCTTCATATAACTCTCCATTTTCCATATCCACATGCTGTTCATTCTCATCTTGGACAAAATGTTGATATCCGAAAAAACGTTTATAAAAAATAACGAAGTTAGCAAGTGTTTATTCGCCATTTACAGGATCACTGAAAAGTCGATGCCATATTCATAAACTCCATTAAAAACTGCCTGAATAAAATTCAACTTGAAAAGGTACAGTTTGATCAATTCATCAAAAAAAATGCTTTTTCCGCGATTTCTTGAAAACTATCGGAAATATTCTGAATTTCTTTTCAGATTATTATTCAGCACAAGAGTACGCCTCAATTCAACTAACTTCGTATCAATTCAGTTAAGCAGGATCCCCATAGTGGCATTTGAAAAATGGGCATATTGTAAGGGTAGGTAGAGGTCGCCTAGCTGGTTTTGAAAAACCCCCATATGATGAATCTAGCGCCCTGTATAAGCGATATACAGAGTGTTTTATGTATTTCTCCTATTTCTTCGATGGCTCATAACTTACGATTCGCATTGTATCTATAATTTATTTTCACAACATGAATTCATTATCCTGTATACTACCGAATACCGAATGAATGGAATGAATAATACAGGTACGGACTTGAAAAAATGAAAGTTCAATACAACACCCTGTAAGACGAAATCTGAGAATTCGTTGACAGAAAAAATATTGCTTAACAAATGTGTTTGGTACTTCCATATATCATTTTTGTACCTGTTGATTTGAGTCAAATTTTTCTCGATGAACAGATGGTACAAAATTTGGAAAAATATTTTTTCTCTGCATGCTAATCTTTCACTCTCAATCAATAAAATTACCAACCATTTTATGATATCCTAAATTTTGGATCACAACCTTCGACAGTTACAAATACCCTGTATGTGTGATGAAAATTGCATTTATTCATCATGCTACAAATGATAAAATAAGGAGAAATCACATTCCAAACAAGTATGACTTTTTTTGAAAAAAACAAGGCGAAAGGTTTTTTTTTTTTAATTTTATGTCACCTTCTCATAGAAAATATTTATTTTGACTCAAATTAACAGGTACAAGAATGAAAAAATGGTCCATGTGCCCACTAAAAGAATAACCTTCGTTACGAAAATGCTCCTGTTCCTTTTTCTATTTCCCACAACTCCAATATCACAGTTTGATAACATTCACCGCACATGCATGCGCGCTTCAATCTACCTTCACAGAGATTTGACCCAGATAAACCCCTCTATCAAATTCCGATATATTTCATTACATCACCCTTTCATTCGCGCCCTTCCCCATCGAATCATAAATACACCCGGGGAGCCAACTTTCCCACGACAACGATACAGTTGTTCGTGACACAAAAACCTGTTGAGTCCCATTGTGGATGAGCCCACCAAAAAAATCTCGAACGAAATCCGAGACGCAACTTCCTTGTGATGGGTCGAGTAATATCGTTTTGTCGTACCGTGGAGGTTATAATTTACGATATGGTAGAATCGGGTGTGTAATTTTTCGATAATACAGCGGACGCAACACCCCTTTGGATGCGGTTATTTTTTGAACAAACCTAACCTAACACTTGTTTGGAGCTGAGTTGAATCCACAGGTTGTTATGTGTTATGATATCGATCGGGGTTGGTGTGTGATCGTTTCAAAACTCAAATTAGACACTTGAAGTTGCACATCAGAAACATAAATGAACGTATCTGATGATAGCTGGGCATTTGCAGTTTTGATTTTCTTTGTGTTACAAGATACGTCCCAAGGATGATAGACAGAACAGGATGGAGTATTTCCATAAGACAAGAGGTGCGGGTGTTAGTTATGTCATTGACGGACCGGACCTCTCGTTGTTCATAATTGATAACCATTCGATTTTTATGCTGCGGATTTAATGTGGATTTCTTTTTATGGAGACGAATTATGTATATGGAATTAGTAGCTGAATTATGACAACAATAATGGGGATGAATTTCAGAAACCAATGAATAAGATGAAAAATCTGAAATACCAAAAGAAAGAGGTCTAATGGTCGCAGACAAATTCAAAATGAGAATTTTTTTATATAAAACTTCTCACGGAAGGAGACATCCTGTAATGTTCAGAGAACATCGTGAGAACCAAAAGAAAGGAGGTAGGAATTGGTGTTCTTTTAAAATTTCTGAAGGTCATATGCCTCGGGGAACACCTCCCTGGGCAATGTGTTCCAGAGCCTCGCTGTTCGTTGGATGAACGAGTCTTTGAAAAAAGATATTCTGCAGGTCACCAAATCAACCACAAAGGGGTGTGAAGACTGGACTTGACGGGTTAACCTCGAAGAGACCGCCAAAGGAGGAACGATTGTTGATATTTCAGAAGAGCATCGCTCATGAAATTACCTATAGAATAGAGATAGATCGCCAACCCTTCTATGGTGTTCCAGAGAAGTAAGCGAGTTAGTAAGCGATATATATATGATATTCCCGAAACTCTATTTTTTTAGATCAGTCAATAATTCATACTTCCAAAAATATCATGTGGAAGCTGCAAGGTCGTCTCTTGAAAAGTTTTTCAATGGCAGTGTTCTAAAGAGCAATAACTCGCAGGAATGAATTGAGAGTTGAAACTTTGAACGCTTTTTCCGAAACGTCAGTTTTCAAAACATAACTCGTAGAAGAATTGAGCAATCGACTTCAAATTGAATATCCCTGAATATGGCTCCTGGCACGAAACAGAAAACCAAGTTTTTGGGATGCACTTTTAACAATTGATCTCACGT
The DNA here is from genome assembly GCA_037013635.1 of Plagiodera versicolora. Classification (NCBI taxonomy): domain Eukaryota; kingdom Metazoa; phylum Arthropoda; class Insecta; order Coleoptera; family Chrysomelidae; genus Plagiodera; species Plagiodera versicolora. The sequence continues at coordinate 3,923,856 of CM072993.1, read as the reverse complement.
GATATTCCCAAGAAAGGTTATTGCTGATAGTTATACCAAGCATCGAGATGGATGACTTCAAAGGTATGGTCACCTCTAACAAGCTTATGTTGGGCATTGTGAGGTTGGCTTTTTTGGAGAAAAGACATGCTTGTGTTTTGTTCGCATTGAAATCCACTGAGTTTTTGGATCATTCCAGAATTGTTGCCAAATCCATATTTATATTGTTAACATTTCTTCCTCGTTCGTTTTTGATTTGGAGGGCTGGTATTGGAGCCCTGAAAGAGAAGGCAGTGTGGACGGTACTATCATCCGCGAAGCTGTGTACTGGAATGAAATAATCAGCTGATATATTTCGTTTGTATGGATAAAATAAAAAAAAAACAATCAAATTATGTAATTTATATTATTTTCAATAAAACGACAGATGATTTCATTAGAAGTTGAACACATATTTTACCTGGATGAAATTTTTTTCAGCTTGACATAGCTACTTCAACTACCTGATAAAGTATAATTAATATTCATTATACAGGGTCTTTAGCAGAGGGTTGAACATAATCATTTCATCAAACCATTATGGAACTAGTTTTTTTGGAATAACTTAGTAACGTAATTGGTTCAAACCATTCGAAATTCAATCAAGAATGGTTGATTGTTTGCGAAACAACATCATTGGATGAAAAAACAAAGATTAACGAATGTTTAATTCAACTCTCACTCTCTCAACAATTAACCAACCCTATCTTATTGAGTTTCAAATGAATTAACAAATAAAGTTACTGAGTAATTCAAAAAACATAGTTTGATAACAATTTTTATGAGATTTGGAAAGACCGAGAAATGACAAATAGCTCAAAAATGGTGAAACTTTTGAAATATATAGGTTGGCTCAAAAACTTTCCAAATGCCCATCCACATTACTCGTTTGTTCAAGCCTCTACCAGAAACACTTCATTAACAAAAAACACAAATAACCTAATGCAATGAAACTATATTCAATGTCAATGTGGTTTTGGGACTGCCAATCAGTAATTCTGAATCCAAGAAGCCATCCGTAAACAGTGTAGCACGTATATATCGTCACTGTGATGACTCAAAGACTCCATTTTCGAAATTGTTTTTTTTTTAAACGGTAGGAAGTACTTTTCTTTGAATTCGACGACTCGTATTGTTTCTGCCATGTTCAATTTCTATGGAAATCAGGTAGTGGTTCGTTTTTTATTTTATTTTTCGCTTCAATAGAACTCAGAAACTATTATATTCGGAAAGTCTCCTAACAATTCAAGTTCCATTTCGAAATATGCTACAAACTACTTAGGCTTGATCTAATATTTATAATTCATGAGATATATACCTATCTTCCTATTATCAATTTTTCTGAGCGATGGTGTGACATCACTTATTTGAAACACCTGGTATATTATTCAACATTGTTTCGTATTTCAATTTCTGAAGCAGATCAGGTGGAATGTAACTTTCAGAATAGTAATTTTTTGGCACCATATACAGGGTGGTCCCGATGGATGGTACCTCAGACGTATCTGGAAAACGGAACAAGGCATACCCCTAAGAATTTGGTTACTTTCGATTTATCAATTGAAAATATTCCCCCCTAGTCCCATAATGCAGAATTTTCAGTTATACTTTTCGTTTCGAAGATAATATTAAACATTTCTTTATTGCTATAAAAAGTATGCCTCCTCAATTATCGTCATCACATCGTAAAATTCCCAATAACAATCACCTTGTATATTCCTAATCTCCGTAGCCGAATCAGTGGTACAGTTTTTTCTTCCCATCCCAACCAATCCCGTGGCCTCTGACCGGCATATGGCAGCCGACCACCGAATTTTAATCACTAAAAATTACATAGCGCTGCCACGTGTCGTCCCATCACGAACAAGAGAAATAAAAAAGAAAGAAGAAGAAGAAATTGACGCACCTGCCGTCGAGAAGAAGAAGGCGCTTCGAGTACAACAGGAAACACGTGCTGAGACGACAGATGGGAATGCCTGCTGATGTAATTTAATTTTTATGTTTTCCTAAATGATATCGTGATGGTCATCGAAGAAGCTATTTGTGGTTAATGGTGGGTATTCCTGGAAAAGGGACCCAGAAATCGGTGGATTCGCGCCTTTTTTTCTTGAAACAGTGACTTCACGCGTCAACTGTGAATCACCTGTTATCGAGCCTATATACATTCTGTTACATTTTCGATCTTCTTGCGGGCTATTTACAGTAGTAATATCACAAGAGAGTGAGAAAAAATTGAAAATCATTCGACATTTGGCAACAAGTTCTAAAGAATACCTGGAGAATTATTATTTAATTTATCGAACTCCCGTGTGGCATTCAGTAGATTATTTCATGACACCATAATAAAAATCATTTCCAAGATTTTATATTCACATTTCAACAAATGTATCACCCAACTCAATATAAACAGAATGAATTTTAGGACATTTTTCAGTTCTGATGAGTTGAAAGTTGAATATCAATTAAATTTAAGAGATGTTCATTTATCCAAATTTAGGTAAGGTAATGAATTGGATGAACTGTGTCCTGTGATTTTTATAATTTCCTGCTCACTTATGTTATTTATATTCATCGACTGAAGATTCGCTAAAATATTCAGGATTCATTCAACGAATTTCTCAAAAATTCATAACAGACGCGCCAGATGAAGGAAATCTGTTGTCATTCAATAAAAACAATGTATATCGAATTATTCTTGCTGAAATAATGTGAGTAGATTATTTTCACTATAAAGATGTTTTGATTTGCTAGAACGTATATAAATTACTGAAATTGAAAGTTCTTCTGGTTTCGAAATGTCAAAAAATAAGAAAGACTCAATACAATAAACAAAATATTCATAGCTCGCGTAGTTTTTGAGATATAGGGTTAATTTTTCAATCCATAGATAATGAAAATTATAATTCAGTTTTTCGCACTGTTTTGCTGTCGAAAATACAGGATTATCAAACTTAAGTCGGGACTATTGATGACTTCGTTCTTACTGAAGTCACTAAGTCAGTTCCATAGCAAAATGAGTGGTATTTTTTTCGCTGATTACGATGATGATTACGTACAAAAATCGAACGTTGCGTTCAAGACTTTCTGAATGGTACACCCAGTATATAATATACTCAATCTACGACGAGTAGTCCTATGAACTTCTACTCTGAAGTCATTGTATTGACGATTTCAAAATTTTTTACCTAATTTGTAAACACTGTATATAATTTTGACAGAAAGTGTGAGCTACTATACAGCAATGAGAACAATTAGCATTCACTATATGACATAAATCACACTTAGTAGTTACGTGACAGTGTATTTTCTTTCCATCCATCTTTGAGAATGATCCTCAGTATGTCACAAAGCAGGTCAGAGGAAATAACTTTCAAAATAGTTTTTCTTGGCCTTTATTTATGTACAGGAAAATGAAATGTATTCCTTCTATTATATGATAATGGGATACATTCCAACATATTCTTTATTATATGGCCTATTTATTTAAGCAGGATAGTTGTGACAGCTCGCCAGAAAGTGCGGTGTTGCTGTTGTCAATTTTTTCAACGATAATCCGAAACAAGAAGTTGAGTTAATCATACAACTTTCTCGAAAGATTTTCACAATTAAAAAATACATATACTTCAAAACAGGATAACTATCGACTGTGTATAGAGTGGAGAGCTTTTCATTCCGTTTTTATACAAAACATTCAATCAACAACTTTTATAGTGGAAACTTGGCATCGATGTGAAATAATTATGAAGTGTTGCCATAATTATTTAATAATAAATGTTCCCATCTATGACGCAACCAGACAGGGGCTTCAATGGTTAGATGTTTCTTATCTTGCACTAATGTATAGTGAAATAAAAGTGAATCTGTCGAATGAACTAATACTCATATCTAGACTAGTATCATATAATTTTGAGCAGTGCTAAAAATGTTTCGAATATTGAAAGATATGCAAGATGTTTCATTATTCATATCATATTATGATTTATAGCAGCTTGATCTTGTTTCTCCTGTTTATGAGTTGACTTTTCATACTTTATTCCTACTCTTTGAGTATCTCAATAATACATTCACAAGGTTTTTCTCCTTCAATCTTTGTATTTCTCTTTTAAACTTTTCGCTTACTGTTACAGATAATATTATGTCCCAATGCAGTCTTCTGAAGTACACAACTTATTTACTAGTATTTTTGAAATTGCGTGCATCAGTGCATTTCAAATATCTGATCACGTCACCTGATTCTACGCAAAAAAAATATGAAAAGCAACTTTTACTCCTCCTATTAGTTTAAAGATAGTTGAAAGGCAAGGCTTTTCAAATTGCATCATTTTCCAATCTAACTTCAGAAACGGACAGCCCAATGAAAATGAGACATGCATGATGACTTATTTTATAATTTTGATTATGAGGCATGATCTGGTTCATCGGCCGCGTAGCCACAACCTTCTGATGAAGCAAATAAACAGCTCGACCATATAGCTATGAACAGATACGGCTTGAATATGTGTCAAAATCATCACTGCTGCATATAGAATAGTAGAATAGTACGAATTCTAACGCTTCATTGTCTAGAATTTCCCGATCTAGCTCGTTTTGTTTTATTTGTACACGTCATTGTTTTCATTCACAATCGTCCCGTGGTTCTATTGTGATATTCATGAATTCAAACTCCACAAGAAAACTACTGGTGTACAGGGCGATACATTATGAAGCTTAGTTTGTGCTACGATCAGTTGTCATAGTTAATTAATAATTTCGTTCAATTAATGAATTGATAATGAAAGAGGTGACATAATCTATTTATTTTGGGTTCATTTTACGTCACATAAGCAACAGGTGCTATGTTGTCAGATCATGAATTAATTATTGAACGGAGAGATTGTGTACCTTACCACATCCATTCCATATCATTTCTACAATTTCTTCAAATAATTTTAATATTTTTTATTTTCATAATTATTTTACGGGAAGTGTCTAAGGTTGCTGTCCTGTTGCAGTCATGTTATATTTTCACCACTTTTTTTGATGAGGAGTTTCAGTCTAGCCTTGTACTTCTAGGTGAAGCAGAAGGGGGCAGAGCATGGCCTGCCGTTGGTGAAGTCTTCACCACTGTTATACATAAGCAAACAAGTTTGCATCTTGACAAGTGCTTCAACAGCCCCCTCCTGCATGAAAAAATATAAAAATCTATGAGAATGTCTCTGAAATAATCTGAAACAGTAATCCATTTAATCAGTGGGAAAAATCAGTGATGCACTTATGCAGACTGGAATGGAGATGATGGTTTTATTTTATGTTCTCCATAGGATCTATGAGAAAAAATAATACTTCTGCCGATTTGAATGTTCAATGATTTACTGCATCTATAGTAGACCCATACTGAAACCGTTTTTAAGGGATTATTCTGGCCTAGAAAATAGAAAACATTCAAATTTTCGAAAATATGCTCTGGAACGAATTTTTTTAAATTTGAATTATTTTGAGAGATGGTTTACATGATATCTCAAGTTCTATCTGAGCTATTTGAAATTATGTGAGAATCTTCTTAATACATCTCTTTATCGTCGGAACCTTTTCAAATCCAAAGTATTTCCAGAAAATACGTGAAGGTGGAAAAACAGGGGTATTTTTTTTCAAGTGGACGCCATTTCGTGATTTTTTTTTCTAGCAGGGATCCAAGCGATAGCTCATCTTTACTGATTTTATTCGTTCGATTTGAATCACTACAAAGGCAGAAAGCACCGTTTGACTGACAATTCCCACTTCACAGGCCTGCCATTCGACGAATTTTCGATTTTTTTTTCGTATACTTACATGATGTATGGATATACATAATATACAAAAATATATAGTACCAATGTTCTTAATTCGAATATTCGACTTTTTTATATAAAATAAATATCATTTGAAGAAAGAATAGTGAAAATGTTTTCATTATTTTTCTATCTCAGTTTGGAGAATACCCAAAGAGTAGGCCAGAAAAACCCTTAAAGAAACTAATGTCCAATATCATTTATTTTATTGAACTAATAAGAATGAGCTGATCGTGAGGACATCATCGTGAGGTGTTGCCAACTTTGGTGTAAAACACTTATTTACCAGACGTAGGAGTGTGGATATTTTACTAATTTCTGATAGTAACGGCAACACCCCAAGGTACAGAATATTCCAATGAATAGAGAATATCTGATTATATTTTCTATAAAACTTTGAGATTGATACGTCGTTTAGTTTTCTAGAAACGTCCAGTGTGTCATCTTTCTTGAACTGTCTTGTCTATCTGAAAGAGTATGGGATATACTCTTGGGTAAAGCTGGAATTGTGCGGAATATTCTTCAATCCTCAGGATGCCCCAGCCTAGTCTGAACGGAATACTTAAAAAGATACAATATCATAGCCAAAATCTTCACCTCACACACACGACATCAAAATCACAAAAAACTGCATTATAAATACAGCGCTTTCAAAGATGAGCGTTGATTAGACAACGAATCACTCTGAAAATTGGACAATATTCACAGATTAACATAATCTCCTCGCCTAAAATATTCTAACACACAGGGTGTTTCAGAATCTTACGGCAATGTTCGATATACGTATTCTCTGGTACAAAATAAGGAAAAAAGTTCCTATGAACATGTGTTCGATTTCGTATATTAGCGGAGTTACAGGGTGTTGAAAGATAAGAAAAATAATTTTTATTTTATTGTGCTTGATCTACCGCAGATAGAGCTTTCAAATTTTGAATGAGTATCAAGCAATAGGTGCTGCTTGATATAAAAGTAAATGTTTCCCAAATACCATACAGAGTGTTGCATTATCCGAAGTCTCAACCCATAAAAGCATTTAATGCTTACTAAGACGATCAAATTCGATTTGGAAAGGTTACAATTCCTTCTCGAATAACTCACAGAACAGTTTTTGGTATGTTGTGTGATTAACTATGATGTAGTCACTCGACAAGTTGGTAAGATAAAAAGTAAAGGAGAATAGCGTTGCGTCTCCTTCGATTATACGGTGTTCCTTTTTGGTCTTATAAAATTCTACCAATACCACTGATATGTATTTTTAGTAGATACTGTAATCACTGTATATTTGTTATTATTTTTATAATGCTCAGACAGTAAATTCATTCTTATCTCATTTCATTGGTATTATTTCTTCACTATGTGGATGTCATTTTCTTTAATATATAAAATGATTTTTTACAATATTGTGAAATGAGTCGAATCTGATTTATCGCTCAGAACTTTTATTCAAATTGTTTATTTTATCTACAGTGGTAACAAATAGAAAAATTCTTTATTTGTATTTTTTCGGAAAAATAAAAGTTCCCATCAACTCAGGTTTGTCTCAAAATCTACTTCAGTTTCTTCATTGATCGCCTTATTCAGAATTGAAAAAAAAAACTCAAAAGTTTCAAGCTACATTCTGAAAGGAATCAAAAACAAAATTTATCTCAACATGTCCTCCGTTATTTTCAGTACACAGGATGTTTCGTCCATACAGCTCAATCCGTTATTGTATTTTCGAGGTATTCTTGATCTCTGAAAGATATGTGTGCATAATCCTCAAATTTGAAATATTCCTTCAGAAAAAAGTCGCATTGGGTCAGGTCAGGAGATCAAGGAGGTCTCTCAATTAATTGTAAGATTGTTTCTCCTATCTTTGTGGTAGTATTCCATTCGCAGAAATCGAATGGGATTTTTCATAAGCCATTTGAATAAGAGTCGGTCATTTACAAAAGCTATTTTGCCAAAAAAGTGTCATGCAACAACAACCTTACGTTTTCACAAAAAAAAAAAATCACGAACAAATTCTAGTGTTAGGAATAATTGATAGTTTTCAATGGTTTTGAGGTCGTCCTGAGAAACAGAAGAAGTTTTCAAATCATTTCCTGATAAACGCTAATTTGTGATTGAAAAAATTCAAATAACAGCTATGGTGAAATTTTATTCAATAAGTTTCAACCAAGATGTTCTCGGAGAATTTTATCCAAAATTTGACTTATTATTCGAAAGAAAAAAAATAATTTTGTTCAAAGAAACTGAATATCACTCAGTATTCCTGATAGATGCTAAGTTGGTTTTGAGACGAGCCTTAGTTGATACGAATTTTTATTTCTACAGAAAACTGTAAATCGCGATTTTTCCCATTTGTTGCGTAATTTTTGCATGTAGGTATACTATTATATTTTCAATCATATCGTCGAACGATTATCATTGTTCAATCACCAATAAATATTTTTTGCAAACCTGTAGAAAATGTATAAAACCCCACCTCTACATCTGAATTCGAGTGGGGGGGGAGATATAAAACTTAATAAATAACCCTATAAGTACGTCAACATCGAAATAAAAGATAAACACAATCCTATCGACGACGACGACATAAAAAGCGTTTTATCATCGGGGGCAGCTGTCGTTGCATCTTTCCGATCAACTGTTTCCGCAGCGCCAATACGAGTCCGCGGCCCAAGAAAGGTGGCCGTGCCGATGCTTCGACCGTCTTTTGTTCGAGAGCCGTGTGTGGCTGCTGGCCCGATCGCCGGCTGCTTCTCGTCGAGAGAACGAACATAAGAGAGAACAGCTGCCGATCAGCCAGGTGTGCCTGGCCTACTTGATGATCGCTGCTGCTACAAGCTACAAGGCTTACCCTGATAGTCGGGATCGGACAGCGGCGTAGGAAGGGTTGAGGAAGTGAGAGGGTATTGGAGCGTATTCGGAAGCAACGAAAAAATTATCAACGTGTCGAATAACTGCAAGAAATGTTAAATGTTACGTATGGAGATCATTGTCAACAATCCTCCATCAAACTGACTGTTATGCCGCTCCGTACCCTTTATATTTTCACAGATTTGCTGGAAATACATGATAATAAGAGCAAATTTATGAAACACTCGGATATACACAATTACAACACCAGATCTGCAGACTTGCTGAATCTTCAACGACACAGATTAGCTGTAAGGCACCAGAATTCTATGAATCTCAATCGTCAAACTGTTGAAATCGATAAGATTCAAAATGACAATCAAACGATTTTTTCTTGAAAATTGCTTCTGCAGTGTACCGGAATACCTCCCAAAAGAGTTCAAACTTATATGTATAGCGCAGCATAGAGATTGCGTTTGCTATTGTCTATTTCTGTCTCTCATGTTGCGCTGTTTTTTTCTTTTCCTTGTCATTTTCTTCTCTAATTTCATTATTGCTCTTATTATTTTTATCATTCATTATTATTATTATGGATTGTTATATGTGCTTGTATTTTTTTACCACATATCCAATTGTCATGTCTTTTCTTGTCATTTTATAAATACTTATCATTCTCTTTTACCATAACCATAACATTTGTATTTTGACATGTGAAATATTGACACTTCACTGTGTATTTTCCTGTTTTGAATAGTTGAATAAACTCTATATATCTATCTATCAAACAATCTCTTCTGATATGTTGAGCCATATCAAATTGTTTTTAGAAGAGTTGAAAAATGTAAAAAATTTCTAAAACTGTCGAATACTTCAGTCGAATGTTCATAAGTGTCAAATAATTTCAGAGGCAGATGTTAAAAAGTGTGAAGAAATGCTCAAAATGTCAAATACCTCAGTCGAATGTCGATAAGTGTCGAATAATTTCAGAGAAAGATGTCAAAAAGTATCAAAAATGTCTAGAAATGTCAAATACTTCAGTCGAATGTCGATAAGTGTCAAATCATTTTAGAGAAAGATGTTGAAAAGTGTCGAAAAATGTCCGAAAATCTCAAAGAACGTCGAGAAATGCTGATTTTCAAGACTTGCTGAAATCATAAAGAATATCACATAGTATCAAGTATTTCAAAAAACATCAAGCTATGTCAGAGAAAGACAAAGACAATTCGCGAATAAGAATGCAGCGCCAAAGTGGGCTGTCGCAGAACTATAAATATTGACATTGAATAGTTTCATTGTATTTAGTTGAAGGTGTTTTTGTGTTAATGATGGGTGAATTTATAAAAAGAATAAAGATATTTCAGACTTCTCTGAGCTAGTGAACTAGTTTGTTACTGTGTATATATTTTAATTTTACTACAAGTGGTAAGATTCATCATTTGTTCAATTCGATATTGAAAGTAATCTGAAAATACTGAATACTGTCGAAGTTCATACCATACATTGAATGTGAATAATTCGATAAGAATATGTATAGGATTCTAATACGTCATTTTGTTTTCAGGTTCATATGGCAAAATTCAATTTGTTGGAATATTCGAGGTGCTTCGAAGGCACAAACACTTCAAAGAGTGTTCGTGAAATTATATACATAGTAGATAGTATTATGTAGAGACTTAAATTCTTCCACTTTCCGAAAAAAAGTATGGTCGACATTATGAAATGAATCATGAGCTTAATGTCCTTGTTTTTTCTGCTGTTTTTTTTTGTTCTTGGGAAAATCTTGTAGAGTTGATTACATATATCGCCTATGAAAAAGTTTTTATCTACCATAATAGCATCCTGTTAACTTAGTAATCTCAAAATCAAGTCACTTCGATGGAAGATAGTTTCATCAAATGAACTTCCATCATAGGGTTCACTAATGAAGGTGATAAAACCTCCAGGAGAAACTCCTGTCATAAATTTAACTGTATCATTAAATTTATGCTGAGGATCAAACCTGATTCTACAACAAAGGCTTTTTGGTTTTTGTATATCAATGTTCGTACAATCAAGCACTATCCTAACATATCGAAAGCTTTCAAAACATTTTGGCATATAATATTCTGTATTTCTGAAAAATCTAGAAATCTAGTAGTACAACGTATGACTCCAACCAGATTGGGTAGCATTTCGTAGAGGTACTTTCGAAACAATTATTGTGAAGTGCCAAATGAATTAGATAATGCCATACATATGTGAGATCACATTTCAATTATTCAGAACAATAGGATGCTTGACTGTTGAAAGATATGACCTTTGATGAGTGTGTAAATAGATTTTCTTTTTATCCTTACACGATATTCATCACAAATTTCTGAAAAAGCATAATAATTTTATTTAGGAACTTTTTCCTGGTGATTCGAGAAGCTCATAATTTCACAAGCATTAAAATATATAAACAAAATATGAAATCAACGAAATACAATACAAATCCCATGGTGGAGAAGAGCTATGTCAAGATTTCTAGTTATTCTGTAGTGTGACCAGGTGGCGTATCACTTACATAACGTTGAAGAAAAATGTGGAAAAAAAATATTATTGAAGGATATGATATAATATCGAAGGATATTCATGTCCAAAATTGTCTGATTGTCAACTTTGCGTTTCGGAATGAAATTATTGAGCAGGTTTCACATTGTTATCAATTCAAAACCTCACTAAGCAAGTGCACTCAATCCGGTTATCAGAAACTATCACGAATTTCTACTAGAAACTGTCTACTTGCTGTATGACATTCAGACAAATTAAAATCACTCCTGGCATATTTCGAGCAAATTTTTGATAAATCCAAATGCTTCGAAACTCGTAGCTAACCTTAAGTTCTTATACACCCTGTTGAATATTTTAGAACACTGATACCTGATAGAACACTATTTCATTGATGATACGGAGATTGGACTTTGAATCTTGAAAATTGAGGATAATATGGACATTCTAGTTAGCACAACAAATCACGATAGGAAGAAAATTCGAAATGCAACAGGTCCAGAATTTTTCGTAGAATTTTCAAAATTGGAGAAAGAACAGGTTGTTCTATTTGAAAAAACAAAGTTGATATCACTTCCGGTTTAACCGGAAGTAACAGCGTATTGAAAATATTTTAGGAAAATAGAACATATTGAGTCGTAGCATCCACCAAAATTTTAAGTTATCTATTCTCCATAAACCCCTTATGTCACCCTGTAAATCAAAAAAGTTCAAAAACACCCAAAAACATTCCAAAAATCATCTGTTTCGACAAAAAATGCCTTGGAAGCATATTCTACAATATTGACTTTATTACGATTTTTGAATTTTCGAAAGAATCAAACATTGTGATCTATCTATTGCTTTAGTAACTTCTCAAATCTGTATAACCATATTCATTAGTGAACGAAAATCATTCCAGTCAGTAGCAAAGACAAGTATTATTCGATAATCCTTTCTTCAAAGGATCTTCCCCTTTGAAACCCATTCGCCTTCCAGAACCAAACTCAATTGAATGAATTTCGGATAAAGAAATTAAAAACACCTGGCCTTTTAAAAAATCGAATTTGAACACGTGTGCGTGCCGTAGGATGTGACACAAAAAACGATCTTCAATATTCAAAATAACTGGGGCAGAAAAGTTTCTCCATTTCCCCCCAACGCCACGGTCCCCTCCCCGTAAAATTTACATTATTATTTCGATGTTGAAATCTTGTACGAAATGAATCGTTATAACGAGGCGGAACGTTTCTATGAAAAGGGCTCGATGAATACGAATTCACGGGTCTTTCTTTGACTTTTACAATCGTCCACGGTTTTAGGGTTTCAGTATTCAGAGTGGACAAAATCTGAAAACTATTTTATGAGATGCTAGATCGAAAAACATAAGATACTTACTGAAGAAAATCTTCTATGAAATTTCCTCTTTAAAACTTTCTGGTGGTTCAAGTAATATGAAATCAATTATTATGAATTTTGCAATGAATGCGTGATCTGAGTTTCGTTTAAAACTCCCATTTCCTTCTTCCCCTCCTTCTCCTCTAAGAAATTTGGAATGTTTCTTTCTTTACTCTTTCTTTCTTTACTCTTTCTAAACTCCTCTGAACTCCTTCTCAATCCTTCAAAATCCTCCCCAACTATTCTTAACTCCTTCAGACTCTTGCAAAAGTCCTCCTTATTCCTTCGAATATCATTTCAATTCTCTGAAAGAAAAATCGATTCCTTACATATTGTTTTTAATCTTATTCATCTCCTACTACTTTTTTCCTGAATATTTTGTCACAAAAATTCGAATAGGTTTATTGCAATTCTTTTTTCAGTAACAATACAAATTACATATGAAGAAAGGTTATATCGATCAGGCATTTACAGAAATAGTATGACAGTTTGACAGTTGACAATTATACCTATAGTTATCTGGATAAGTATTTTCACGTCTTGTAGGATCTGAATATTTGAAGAATACCATGATTCCAATATTCTCCCAGCAAAAAAACTTAATGAACTGTTTCTTGATATGGAGGGTGTTCCTATAAGAAACGGAAATGAGTTAAGACCGTGTAGGGTTCACCGAGCTGGCAAATTATTTAGATGGGACCAAATTAGTGAAAATCATCACGTACTCAGTACGAATTTGATGAACCACTTGAGATTTCATCCAGTATCAAGATTTTTTTGAGCTCTTGACCTTTTAAGGGCGTAGCATTATGCCACCCCTGTCATCCTATAAATACGCCACTGCAAAAATGATGAATCAAAATAGAAAAAACTCTGAGCAATTCTCATGATTTTCTCATTTTGTGGTAGTCGGTGATATTGTATTGTTTCTTTGACACTCAAAATTCCATTTGCACTCTAATACATAAAATTTTGAATTCAAATATATAATGAAATACTTCGCGGTTTTTTTCTAAACATCCCATCAGATTTCCAAATATTGAACATACAGGGTGTTTTGGGGGACCCAAGAATATATTGATCCGGACCTGCATTTTTTCAACGATTTATAGGTATATCGACGGAATACCCTGTATAGGTAATATTTCCGGTTATTGAAGATATTTTCCAGAAAGCTGAACAATCTTCAGGAAAACAAGATCAAATTTCAGACTCTAGAGTTAATTATCCCAAAGAGTATTGAATTTCCCATGACAATATTATGAAATTGATGTTTTTGAGATCGAAATAGGTATGTATCTAATAGATAGCATGATAAGTACAAGAAAACCAATATTAATATTGATATGTCGTGCATTGCGAATTTTCATTTCCTATTTAATTAACACAAGAATATATTTTCTTTTAGATTTTTCAAAACCTGTCAACAATTCATTGGAGAAATAAGGCTATGTTTTTTATGGAAATTTTATGTCACATGTTATTCGACAACATTGACATCATTTCCTTGATTGTGATGAATAATTAAGAAATAATCTTCGATATGAAAGATTTCATATGTAAATAAATCAATGAAGAATAAATATGTCCGTGACTGTGAAGTTGCAAGAAAATGGCATGATTCCAATTAATTAACAAAGTTCACGTGTAGAATGAACCCAATTCCATGTATTATTATTATTACGATTTTTCCTTGTTTTTGTCTTCAGATATTTCTGAGAAATAAATCTAGTATTTAGCTTTTTATGAAAAGTACTGAAATAGACTCAGAGTAACGAGTATATTTTTGTATATTTTTTTGTGAATTGTTTCCTCGAATATTCCTCATCACTTTCTTCTTGGAACTTTCATATCTTCAATGTTTTCAAATCATTGCAGATGAATATTGAACAATGTGGTGTGAAACGTTCAGTGAACAAAACTGTTAAACTATTATTGTTTTGCCTTCGAGTTCATTTCAATTCTGGGCTGAAAGATGTATCTGATATGCATGAAAACCACGAAAAATATGACATGATAATGCGTTATTGATGACATGGAGATACGCAAGGAGCCAACGTTGTATATTTTGAAAAATACAACCTTCTCGGGACGGTTTGATGTGTACAACAAACTTAATTATATCGGGAATCTTCTTGTTATGTATAACTTTTTTTGGTCTAGAATAGACTTTTCCGAGCTTATTGGTCGCTTCCAGACTTCTGATCAATCCTGTAATGTTATTGTTGACAGGGTTAATTGTTGTGGAAAGGCTTTTAAGCTCGCAAAATATCAGGAATTTGGCACGAAATTGCTTTTACACTGAAAATCACAGGAACAATCACTCGTAATTATGTCACCGAAAAATAATTCACCACATTTCTAAAACAGTTTGAGAATTGGATACTTTTCCGGGAGTAACTGGAATGAGGTTTCAATAAATGAATTATACGAAGCGTTCGATAAAGCCATGCTAAAATGTAAAAGGGTGATTCTTTTACACGTTGTTAGAAGAAACTTTTAATTATACAGAATATTCACGATTGGAAAAAAACTTGGTTTCCATTAAAATCATAGATAATATTGTAGATATTTCCATGGAATTTGAAAAACGTTTTCTACGCATTAGATGAAAATTTCGATGTATACAGGGTGCACAAAGATAGTTATTGTCTCGAAAACGGTTGTGATAGGTACAGGGAAGTATTAAGTGAAAATGTTGAGAAAAAAATCAAGAACTGGCGTACAGTGTGTTCATTTTAGAAAACAAAGATGGAGCTACTTTTCGGTAGAAGCGGCAACGCTGCATTACTGAAAATAGTTTCAATCGATAGATTACGAGTTCTTATTGAAAAATAACAAATTTTCCACCGTGATAAACCATGTATGATCCTTTATTTTGTTTATCAATATTGTCGCGTACAGGGAGTGTTTTTTGGGGGTCACCCCTGTCGCTTGGGTCGTACTCAGGAAATATAAATCAAATGATTTCAATTACAAAATTAAATACAAAACAAAACATATAATTTAATGATGATTTTGATGGTACATTATTCAAGAGAGATTTAATGATACAAAGAAATACAATGAAATATAAATGCTTACCCTAAGATACACGAAAATGTTGGGAACTCAGTCTTCAGGAGGAGACCTCCCGAAGACTCCCCGAAAAAAACGTCTTCAATTACTCTTATCAAATTTATGATTATAAATCAGCAACATCAGCAAAATTGTATTAGTTATTCTCTTCTTGTGATAACACACTTTTCATAATATAATTTGTACTGACCTACTTTAATCATGGACTTGTAAACAGAAATGATTTGTTTATATACAGTAATGAAATTGAATTCAGAATATAATTATACTTGGTGTTTTACTGGATTGGATTTTGAAAAATATATATCTTGACAATATCGTACGTACGGATTTTTATTAAATTTTTTTTAGAGAAGATACGACGCCATTCCTTTCTCTTTGAGTAAAAAAATATTTCATGGATCCATATTAATTTTTGATTGAATTTTATCTCTTGCTCTTTTTGTGTCTGATGATTTCATGAGGATGTGGGTAGCTGATTCCTCTTCTGAGCACCATCTGCATTCTGTGCTATCAATAATGCCTATGATTTCGAAGTGCTTGTTTGGAAGGCAAAGGCCCATGAAGAGCATCTGCCATGAAAATATTTGTAGAATATTGTTAGGTCTGCAACTGTTCTTCTGTGTTCGAGTTTATGGAGGTAGCTCTGAGGATTGGGTTGTTAATCGACCAAATGTCCCTCCTCTGTGTATAAATCTATATGACGAAGATGATGCTTTAGGGCCTTATTATATATGAGCAAGCACTGCCTCAGTAGATGTAGGATTTTCGTTTTGTATAGGGTGGTCAAATAAGAAAAATTGTGAAATAAGGATTTTTATATTTATTTTCGAAGAAACAAAATAAAATCAGATGTTATGAAAGCAAAATTTTCGTTTCGATGTTTTGGACTGAGGATGAGATATCGATGTACGGTTTTCACTCATAATGTTGCATTTGTTTTTTCAAAGAATTTTACTATTTTTGCGATTTTTTATTATATCTAAAGATCTGAATGCATTACAAAAGAGATCAGTTCCAAGAGATCATTCGACTATTGTTTCTTTACATTTTCACGGAAATGAAGTCATGGCATTGCTTTCTATTTTTCGAAAAATTCAGCTATTTTTCGTTATTCTATCAAAATGTGGCATCACTTGAAATCAAACACATCACAAATAAAATGGATTAGATAGATCAATGAATCCTCTATACGATAGATCAATCTCTTTCTAACGAGACTGACTTTGTTGAAATCCGTGGAGTCAGTTGGGAGTTACAGCTGTTTATTTGAAGAAACTTTCAACCACCCGTCACCACTTCATTCAAATAGATACCTACGTCAAAAATTTTACAACAAAAATTATTCCATTAAAGTTCAATTCCAACGTGTGAACATCTATTCAGTTAGTTTATGGAATATTTTTCGGTGAAAAATCATATTTTAGATTACGATTACGCCTCCTGACAGGCAACCTGGAAACATGGCAATAATTTTCAGGGTTCTCTTTTACATGATTTTTTATCCAATCATTCTTACAAAAACATTGAGAATGCAGTATTATCTCTTTTATCTTCTTCACATTGTTCCTTCTTTGTATCATTAATTATATTTATCTCATGAATATGCTTTTTATGATTTTAATATTTAATTATTGATTTCTTCACATTTGCACTTCGTGGTTTCATGTCAATTTGACAATTTGCATCAATAGTATGACAGTGTGATAGTCGTACCAATTATGGACAAGGTTATTTTGTATATTTCTTTATTTCTTTCTCTAATAATTTGAAGAATACTGCATTTTCAAATTTGGTGAGAGTCTAGATATTGAGCGGTATGGATTTTGATGAAATTTGAGAAAAGTTGAGAATTTCGGTCCAAAAACACGAATTCCATAATATTGTCGTGGGTAAATTAATACTTTTCGAGTATTCGATTCGATTCGATTTTTAAGCTTCCTGGCAAATTTCTTCATCAACGAAAAATATAACATATTGAGAAAGTATTTAAGATGCTTCCGTTCTCAAATGAACATCGGAAATGCAGTATTTTCCATATTTCAAACGTGAACGTCGAATCCATCAGATATTTACTGTGGTTTGTCAGTTGACAACCAACTGATGGTTAACGAAATGATTATGTCGTATCTGAATTTTCGAAAAATACTGCAATTTCAATGTTATCTCAGGATGAATTAACGATGAATCCGTTACTTATATACAATGTGTCACGTTATCGAAGAAATAAGCCTAAAAGCTGTACAATCTTGTGCAAAAAGTGACATGGAAAAGAAGGTGAAATTTCAACTTTGAAGTGGAATATCTCGAAAAATATCAATTTCCCTACGAGAATATTGTTAAATTTGTGTTTTTTGAAACAAAGTACATTATTTAAAAAAATCATCTAAACTCATGGCAACTAATATCTTGACGAAATATAAATACGTGGTGGTCTTTTTTAAATTGGTCTGACCAAAAGTGGAAGAAAGTAAAATTTCGGACTTCATATTGGATTAACTCTAGAAAAATTGATTTTCTCACGGTGATATTCTGAAATTCAATTTTTAAAGTAAAAATACGTGAGAAGCTCTACTGATCCCATAATCAGTGCAAATTCGCATAAAATAGCTTCAAACAAGACACCTCGTATAGAAATCTAGCGCAAAGGAATTTCTACCTAAATAATGGACTGGGCCCTAAAATTCGCCTCTTGCATATGAAGAAAAAAAAACAGGTAAGGTAAGAAACAACTTCTATTCAACCCCCCGAAAGTAAGTGTAAGTCTACTGTTGTAGTTGCCCAAACAATTGCACCCTGGGCAAACCGTTCTAAGATTTTATTGAAAAGGCGGTTGAAAAAGGTACTGAAGGTGACTGTTACGGAATTCTTTGAACCTCACATACAGGGTGAATGAACAGAAAAGAATAGCGACAAAGAACTGGAAAAATATCCCTTGACAAAGGATGAAATAATGAGGCACTACGAGATTAGAGCATTCCATATTCTGACGGAATTTCAAAGTATTCAGCTCATTGGTGTGCGTTATTTCTTTTATACAGTCTGTCCCATTTCCGATGCCCTCAAAAATGCTGTATCACGAACAAAATCTACAAAGCCCGGTTCGTTTTTGGGTTACAGAGCGAAAATAAAAATATTGCATTTTGGGATCTTCCTTAATGTGGTTTTCTGGTCTAGAGGCCTACTTTTTGGGTATTTTTCAAACTGGGATGGACAAACATTAAGAACATTTTTACTATCTATTTTTTTTTATAATTCATCGATTCTTTTGTGTATACAAACAAAAATCCGAAAATTCGTTAAATGACAGGCCAGTGAAGTGGGGGTTGCCAGTCAAACAGTGCTTCCTGCATTTGTAGTGAATCAAATCGAACAGATAAAACAATTCCTAATCAGTATAGATCTCACTATCGCTTGGATCTTGGCCAGAAAAAAAAACAATGATACACAAAATGGTGTCGACTTGACAAAAAAATACCCTTGTTTGGACCTTTATGATCTTTTTTATCACTTGGAATTGGATTTTTCCAAAATCCAAGGTCCAGGCGATGAAAAGATGTAGAAAGAAGATTCTCACAATATTTCGAAGGAATCGGTCTGATAGAACTTGAGATATCGTGGCAACCATCTCAAAAATAGCAGTTTTGAGAAAAACACGTTTGAAGTTTGATCAATCCGCTCGATCGACTTAGATGCCACGTCACAAAATCCGCTGTATCTTCCGAAATAATTCGAATTTTGAAAAATCCATTCGAGAGCATATTCTCGAAATCTGAACTTCGAAAATACGTATCAAAAAATCGATTTTCCTCAATTTTTTAAACGATAATACCCCCTTTTCTCAGCATTCTTCAAATTTGTGAACTCCTATACACATCCTGTATGTTTATCAATATTTTGAACATGAATACAGTGTATTCCTCAAAAATATTCAATACTCTAGGTTCAGATTGTTTTGTTATTAACGTCAAATAATGATTCCAAATGAACTGTAATCATTGCTATTTCATCAACTTGCATTTTGGCATACATCAAAGTGCTTTTCATTTTGCCAGCGAAAATCGTGTGGCATACAAAAAAGTCAGAATTTCAAATTTGCTACAGAAGAAATGAGAATGAACGAAAAATTAAACGATTTTCTTCGTAAAATTCCAATACTACATGTCTTGAAAATGAGACATTTCGAAACAGAAATTTGAAAAATCCTTGTTTATAGTTTCAAAAGTGGAATCTATCCTAGGCTTCAGCTACTACAGCTCTGTATAGTTATATAATGAAAGGAAAATGCTAGTAATATAATTTAACTGATTGAAAATCTGGTTTATGATATTTTGGCAATATTCTCATGTACTCGTATCTACGAGTCATTGATTTGGAGATGAATATTATAGACTCTGTTGAAAACTGTTTGACAGATGACTTCAGTTCAGTATGTATTCTGCTAAAAGTAATATGTTACAACCCCAATATCAGTTATTTGTCATCTGGAACAGCATAGTCACAAAGGGTGGGAGCAATTGAAAGTGCACATGAATAGTCGTGTTTCACATCATCGGTACCTACAGGGTGTCCTAAAAGTCGACGTCAACCTATTTTCAGAAAGTTTCCAGAAAGATATGAAAATATCGCTTATTTTAAAATATACGGAAATTGGAAAGAAATCAGGGAATGTGTACCCTGTGGAAGTATTTTCAAACTTGTCGCTTCAAATTCCAAGTTTTCTATTATATTTGGAATCCTGAATAATGTGTTCGTTAACTCTTGCCTGAAATTTGAAGCCATCTGGTCCAGCTTAGATCAAAATATCACTTTTCCTCTAACCAAATAACTAACTAAATATTTTGCCCACCTATGATTGACTGTACTGACCAAAGAAAGTACTATGCTAGTTTGACAAGTGACATCAAAAGTTGATGAGGATTCCAAAGTGGCATGTTACTGTCTAGAATATTTTTTTTAATCTGGGATAATTTCTTCTTTAGGAAGAAAACTCAATTCCTAACAAAATTGAAATTATCTGGAATACTATTCTGATGTGTCCAAAGTTTTCCTAGAGGCTCTAACTTCATTGAGCGGGATGAAGAGAGTAGTAGTAACGCCACAATACTATTCGTTAAGTTTCGTGAAATTTCGTCGGGAAAATATTGAAAAATTGGAATCTTAAGTCGAGGAATCGAAGTTGGAACTTCAGTTCTTCACTTTCTGAAAATTGAATTAATCAACAAATTTTAAATTCGATTTTTTACATAAGTATGAACTGGATTTTTTTTTTTTAAACCTGACTATATTTAGGAATAGGAACATAATAGATCGTTTGGAAGGAACTTCAATTGTCTTTCAGGATATTAAATAATATACAGGGCATTCCATTCGAAGATTAGAAAGGCCCTGTACAATGGAGAATGAATTTCCTCAGACATAATTGATACACAGGATATTGGTAAACTACACCCAAAATTTCAACATTCTACGAATCCAAATACCGCAGTAACGAACATTTAATTGTAGTTATGTTTTGCACGAAAAATGGGGAAATCAATTAATGTCTCGAAAACCATTCGAGATAGGTGTAGGAAAGTATCATACGAAAATGATTGAAATTGATTTATTTGAAATAACAAAGTTTCTGCTACTTTTCGATGGAAGCGGCAACGCCGTAACTCTAGAAATATTTCAGATAGATAGAACAAAACTGATTACTCGAGAAACCAAATTTTCAGAATAATCCTACGTCTCGTTCTCCATATCCGTCTAACCTACTATCGAGCGTGAGTGACCTTGTATATGACTGCAATACATTGCATTTGTTAAAGCAAAGTATTAAATGTTTGCAAATCAGAATCAGAAAAAAAAAATAACCACTGAAAGAATTCTTTCGATATGTGAATATATTTGAGGAAGAACTTTTTTCTATAATTTTTGTATTTTTTTTTGTTTGAAGTATTGAATTCGTGTTCGTCATATTGATGTTTAATTTTCGTTAAACTGGAGAACAGTTGCCATTAATCTCTAACATGCATTATTTATAATGATACTGAAAACATACATTATCCAATCCAACAACACGAAACATTACAAAATGTCTAACCCTAACCATACTTTTCCTTATTCGAGACATCCTTAGACCATCCATCATCGAATCGTGTGTTCGTAGTTCCAAATTTCATTTCTGATGGCGGATTCGAATCAACGAGTGTGTGTAATCCCATTGCGGATTCTTTTCTTGTGTCACCTTGTAGAGGAAGCAATACCAACAGCGATTATTCCGGGTAACATTGTGCCCGACCAGGTGGTCCTGGAACAAAGATCCCAACTCACGCATTGTCTTGGACAAAGACCCCTAGATCTGGTTTCCTGCTGAGGATATGCCCCTTCTGTTGTCGCTCTGTACGTCGCCTTAGACGTGGTGGTACATGAATGAACATGTATATACAGGGTGTTTCAGAATCGCACGGCAATATTTCAGGTTCGTCAGAAAAAAATAGGTCTATATTTTATTGTGCTTGTTCTTCTGTAGATAGAGCTTTCACATTTTGAATGAGTATCAAGCAATAGATGCTGGTTGATATGGAAGTGAATGTTTTCCGAATACCATACAGGGTGTTGCATTTTCCGAGGTCTCAATCCATAAAAGCCTTGAGAAAAACTTGCTCGTACGCCACTGGTGGATTTTAATATTTTTTCCAAGTTCTTCAACCTAGTACCTAAATTTAGTCCCTCCTGACTTTTGGTCGAATTCTGTTCAGTTTCCTCAGAAATTAATTAATTTTAAAATTGGCTCAAAATTACATACTCTGAAATATTTATACTATTATGATATTTGATATTGTTTAAAGCATCAAAATTGAATAGGAAAGAAATTTATTAACAAATGTTTGAAGGAATTGTTCAAAGTGGCCTCCGTTTTGTTGAATGCAACATTGAGCACGACGAATCCATGATTCTTTGGCACTTCGTATCAACACCCTGTAATTCCGCTAATAATCTAGATCAGACATATTTCATGGAACTTTTTTTCCTTATTTTGTACCAGAAAATACGTACCTGAAATATTGCCATGCAATTCTGAAACACCCTGTATACAGGGTGTCAACTTTATAATTCACAATGGCTGTACCTCGTAAAGAAAGAAAGATATGAAAAAAAAAATTTAAATCGTCACCCACAAGAATTCAAATGATGTTAAACGTCATTGGAAAACCCGTGGAAAATGCTTTCCAACGTACCATCATTCACTTTTGACCTGATAATTATCAATAAATATTTTGAAAGAATTTCATGACCTCCGTATAAATTTTTATTTCCGAACAGTTTCTGGTGTCCTCGGATGAATTTTGGCATAAGGCAACTATGAAATCATGGATTTCTTTTCATTTAGGGTTTTGAAAATTCTCAAAAAATATCTAAATAGAGGTTAATCATGCATGAAACCGAAATAAAATATATTTTTGTCAGTTTAAACTATGCCTAAGCTTCGATAAAATTGCTTCACTGTTTTCGTTCTCTATTGGCGATTGCAACCACCGTAGAGGGCGCTGCGAAACATGAATAAATATGACCTACAAAACGGTAATCGTTTCATGAACGTATACGCATGGTAGTTCAGTTGTGTTTGGAAGTGATTTTACGTTGTATAGTCATTCAGTACATGTATCTTGGGTGAAAATATGATAAATCAATAAGTTCTACCTCACAGCATCTGTGATCAGTCATTCGAAAGCAACACCTAGTAGAGGAAACTTAATAGTGGTCGAGCAAGTTTCATTCTATACAAGAAAAATGTAGGTATCTGTTGAGTTTATGTTGGTATTTTGTAAGAATAAAGTGAATTCTTCAAACTTGAAATTTTAATTGCAACGTAATACATTTCACAAAACAAACATTCGTTTCTTCTTTCAAACAGTTTTCGAAAATGCATCGTTGTCCAATATACAGGGTGGTTCATTGGGAAAGGGCAGTATCTGAACAAGAGACACAACACTGCAAAATATGGCGATCGAGCCTAACTTTTCTGAAAGGCAATTCAATTTTGAATAAAAAAGGTTCTCAGTTCTACGTGTAGATGAATAGTTTATATTTTACTGTCCCTGAGTAAGAGTGTATCTGAATGTATGTGAATCTTTCATAAGAAACTTCATTGGAGCATCTCATGTTAAGATACAACCGCCTTGGAGGGGGTACATAAAATTTGTAAAAAAAAATTCTAACAAGTACTGAAAAAGTTACGGTATTGAAATCAACCTGACATTTTCTACTAACAAAAAGACACTCAGTCACATGCTCCAATGAAGTTTCTCTACATGAAATATCCTATCTTTTTTTCGATGAGGAATCACTCGAATGTTTTACACTTATTTAGTTACACCCTGTATTAACAACAAAGTTTAATGCACGAGCACTATGTTTTTGATGACTGTTTCGGAAGTTGACAATTTCACCACCAAATAGCGCCGATATTTTTGGAATCGCCAATAGTTGCTAAACTCACCAGCAGGCACCAATACTTGCTCCCAGCATCATTAAATATTCAAGAAACACTATTTCAACGAAGAAAGCCATAATTTAGATTGCTGTTATGACAATTGTGTCTTCAGCAGCTGCTTCTTAGTGGTGACAAAAGTTCCATTGTCTCTCCAAGAGACTATTCATTTCTTCATTGTCTATCGTGACAATAAAAAAAATTATGGCAGAAGGCTACAATCATTATAATTCCTCATCATATCAGCAAACGTAATAAGCAAACAACACTTATCATTCGTGGAAATGTATTGAGTATGTATAAATTCTAGGTTATGAACTTGAAGTGATGCTGCATATTCCATGAGCACTCCACACACAGAATGTTCCGAATTTGATGCCCACCAATTAATTATTGACATTCCGTGTGTTTAACTTTCTTTTATCAGATTTTTCACAGCAGTCATAGAGGGGTGATAATGTTTTCCAAAAATTCTATAAACTAGCACTGCGAAACACTATACACATTGTCAAATTGAACATGAATGATTACTAAGTTGGATCACATAATTGCCAGATTTTTAAATTGATCTGCATACATCAGAAATGGGAATTATTGATCTGATTCGATAAAGTCAGCATTGAAATGAATCCACAGACCTTACGAGATTCCGGATTTCGTAAGGTACCTGAAATTAATCGATCTTGAACGAAACATATTGATATTATTCACCACATGAGTGCACTTAGATGGGTGCAAAAATTCTTTTATGGCTTCAACTATATGGTCTAGTGATTAATTGTTCAATATTCAATACTGGTTTGGTCGCCATTTCACGTCGATGTATATGCTTATTCTTCTTAGTATGTCCAATATTCATTTTTATATCGCATGAACTCAAGCTTTCGAAGAAATAAACCTCCAATACTACAAATATACAAAAGAAAATAGTTCATCGATGTAATGAAAGAGTTGACTATCACATCACTATAATTGAAATAGTTACATTGTCACAACAACAAGATAAAATAAGAATGCACCAATTAAATTACACATGTCATGTCAATTCGTAACAAATATGTAATGTGAAAAACGAACAACCTGTACACACAAAAATTGAGTTACTGTTCAACATTTCAATTCGAAGAACTTATCAATTGTCATCTTTGTCAAGTATTGCTGACTCAAATGATATTCAAATAGTTTAAAGAATCAGAATTTCAATGGTTAGCAAGATACTTTCCTTCATTTAGCACTAACGCTATTGGCTAATGGATTTAAGATTCCAGCGCCAAAGTGGGCAGTCACCGAACCATGAATGTTGACATTGGATAGTTTTATTGCATTAGGTTATATGTGTTTTTTTGTTGATAAAGTGTGAGTTTATAATGAAAATAAAGACATTTCGGACTTTAGCAGTGAGCTAGAGGGCGTACATGTATATGTATTTTCATTTTTCTAAAAGTGGTAAGCATTATCATTTGTTTCATTCATATTGTATTATATAGAAAATAATAATACGAGGTTAGAATACTGTTGTGAATATGAATTGTTCGATCAAAATATATACATGATTCTGATAATTTGTTTTGTTTTTAGATTCAAATGGCAAGATTCAGTTTGGGGTACTTTGAAGGCACAAACACTTTCAGAAGTGTTCATGAAGGTGAAGAAGTTTTGAGTACAGGACATCATAATATTATGATGGCAAGAAATTTGTTATTGTAATGGAATGAATTATGAATTCATAGTATTTGTTTCTTCAGCTGTTTTTTTTTTTGGAAAGTGCCAAATAAAATAGATAATGTGAGATCTCGTTCAAATTTTATTAATACCAGAACAATACTATACTTGGCTGTGACATTTAATGTAAACAGAATTTCATCTATCTACTCACGATATTTGTATCACCATGGGAAGCATGGAAATTGATATTGGAAGTTTGATTTAACCGATTCGTAGTTCCACAATCTTTCAAATATTCAAATTCAGTATAATATCAACGAAACATAATACCAAACACAAGGTGTCGTATCGCTTATATTCATTCGCCAATTGAATGATAGTCAAATCTGTCACAATAAATCTCTTCCTCGAATAAATAGACTGTAGTAATTCATTCACCATATACTGTCATTGAAAAGCAAACAGTCGATGATATTCTCATTCTTAACACAAGAACTTGGTTTGTTTCATCTTCAGTGTCCCACCCTGTATACCCTATTCTATGATTGCCCACTCACGGATCGCAACATCGCTAATCACCCCAATTTCCTACCCCTACAATCATCAGAACCCCAATTTACGTGTTTTCGTCCATTTTTCGTATCATTTCCTACCCACAACTCCCAGACCTACAATGTACGAGAAAGAATTCCGAAACGTTTTCAGGTTACTTAACGTGGTTGGAATGAATCCCACGAAAAGTTACAATAAACCCCTCATTATATTCAACGCCACCCTCACACTGTACGTTACAGTTCTTATTTTCATGAATCTGATCTTGAAGAGAGAGTTGGTCACCGTTGAATCCATCGGGGTATTTTCGCAGGTAAGTGAGGTATAGATCATTTTGAGGTGACGTTACGACACACTACTGGTAGGGCACACAAAACGTTCCTGTCATTGTAAACAATAGAGAAGATCGATTAATTGAGTGTGAATTATTTAAAATACCATCGTTTTGTTCTGTTGTGGGGTGTTCTAAAAGGGCAGAAAGAGATCAAACTCAAAACTGCAGATAACAATGAAGCTAATGGCCGACGCACCCTTGCATGCCCTACCGACAAAATGGCCGCATCTGTCAAAAGTGACGTCACTCAAAATGATCTATAGTTAAGCTCGATATGCGTGGGCAGCGTAAAGGTATACTCAGTAGAATTAACGAGAATATTTGTTTCCAAATACCACGACATTCAGAACGTTAAGGAACGTAACCAGGTTCATTCTCATTCTTGGAATTTTCATTGTAACTCTGCCAGAACAGATCCCAAAGTTGAAATGCGTTAACAAATTACGCGGAAAACATACAGCATCGTGACGTCACAACTGCTAAACAACGACCGAAGGTGATATTCAATTAATTTCTTGATGAGACCAAAAAATATCTATTCATAGTTGAATATCATTCTGAAATAGGCACTCATATTATGAATTCTGAAATTGAAAAAGAATATAGTAGATATTCCGATGGATTTTGAATGAATGAACGTCAAAAAAATTATCAGCCACCACAAAGAATTCAATGTTGCACACCGATAACATACGTGAAGGTATTTTATGACAGCAGAACATGCGCAGTTTCGATTTTCTCCAGATCGCGAGATACGTCCGACGTATAGATACGATTTATAGTCGAAATAATAAAGATGTCATCAATGCGACTATAAATTCAGAAGATGCAGAAGATTCAGAAGTTCTTGAAATAAAAGTTGACGTGTCTTCGGATTTCTTCGAGAAGTTTGTCATTTTTTAAATAATAATAATTTATTTCTTACTTTATGTCACACTGTATGAATAAAGCGAATTTCCCAGAATTTTTCAGGAGGAAACTTTTTAAATTATTGATCTAATAATTTGTACACATATCATGATATGTTTCGACAGTATTTCAAGACTTTGTATTAATGAAAAGATTTATTTGGAAAGGAGCTACAGCTGAGCTCCTCTCAAAAAAGACGTTTTGCGGTAACCACTATATCTCTAGAGTGGATCATCTGGAATTCAAAAACCAGACAGATTTCGTTGAAGTAATGTTTAGAAGTAATTAATCGAAAAAATCAAAAAAAAAGGTTCCTATAAATGTGTGTCCTGAAAGTCTTCACTTTTGAGATACAGGTTGACAAAATTTCGAAGAAAAATCTGTTTTTCAATAATAACTGGGATAATATTTTAAAAATTTGGTACATGTCTTCCATGCATCAAGGTGTATTTGATGATGTACGAAATTTTTAATTTTCCCTACCAGGGCATCCGTACATAAAAATTCATTCATTATTGAGCAAAATTGATCTTATGAATTTTCTTCCTCCGACGCATGGTTTTCCCTAAAAAAAATAAAAATTGTTTTACTTCTAGTCTAGTCCTAGTCCTCAAAAATCTGATACGGCGTGAAAATGTTTGTGCATCGACTGAAAGCAAATCAATAGATTCGTTTTAGAATGAATGAGAATCCAAAAAAATATCTTCTTCTTGTCAGATAATCTGTTCTTGATTAAAATAATTGAATTAAAATTGCTTCATATCGCAGTACCAACCGTTTCATAATCTATATCACCCTATATCTCGAAAGTTAAGACTTTTAGAACATACGTTTATTGGGAGTTTTTTCTCAAAATGTGTCAAAATCATCCCTTCAAATATTAGCATGTCTTTGAGAAACACCCTGTATATGTACATGAAGAGAATAAAATAATAAAAAAACTATTTCCTTTAATTCTAACTGTATATAACCCCACAAGTAATTGTCAAAAATATGTGACTTGTTGGGCGTATTCTTATATTTCTTCAGTTATCTGTGTAAACCGGTGTATATAAATTGTAATCTCACTCTTGTTGAGCGTCCATTCCAGTTAGATAAATTCCAGGTCTGGCTGAAATTCGTGATACTCATAACAAAGAAACAGAAAATCAAGGAAGTGATCGAACACACCCAACAGTTCTGGAACGAAGACCCACAGGGCAGCAACAACGCCATTATGCTGAAGAGCCTGGACAAACTAGAACGCACCTTTCTCATCTACATATCCTGCAGCACATGCATGTTCTTGTTCAAGCCGTTGTTGGTTCGCGGATCCACCATTTACTACTACTACCAAATCCCCCAAATACCTTTCCTGTTGTCTTACGGCGTGGAGTTTTACGTGACGCTGGTGACGATGTCCATGGTGATAGCTGTCAATATTTTCATTTCCATCAGCATCGTTATAGGGGCGGGACAGTTCAGTAATTTGAATGCTAGGATTCGACAGATGGATGTGGGGAAGGCTGCTGAAGATGGTGGAATGGAAAAAGTCATGGGGGTACTCAAGAGAAATGTTGCGTACCATAATTACTTGATTGAGTGAGTAGCGGAAGCTGACACATAGATGGCACTAGTAGTATTGATTCCATACGATTTCAGTTGAAACCACCAAACATTGTCACTTTGTCAGCCAATCACAAATCATATCCGATGAGCTCCATGAAAATACGAACGCTTTTTGATCAATTCGAAAGAATTTCGCAAGATGTAATATTTCTGTCATTGATTTCACTCACAATTCAAGTCCTAACGTTTCCTTCCGTTTATAATACGAACTGTCAAAGATTAGTCACGTGATTCTACCGCTAGACACTCCCTACCACTCAAAAGTACTGTAGTTTCCAGAACTGTATGTACGACTCTCGTTCAAACATTCGAATGAGACATGTACAAATTTGACAGCTATCATACCATGAGTTTGAGAACTGAAGAATTTGGTTAAAGTGGAGCATCATTTGTTAATTTTTAGAATTTGGATTAGTAATTTCACAGATATCATGAGATTTGGATCTCGATAAAAAAGTTTTTTGGTATTGTCGTATTTTGTATCTAGAAAACACGATTTTGATAATATTATCGTAAGGAAATTCGTACTCTTAAATATATTTGTTAACGCCCGATTTTTCTTTTATTTATCTTTATTATTTCTCTATTATTTTTCTCATTTTTGTTCTCTCTGTTTCTATATACCAATGTTCCTCTTATCCTCAATAAATGTCAAATATTCACAACATCCAAAATATTTTGTTTTGTTCTGTTTGTTGTAATCTGTTGAAGTTCTCTGGTGGGTTCTGACTCTCAGCTTAAGTGTTTACCTCGTTCTAAAACCGCTAAAATCTCAAAATTTCAAATATCCGCTGACTCTACGTCCCAGAAAAAGATTACACTCCACTTCCCAGAAGATAGGAGAGTAGAACGACTTCCGGAGTACCAGCCAGACCTCATCTAGAATTTCATGTGCTCTAACAATATTCTACTACGGAATTCCACCTTCTTTTTCCGAACGTTTTCGAATAATCTTGTACAGGGTGGGGAAGCATAACTACATTTTTAAAGAACTTAATAAAACACATTGTTTTCCTGAACAAACCAGGGGCCAATAACTGCAGCTGAGGAAATTGCACACCATACTGTGACTTTAGGTGAATGCGAGGGTCTTTCATGTGATATCCCTGTATTAATGTCTGTCGCAACACAGAGAACATTTGAAAAGTTGCAATATAACTCATGTCAGCTCAAGACAGAATGCTTCGTCCTTCTTTTCCAAAATCATTTGGAAGTAACTCTCAACATGAATTGAATAGACTATAAGTTGTATTTTATTATTATTGGTAATGTTGCATTCACCACTTATTTGAAAATGTTCACCTAAATTTCTGTTCATCAATTTAACGAAATGAGGTTGATATCGGATACAGCTAAAGTAATTGGTCATTTTCTCTTCATATTTTATAGGTATGTGGATCGATTGGATAATATATTTTCATTGCTTTTCATGGTCTTGGTCGAAATAATAACAGCCTTATTATGTATGAACATGTACGTCTTGTCTTTGCCGTGAGTATATTCATTCAGGTTGATACATTCGATCAGACAAATTTTGACAGCTTGTCAGAATATGCATTTCCAAACAAAATTCACGAGGAAATATTTTCTATAATTACATACATATAGTTCAAGTGATAATTGACTGAGAACAAAGATATTTTTTGAATTTTACTGATTCATGTTATCAATGCCGATGAGTGTATTTATTATAAATGATTATTTCAGGAATACTACTGTGGTAGATTATATACGATGTGGAACAATGGTTTGCGCCTTCACCACTGAATTCTTATTTTTATACGGCGTACCAGCACAAAAACTGATGGACGAGGTTAATATGGAATTTTTTTATCAGCAATGAATATTGCTCTTTTGTTTTTCATTCATGAGCATCGGCTTGTGTTCCTTCCTCTGCTTCCTTTTGTCAGTGCTCCTTCCTCTTTTTTCTTTAATCGATGAGAATTGATGTATTTTCGTGATGGAATTTTCAATCATTTCAGGCTGAACAAGTGGCCAATTCGGCTTTCTATCATTGCGACTGGTACCTTCCGAACATTTTACCCATAAGGAAGTCTCTTACTTTTATGATACACAGGAGTCAGAAAACTGTAGGGTTATCTGCAATGGGTTTCATAGATATAAACAGACAAACTATAGTAGCTGTAAGTTTAATTTTTCGTGAAAAAAATGTACGAGGTGTAACTGATGTGAGTATGTTTCTTTGTTTTTTCAGATGATCAAAACAGCATATTCCTTTTTTACGTTCCTGCAAACTGTTGAATCATCAGACACACCAAAATGATTCAACAGAATCATCTCTCAGAAAAAAATTGTAGACGTCATAATATAGAATAAATCAATCAATCAAACTCGTCTTTTTCTTAATTCCATACTAACCCTAAAATCATCAGTAAAAATATATCACAATTTTAGTAATGGACGACTATCATTGAATTTTCGAAAAATAATCACATAAAGACACCATGTTGAGGCCCAAAAGATTCTCCTCTTGAATTTTTGGAGAGTATAATGCTGGTTTATTTAATAAACGAATGAGAGAAGAAATCAATGAGTGACTTCGCTGATCGACATAAAAAACATCAAAATATTGAGAAGCTTTCGAAAATAAGATACGGTGATTTAAAATTCCAAAAGTTTGCCACTAAATTTCACACATCCTGTGATGACTTGCGTCAGTCAAACGCAGTCAACGACCTTCACAGGGTATTTCTTCGATAGTGGTGCAATATTGATTCATGTCAGTTACAGTTTTTGTGGATATCGTTAAACCAATTCCAATAAAATTCTTGAGGTATGTAGTTGATGACAAATACTAGAAAATATATGCGAGAGAATATGACACTTTTTTTAGACATTCTGTACAATCGAGAATATTTCTGAGACGAACGAAGTCTGTAGAATAACAATATCATCGTGTGAGAAACACTGAATTATGTATGATCACAAGAATTGAAAGAGATTGAAAAATCTGTCGAAATCGCCAAAAAATTATGACTTGCCTGTTTTACTCCCCAGAAGCCTTCTCAAACTTCTTTGGACATTTGATGGGGTTGACCTATTCGTCGAGAACTAGTTTGTATATCAGAACAATATTTGAAGGTTTTAGAGTTTTCAGAGACTAATTCATACTTGTTTTAATGAAATACACAGAACGATATCAAATTGACAACAACGTAAGATCGAGTCGAGAGAGCTCACCACAATTTGACAGAATTTATAAAACGAAATAAATCAACTAGGGGTTGTGAATTTTTTTTGAGAACTGAATTATAAATTGAGAATTTAAGGGGGTATTCTGGTCTAGAGGCCTACTTTTTAGGTATTCTCCAAACTGGAATAAAAAAGTTGAAAGCATTCTTATTATTTTTTCATATTGTTCATTATTTCTATTTGTATATAGAAAGAATTGAGAAAAAAATCCGAAGATTCTTCAAATGACAAATTTTCTTGAAACACTTGAAAATTAAATTTTTGGAAATCCTAGGTTCAGAAGATGGAGAGATGTATAAAAGAAGATTTGCACAAAATTTCACAAGAATCGATCAGATAGAACTTTAGATATGGTGTCAATCACCTCAGACAAAGGAGCTTTGAGAAAAACGCGTTTGCCGGCTTATTATAATAATTCGAATCTTGAATAATCCGTTTGATAGCATATTTTTGGAAGTCTGAACTTTGGAAATATGTACGGAACATTGTATGCCATTGTATACCAGAAAAAAAAAACGGAAAATCAATAAAAATAATAATGGAACGTTAGCACCCAGCTAATAACTGTGATATAGAGGACAGGAGATGAGATGGATGGACCCTGTATGAGTATGAAATTCCATAAAGGAATATGTTCACATTATTTGAAGGTTAATAGCAAAAAAATGTTCTATATTTGTAGTAAAAAAATATTACACCATTTTTTGTTTCAGCTGGAGAGACGCTGTATCAGTGCAACATGATTGAATATTTCTCAGAAGAAGTCTACAATCCTGATCCTAACGATTCCTCTCAAGCCATACCATGTGAGCGAAAAGCAATTTCTTATTTTTATATTACTCGAATGAGTGTAGAGAGTAGCATGTCTAGTAACTAATTTTCTGTGGATACAGGAGGAGAGCTCAGATTATACGTAATAAGATTGTTCCTACTGGAAATCTGTGATAGTTTCTGATGGTTTCTGATGTCCAAATTGTGGTATTTTGATCCAAAACACAAATTCGACAATATTATTGTGAATGAATTAGTACTTTTCAAGACATTTCACTTCAAAGTTCGAATGTTACCTTTTTTCCGTGTCACTTTTAGCACAAGGTTGCATAGCTTTTTGATTGAAAATTGAATAACGTCATACATTATGTATTAAGAATGGATTTATTATATATTAAGATTTGACAGCATGTAAACATCATCATTTCATCAACTGACAAACCACAATAAATGTGGGATGGTTTTGACATCAACGTTTATAATATGGAAAATATTACATTTTTGTTGTTCATCTGAGAATGAAAGGATGGTAAAGAAAGTGAAATATCTCGACAAGTATTAATTTTGCCACCATAATATTAAATCAAATTCGTGTTTCTTGGATCAAAGTATACAATTTTCAACAACAAAATTATCAAAACTCCAAGTGAGATTTGTACGCAATTTTACCAAAATTAGCGATTTTTTCATTTCTACTCATTAGCAACTAGTCACAAGAATTCGCAGATTTTTTTTTTCAATTATTCCGATTTTCACCGCAGTTCATTTCAATTGTCAGCGCTGGTAATTAAGACCTTAAAATTGTTCGGACTTTTCGACTTTAATGTTTAATCAGGGATATGTTTTTTCAAGTAATGATTACTGACGAATAGATACTTTTTTACTGAAAATATCCGGCCTATTGATTCTGATTTCTTATTGATTCACTTCACATTATTTTCAATCACAACCAATAAATACTCAGGCTCTCAAATGAAATTGAAAAAAAAATCGCGAATCCAATTTCAAATCCAAAATATTTTCGACAAAAAAATATTAAAGGTTACTTCCTATTTTGTTTCAGATACAGTTACCAAATCCATCGTGTTCATCCTCCTAGGAAGCATATTCGTTGTAGTAGGATACGTTTTCTGTATACTGGGACAATGCATGGATCAGAAATCGAGATTCACCTTGTTGTCAGGTGTTATCTTCATACAAACTGGTGAGACGAATATTCATCACCTAATGGATTCAACTATCCTAGTCTTGTCACTTATTTTTTCTTCATTTTACTGAAGGGGTCCAAAGGATACACTGCAGTTGAAGGCTTTTTGTACTTTCCTCATCACACTGATACCACAAAAGTTATTAGTCCCTTTAAGTAATTTACAAACGTCACTGGGCTTCAAGGTCCCCACGTTTTCTAGGTTTAAATGAGATTCCTCTAATTGCAATACTATTTTGTAGTTAAGTGCCTCACAATTGCACAAAATATAGTCCAGACTCCAAGCCGTACAATCTACAAGTTTCTTCATCTTGGTAGAGCCCCATCTTTTGTAAATATGAACAAAACCCAGATCAGGCAACTTTATTCGATCTTGACGGGGTTTAAAGTTCGTTGATACATTCCTAGGTAGGTCTGGACTTTACTTTCTACTTTGCAAGAGCTTTCAGGCTGGTCTGACTAGCTCCTCATGAGAGCCTTCTCATAACATATTTTTGCACATTGAGGAATTGCAAAGATTTCTGCCGGGATCACTGAAATGTGTTCACCAACCGCACAGAAGTGTTTCTACTTCAAAAATGGGCAATAAATTCTCACACGAGAACGTTGCTCGGTCTTGGATTCGTCTTTATACCAGATCAATCTACCTTGCTCATCTCTAGTGAGATCTTCGTGCTTATCTCTTGGATCCGAAATCAACACCTCGAAGGGTTTTGTCACTTCTATCACAATTGTATTTGAATATCAACGAAATTTTGGGGGGTAATGTCAATTTCGAACAATTTACATGATGGAGCGCCAGCTCACTTTGCTGTACAAGTACATGAGGATTTGGCTCAGCGGTTTGGGCATTGTTAGATTGCCAGAAGTGGAGCAGTATGCTTGGTATAACTATCAGCAATAACCTTTCTTTGGAAAATCACGTGAGATCAATTGCTTAAAGTGCATCCCAAAAACTTGGTTATCTGTTTCGTGCCAGGAGCTATTTCACTTCCAGTCATCTGCTTATGATCTAAAAGACACAAATCCGACCTATCCTGGAATACTGTTCCCATATTTGGAGTGCAGCACCTAAACATATCCTGCAGCTGTTGGATTCTGTCCAAAAAAGGGCAATTCGTCTCGTTGGTGATGCTTCGCTTACTAACTCGCTCACTTGAACACCGTAGAAGGGTTAGCGATCTGTCTCTATTCTATAGATATTTTCATGGGCGATGTTCGTTTGAAATATCAACAATCGTTCCTCCTTTGGCGGTCTCTTCGAGGTTAACCCGTCAAGTCCAGTCTTCACACCCCTTTGTGGTTAATTTGCTGACCTGCAGAACATCTCTTTTCAAAGACTCGTTCATCCAACGAACAGCGAGGCTCTGGAACACATTGCCCAGGGAGATGTTCCCTGAGGCATATGTCCTTCAGAAATTTAAAAAGAACACCAATTCCTACCTCCTTTCCCTTGGTTCTCACGATGTTCTCTGAACATTACAGGATGTCTCCTTTCGTGGGAAGTTTAATAAAAAAAAAAGTTTCTTGGCCTCCTACGTCACGCGATTTAACGCTGCTAGATATTGGGAACATGTAAAGTCTTCGGTCTGCAAAATTCTAGTAGAAACAGAGCAAGACCTAATTGGACAAATTACAGCTGCATTCGAAATCATTCAAATCGAGCATCAAATGTTTAGTCAGGTCCACCGAAATCATGTGCGACGTTTACATCGATGTATTCGAGTTGGAGGAAGGCATTTTGAACAATTGTTGTCATGATATCATGTAAAATGGCGGAAATTAAATTCCTAGAATCCTTTTCAGACAATTCATCGTCTCTCCAAATTTTAACGTGTCTTAGGACCGTAGTGCCGTAGTGAAACTTTTCCGGACATGAGACTTACTACTTAATTGTTTTGTACTGTTGCACTCAATAGCCCCGAGAAGTTTGATCCCATAGTTCTGTAACACCCA
Organism: Plagiodera versicolora; assembly: GCA_037013635.1. NCBI lineage: Eukaryota > Metazoa > Arthropoda > Insecta > Coleoptera > Chrysomelidae > Plagiodera > Plagiodera versicolora. The sequence continues at coordinate 3,887,512 of CM072993.1, read as the reverse complement.
ATATTTTTATATGAGATCAAATTGAAAATGCAAATCTTCGATGAGAATAATATCCTCATTGAGAGCTTGTTATGGTGGCAATAAACTGGTCATTCAATCATTGCACGCCATATTGGGTTGAAAATATACAATATTAAATTATGAAAATTAGCATTTTCACAGCTTTCCATCACAAAATTTCTTGCGGAAAATAATTTAAGGACATAATATGAATGATGTTTCAGTCTATTCAAAATCTGTCCTACGAATTACGTAAGTACAATATCAATCAAAGTCTTACCGTTATCGATTCTCAGAAACTTTCCTAAAAAAAAAGTATGTTAGAGGTTCTGCCGCGGAAATTTTTTTATCACTGAATGTTTATATTACAATTCCAAAGCGTCTGAAAAAAATTCATCAAAATCGGAGTTGGTTCCCTTTGCTGCAGGTTTTCCAAACTCGGGAATACTGAGCACCTACTTATGATGTTTGAAATTTTTGTTTCACCTTCATAAAAAAAATGGACCGTATGTGTAGAATCCTAAGACCGGTAGACCATTCAATAGTGCTCCTCTTTTCCTATGGTCGTTAAATTTTCTGCTGAATTTTCAGACATTTCTTCATTTCAAATCTAGAATAAAGTTTCTTGTCACTTGATCTGTCTTGGACTGGCTAGGTTCTGATGGTACATTGAAAGATATTTATATAATATATATATATTTTTTCTTCATATGGGTTTATTTTTAATTCTGGTTCATTTGGATTTCTTTTTGAATATCATAATATATGTAATTTACATTACTTGGTAAAGTTGGAAAACAGCCATGGTTGACACTTTACTATTTATGTAATGTGTCATAAATGAAGACGATTCAATATCACTATTCTGTATGCTACCGAATGCCAAATGAAAGTTCCAAGTACGGGCAAAAAAAAATAAAGGACATTTATCAGTTCAATACAACAGATATTTTGTAAAATTGTATTCATTAAAAAGAGAACATAGAACTTAAAAAAGTCATTCTTTTTCGGTACCTAATTTCTTCTTCTTTTTTACTTTGTATAAAGTGTAGCATGATGAATAAATGCAATCTTCATCACACATAGGAGGTGTTTGTAACTAGTTATTGGAATCGCAATTCAGGATATGAATTGGTTAGTAATTTTATTGATTGAAAAAGGAAGTTTAGCATTTGAAGACGAAATGGTATTTTTTAAATTTTGTACTGCCTTTTCATCGCAAAACGAAAATTTTGACTCAAATTAACAGGTACAAGAATGACATGCGGCAGAACCAAACCCACTTGTTTTATAATGTTTTTCTGATCTTTTCATATATGCAAACGTATTCTAAAACTTTCGTCATTCAGGGCGTTGTGAGTTTATGAGTGTTGTGAAAATGAATAATATATACATTGTGGATCATAAGTTATGAGCCATTAAAGAAATAGGAGAAATACATAAAACAGTCTGTATCTGGCTTATACAGGGCGCTAGACCCATCATATGGGGTTTTTTCAGAAGTAGCTAGGCGACCTCTACCTACCCTTACAGTATGTCCATTCCCAATGAATCACTCTGTATTCCTTGATGTAAAAAATCAGGATTATGTCCGTGTGAAAAAAAAACGAGCATGTATTTGAATTGTATTTATTATTATTTGACATCCGTGAGAATGGAGATTCGATCTTTTTATTCCAGCCACTAGAATTTGTGTTCCTAAACCTCCATAGCTTATTTCCACCTGTAATGTTTTCCAGGCCTCGCGATGCTCTGCGGCTTAATAATGTACATCGCCGTCTTCAAATCCGAAGTGGGCAGCAAACTGCGCCCCAAGTCCCACCTGCAGCCGCCCGCCTTCTCCTACTACTACGGCTACTCCTTCTGCGCCTACGTCACCGGCGTCGTCACCGTCAAGCTCACCGGCGTCTCCAGCGTCTTCCTCTACATCTACCGCGCCCGCTACGAGTGGCGCTGCAAGCGGGCGCACGCCCCGCCCGTCGAGCCGCCCGCCGACCCACCTGTTGCCTTCTACCCCTGCAAGAGGCACCCGAACGCCTACGTCGAGACCAACAGCTCGTTGTACCGGCCGTGCAGGCTCCACCACTCCAATTCGTTGAGGGATGTTTCTTTTTTCCCGCCGGAAGCACCTTATCGCTACCCCCACCACTTCAGCACCAACGATGTGAAGGGGTGCGGGGGGTTGCCGAGAGATGGCACTGCGAATACGGTTTGCACCACGGTGGAGTATTTTGATGATGAGTTTTCGATGCAGAATCGCGAACGGGAGTTCGTGAGGTTCGATATGGACGGTCTGGGGTATGAGGTGGATGTTTTGCGGAGGACTACCCCAGTGTAATAGTGTCGCTTACAGGGAGTGATTTTGAGAGTCACCCCTGTCGCTTGGGACGTGGCCAGGGAATAGCTCTGATAACTGAATGGAATGCTCACACTCATCACAACAAAAAATTGGTAAAAGTCTACATATCGAGCGATCTGGTTTTAATAATTATTTTTCGTACTCGCGTATTTCAATCAAATACGAATTTCAGAATATCATTGTAGGGAAATAAATACTTTTCGGGATATTCCACTTCAATTATACCACCTAATGGTCAATTTTTTCAACAACGTGGCACATGATTGTCGCGTACAGGGGGTGTTTTGGGGGTCACCCCTGTCGCTTGGGTCGTACTCAGAAAATATAAATATAACTATTTTAATTACAGAGTGAAATACCAAAGAAACATATAATTTATTAACAATTTTGATGGTACATCCTTCAAGAAATATTAAATGATACAAACAAGAACAAATGAGAAAATACAATCGCTTACTCCTAATATACAATAATGCTGGAAACCCGGTCTTCAGGAGAAATGAGAGTAATCAAGAAGAGTTGTAGCATAGGCGTCCGAACTAGGCCTTCGGACGCCTACCTACCCTTCTAGACTAACTCAGGACTCTCTGAAGACCAAGTCAAGAATCTCCTAAGACTATATCTTCAATTACTTCTATTCATTTTCATTGTTATGCGAAAATGCCTTCAACGTGATTATTTTGCGTATTGTAACAATATGTCTGGTAATGAACTCGTGAACTTGAATTAACTCACATTCGGGTCATGTTGGTTCAAACGCACCTGAGGTCGAACATGGATTGGTTTACATATAGTGAGTGATTATAATTTTTTGACCATGCCTTGTGGTGTTTGTGACATTATAACGGGTGTAACAGGATTATGGCACAATCCCAGTATCTCCGTTAGTTTTGAAGATTAAATTTATAAATAAAAACCACCTGGAATTAACTATAACGAAAACAACAATAATGAATTTCACTTTGAGTAATGCTACTGAAACCCTCAACATTTCTGAAAATAATGAACTACACGTTGAATCGTGTAGAACTAGCAAAATGCTAGGTCTCATTTCAGATTTCAAACTAACGTTGACATCGCACATTGATTCACTTTGTGAGAAACTGCGTAAGAACTGTTTTGCGCTGAGTTTTATGGCGAACCAGTGTGGAAGAGAGGTCTTGATGAGTCTGTATTATGCAACCATCAACTGTCATCTGAGATATGGAATTCTGAACAGGGCTACTGGGTCATCTGCTAACAGGGTGTTCATTCTTCGAAAATATGCATCATTGCTGGTTTGGGATGGCAATAATCTTGTAAAAGTACTTTCAAAGAGCTTAAAATACTCACGGTAGCGGGTTCATATATCTACGAAGTCTGCATGTACGTTTATGAATATTCAACTCGTTCGAAGGATTTACTAGTGCCCAATGCACATCGAACCTCTCTCTATCAAAAAAGTCATCTCTACCTAGGATCTGAATTAATTAATAAGTTAGACGAAGCAATTAAACTCTCACCAAACATAAATATTTTCAAATCTGCTCTGAAAAGAAGTCTTGTCGAGAAAAGTTGCTACACGGTATCTCTTCACTTTCTGTCTTGCGTATTAACAAAAAAACTTGTTTTCTGTCTTTCTTATTTTCAACTCTCTGAGACTTTTTCCAAGTCATTGTACACTGTAATTGTTTCTTACTTCTGCAATGTACTTTTTAACTGGTGAAATAAATAGTATCATTATTATTATTATTATTATTATATCCTATATAAATAATAAGGCGAATCCGGAAGTGATACCAACTTTCGATTTCCAAAAACACCCTGTATATCATTACGTTTCTGAAATCTGCATAATTTTCTGAATCCCATAAATATCACATAAGTGACATTTGAAATATAAAATCTTCTTATAATTAAATTTTTAATTTTCCACTTGAGTGCTATGATGGTTCTGATATATTCCAATCGACCAGTCTAATACTAGAAAAATCGAGAGTTTTTACCACTTCCGGCGAAACCAGAAGTAAGTGGAGAAAAAATCATCTATGGATCAAATATTAACGCATATTTTGTATATAGGATATTCTAAATTTGATCTTCAAAACTAACGGATATACGAGGGTGTATAGTCTTTCCAATATCAATTGCAGAATATAAAAACTCATTCCGAACCCTTGCCGACAATTTTGTTTGATCTGCCATAGGCGGGGATACCTTATTTTATGAATTTATTATTTTTATAAATACGTTTAAAATCATATGCGAGAAAGTTTTCCTTAAAAGGCAATCGAATCATTATTACGCCGTTGTTTAGCACTCAATTATTTTCATTCGCCCACGGTCTCTAAAACGCCATATTTCGATTTATTTAATAAAATTTCTTAATTCAACACACCACACTACACCACTGATATCCAGACACTGAACTTCGCGAGGGCTGTCTGTTAAGTAAAAAAGATGATTTATAGCTTCCGAGTGTCCATAACCCTTCGACCAATCAAGTGCCAATGCTTGCCTGATTCACTGTTTTCATTGGTCGAAAGGGATGTTGACACATATAACTCGAGTCCACGTTGACCCTGGCGGCTTCTTTGACTTCGTACGAGTACTAATTACTAACCAATTATTTTTGTTTCTTAATTTTGGCGTGAGTGCCATGCGTTTATATAGGGCGTATATTAAATATTGATTACTCCTCGCATAACTGTGTTCTGCAATTGATATTGGAAAGACTATACCATGATCGCGGTATATTAGGAATAAATTCATCATGTATTGCAACGTGCACATTTAAAATACGGAAAATACTGAATGTTTAATGTTTATTTGAAAATGAAAGCATCGTGAATCCTTTCTCAATATGTTATGTGTCTCGTGGATGAAGAAATTTGCCAATCTTGTTCGGAAACGTTAAGGAAAAGGAGGTGAAATTTAGGACTTCAAAGTGGAATATCTCGAAAAATATTAATTCTCACATGATAATATTATCAAATTTGTGTTTTCGGTTCAAAATACGTAAGTACAAAAAAAATCATAAGAATCCATGTCGCCGAATATCTAGACTTTCACCAAAACATTAAATGTAATAATAAATTTTATGGTACACTCATAATGAGATGGTAAATACATGATATATTTGCTATCAGCAAAATTGCATTTGTGATCTAGTTTTCTGATGACATACACTTTATTTGACTTGATTTGTACTAAACTAATTAAATCAAAGACTCGTAAACAGAAGTGTTTCGTTTAAAATAACAATGAAAATGAATTTGAAATATAATTATACTTGGTGTTTTGCTTAATTGAATTTAGAATTACATATTTCTTGACAATGGTTACCGTGGTTATGCGGGAGAATGCGGGAAAAATCTGATTCAGGAAAAACATAAAGCACAACTCAAAAGTTCCAGGATAATTCGTATAAAATACACAACAAATAGAAATCGTTTTTATTTGTATGTTTCCGTAAAAATTGTCATCAATTCGTTGAAACCAACTTAGATCATATATACTAAGTGATTTTCAATTTCCTAAGAAATCGCCTTTTCCAAAATTAGAAAAATCTCTCGAAAAATAAACAACATTTAAGATGAAATGAAAAATCGGTTCGGGTGAACATTTACAAAAAATAAAACATTTCTTCTTTCAATTAGCTTCAACAAAGACGTTCTTGAATAATTCAATTCAAAACGTTACCTATTTTTCGATAACTGCTACATGTCTGAAGGATACACAAATTAAACACAAGAGCACTTGTATCCATAAACATTTCTATGCAAGACCGCTAAAGTTCAATTGATCATGTTTTATTTAATATATTATGTACTATCGAATCATGAGACATATACCGTTTTTTTTTTTCGATAGACATAGAAGACAATAAATTCCTGGAACCCATGAATTGCACCTTATAAATGAAATAATGTTCTTGGGGCGTAATAACCTTTCATTGTTTATCAGAGGTTGACTCATTATCATTGAGGCTCGAAATGTCAACACCCTGTATAAAGGGCCCTTGTTCATTTCCAAAAATAAAGCTTTTCCGACGAAAGTAATGATTAAGTTTTATTGAATCTTTATTTCTTACTGATGGATTTGAGAACGAAGATAACTTGTATATACTGATATTTTCAACAATATACACACATATCCGATCTTTGTCTATTATTAAATAAAATGTTGAACAGATTAGTGTGTTTTATTTTTCTTCAGAGTTCAATTGGATATCAGAGTGGAGTTTTGGTACATCTCCAGTATATCCACGAAAAATACTTTTTGCCTGATTATTAAAAATGTGGTAAACATTGTCTTGAAATTATCTCATCTAAATCTGGAATAATTTCCGAGATAATAGTGATTTTCTATTATTTGCTGACGTTTGTTAAGATTACAAAATCAGAAGGACAGTCATAACTTGGCTATTTGACCACTCCCCCAACCTTGTCACATCTGGTCAGGTTTCAAATAAATTAAATTTACCTTGAGTCAAACATTTCAAGAATATAAGAAGACAAAGGACGATATCGTCACATTATTCTTATCTGGCATAGCAGCCACTTCGTTCTCGTCACATAATGTCACCCCTTTCCTCCCCTATAACGTGTGACGTAAATCCCAGATGGACCCTTATAATGATAATAGGACACAATTCGATATTGAGTATTGATGTCATGATGACTATGGACCAGAATGGCCATAACTTTTCTTTTGGGACAAAGAAAATGCTATCGGAAATACTCAAATTTATTTATACTATATAAAAAACATATATTTTTCTCTTTGTTTGCTATATGATAGAGATTCTTTCTCATATACTTACTCATGGAGTAAAATATACTGTACACTAAAATCACAACTACATCAACGAATGAGATTTTATTATATTATACAATTGATAGAAACTATAAATCTGAATTATTTCTTCTTTACTTTCCTCAACGAACGTTTCGAAGCAGCGCTGAAAATAAAACGGGATATCAATGTGGAATTTTTGATAATTTCTACCGACCATGTCAATTCAAAATATTTCACTCACTCATTAAAATATCAACTAAATACACTTACTTCGTATATCCACTGTTCTGCCTTGTCGTCCGCTCCAACTTCTTCGCCGTTGCTTCTATGATGGGCGAACTGTGATTCGAACTGGCAGCTGACAATCGTAGACTTTTTCGGGAAGAGATAGACTCGTCATTGGAACAATTAAAAGACGAAATATCGTTTATCTCTGGTTCCTTAAAAACAACGATTAGGATCAGTTCGATAGAGTTTTCAGGTTAATGACAGCTGCTGTCGAAATGCGTACCTGGGATATGTCGTGTATGATTGTAAGGAGAATTGTTTCGTTGGACGAATTCAAATCTTCAAGAATTTCACTACTATTTCTCGTTATCCTTTCAACACCGTTGGGAGTTTCATTATTTTCTTGGCCGTTTGGAGTGATGTTTTTTTGATTTCCTGAAAAACACGTATTTGAACAGTTCATCAATAATAAATTGATGGATGGAAGATTATTTCAACGATTTTTTTTTTGGGAAAGTCTAGACTGCTTTGCTTATTTCGCGAATGAGAGACTCATCAAGAAAAAGGAGAATCTCAAGAAAAAATAATACAAAACAAAAGTTACCAAACATAAAATTCGATACACAGAGGTGTGCACAAAAAACGACCAGAGCTGTAACTTCTGAATGATATTGTTAATTTTTTGAAGAGAAAAATTGTATTCCATCACTTCCGGTCTAGCCGGACCAACTTTTGATTTTCAAATGGAACCCCCTGTATATTTCTCCATTTTCAGATTCAGGGTATCATTTTACTTACATTCATCAGTAGTTTTTCCGGATCATTTTGTGTGAAACAGAAAGAACAACAAAATGAACTCCACATCAATCTTTAATATTTTCAGTAACATAGAAAGAAAAAAAAGTTTGAATTTTGCGGGGAACGTATGGCGTGTACTGTTTTTTCAAAATAGAAAGTACTGTTTCGTGACGTACCAAAAACATTTGCAATCTTGTAGATATTCTGAGCGTTTCTTGTACACTGAGTAAAACATTCAATTCCAAATCTGCATCAAACTCTCGCTGTTATTTATTTGGTTTTTTGAAACTAACAATGTCACATTGACATTGACTTACAAGGCTACCTCGATCTTGATTACTATTACCAATTAATGGGCACACTGTTTGAACATTAAAACATATTGAGGATTTTTTTTTACTTTATGATACGGAAAAAGTTCTGGTGTATGTAAAAAGATACCCTGAATCTGAAAATGGATAAATATACAAGGGGTTCCATTTGAAAATCAAAAGTTGGTCCGGTTAGATCGGAATTGATGAAATACAATTTTTCTCTTCAAAAAATGAACAATATCATATAGTTGCTCCCCACCAAATTTCAAATTTCGATCTCGAATGATTCAGAAGTTACAGCTCTGGCCGATTTTTGTGCACACCTCTGTATATGTATGTATGAAGAAGAATATTTTCGTTAAAAAAATACCTAGCAAAAGAAATATCCGAATGTTCAAGGTATGGTATTTCAATAAAATAAAAAATTATATACAGATAGCAATCAAGAGTTTGTTCTGTTCAATTTTCCATTATGAAAAATTCACGAAAACAACCGCTTTCTAAATCAAAATCAAAATATCGAGCTCATAATATGAAGGTCAGTTCATTTCTAACTCTTTCAGTATTTTCTTTGTATATTGTCTGGTTATTGAAATAGCACTTTGTCCTAAATAAGGACCTATCGATTTATTTTACATCAAGATTGTGATCCAAAATTCAGGATAATTTGATTGATTGAAAGTGAAAAAGATCATTTAGAGACGAAAAAGGTATTTTGTTTGAATTTCGTACCACCTTTTCATCGAAAAAATTAATTTTGATTTTTGACTCAAATTAACAGGCATGCGGAAGTACCAAACTCATTTTTTTTGAATATTTTTTCTGCTCTTTTCATATCTGCAAACGAATTTTCGAAATTTCGTCATACTGGGTGTTGTATTGAACTGATAAAATTCCTTTACTTTTTTCAAGTCCGTACCTGGATTATCAATTTCATTCATTCGGAATTCGGTAGTATACAGGATAATGAGTTTATGTTATGAAAATGAATAAAATATACAATGCGGATCGTAAGTTATGAGCCATTGAAGAAATAGGAGGAATACATCGCTGTATGGCGCTAGACCCGTCATATGGGGGTTTTTCAGGACCAGCTATACGACCTCTACCTACGCTTACAGTACAGTACGTTTCTCAATGAATCACCCTGTACATTGTCATATTAGGAACTATAGTGGTTGCATGAAGTGTGAACAAACTCACGATTACTCTTCTCAGATTTATCCACTGCGTCCTTTCCTTTCTTCTTTCCTTCGCCTTTCTCATTACTCTTCAGATCCAACTTCGGTTTCTTTTTCGTCTTATTCTCATCCAGCTCGCTATCCCCAGACTTTTTAGTTTCGATTTCAGAATTCTCCGAATCTACATGAGCCTTCTTCCTTCTCGTCTGAATTTTCGGCCTTCCAAGCTTTGTTTTTTCTACTTTTGAAGACGCTTCCGGTTCTTTTGTCGGCTCCTCCCGTTGCAGTAGATACTCTTCCAACCTGGTCAGCTGGACTTTGAGGTCCTTAGACCGCCTTTTAGAACTGGGTTTGGATTGCTCGTCATTTTTGGTGGATTTTTTCAATGGAGAATTGATTGGCCTGGAAATTCAATCACAGGGTGTACAATGTATGTATAACCGCTATGGATCTATCTTTCTATTTGAAGTGGTTTCTGAGAAATTCGTTAATCTTTGAGAAAACAAATAAAAGCTTCAGCACAACCGGCTCTAAGGGAGCTTCGTACCTAAATTGAAGACTTTACAGCGCAAAGATCTATCATTGAAAATACTCAAGAGTGGGCACTCTGCACCTTTCCAGACGAAATCAATTTCGACGAATTTGTCTCTATTAGGAATAGTTTTCGAGTTATATATGATTTTCTATCATCTGTACTGTTCCAAACTCAGAAAAACATTATAACTATTCTTATTGTGTTCTATAATGAAAATAGTCCATAATAGAAATATGCTATTCTTCTGTTGCTATGGGTAAAAAATTGAAAAACCAAGATAAATATTGATAAATATTTGTGTTGAGTATTTTTATCAACTCAACTTTCCACGGTTTTAAGCATCTAGCATCCACTTGGGAAAATAAAATAATAGATTTTCAAATATCAAATTGAATCTCAAAATATACTGAGTGGGCCATTCAAAACGAAACAGCGGCTCTATAGGTCGGCAGAACCGAGTTAGATAAAAACGCTCGGAAATGTCAACAACATTTTCGAGGAGGACATTGTTGGCGATGAAATTCGCCCGAAATACATAACATTCCTTGGAGCTGTGACCACCATCCTTAAAATTTTAAATTGCAACATACGGCAAGTGATGCTTCAGTTGAAAGGTATTTTCCTTCTCAATATCCAACAACAAAAATGAATTAATTCAATCGATTCGTTTTCGAGATATAGAAACTTGAAGTTGGGAAATCACTTTTTATTCACTCAATCAATAAAAACAATATCTGATAAAGTAACTGTTTAACTGAAGATAATTATTATTGTCAAGGAATTACATGAATTTCGTAGCATTTTTGGCGGTTTTCGATAGCATCCTTCAATAATTCTACGTCGTAAATCTTCCGGAGATTCTGGTTTGGTTGCATAGATTTTGTTTTTCAAGTGACCCCACAGGAAAAAGTCGAGTGGGGTTGAATCTGGAGATCTGGCTGGCCACTCTATAGTGCCTCTTTTCCAATCCAACTTTCAGGAAACATTCTACCCAAAAACGCCCTAACAGGCTGTGCATAATGTGGAGGTGCCCGTCAAAATTTATTCAATAAATTCGAATTAGTTTCTCCTGCCAGTTTAACGTCGAGAAATACTCGTCTAAAATGTTTCAGGGGATGTTCATAATTCGAGGAGAGTTCAAGAGGATAGTGAATTTTCTAAAACATGATTTTTTATGCGTACGTGTAGGAAATTTAATTGAAATCTTGAAGTATACATTCAAACCAATCGTGTTATTTCATTTGAAGAACACATGTTTTTCTTTTTCATATATCTCACAAATAGTTTCCTTATACTTTCTCTACCTATCCATAAACATAGCGATATCTATAAAATTCGGGTATTACTCAAAGAGTAAAATATACTGTACAATAACATATGATAACATCATCCAATGAAAATATTTAGAATCACACAATTTATAGCAATCATAGAAACATTCATCAATCCTGAGTTTAACTTCATCATTTTCCTCAACAAACATCTTGTATCTTGAAGTTTACTCCCTACCGACTGCGCCAAATCAAAATATATTTTATCCTCTCATCAACATATCAACTAACTATGCTTACTTCGAACACTCAGTTTTCTTCTTCGTCGTCGTCCGCTCCAACTTCTTCGCCGTTGCTTCTATGATGGGCGAACTGTGATTGGAACTGGCAGCTGACAATCGTAGACTTTTTCGGGAAGAGATAGACTCGTCATTGGAACAATTAAAAGACGAAATATCGTTTATCTCTGGTTCCTTAAAAACAACGATTAGGATCAGTTCGATAGAGTTTTCAGGTTAATGACAGCTGCTGTCGTAATGCGTACCTGGGATATGTCGTGTATGATTGTATGAAGAATTGTTTCGTTGGACGAATTCAAATCTTCAAGAATTTCACTACTACTTCTCGTCGTCCTACTAGAATCGTTGAGAGTTTGATTATTCTCTTGTTCGTTTGGAGTGATGATTTTTTTATTTCCTGAAAAACACATGTGTGGATAGTTCTTTCAATGATAATTTGATGTATGGCAGATTTTTGAACCTGACTATTTAGGTATAGGAACGTTATATATCATTTGGAAGAAACTCCAATTGTCTTTCAGGATATTGAATAATATACAGGGCATTTCATTTGGAAAAATGCAGTTTTTACCATTTTTGTATCTATCGTCAAAGTCATCAAATTAGAACGGCCTTGTACAATGGAGAACGAATTTTCTCAGACATAACTGATACACAGGACATTGGTAAACTATACCCATAATTTCAGTATTCTACGAATTCAAATACCGCAGTATAAACATTTGATTAAAGCTATATTTTGCACGAAAAATGAGGACAATTTCTTGAAAACCTATCGAGATAGGTATAGGGAAAATGATTGAAAGGTATTAGAGAAACGAAAAATGGAATAAAATACAGGGTGTGCTATTTGAAATAACAAAGTTGTTGCTACTTTTCGATAGAAGCGACAACGCTGCATTACTGAAAATATTTTAGATCGATAGACCAAGAGCAACTACTCGAGAAACCAAATATTCAGAATGATCCTATGTCCCGTTCTCCGTAAATGTCTAAGGTACCATCGACCGTGACCCAAGTTCATTCGTAGATGACTCTTAAGTTTTTTGATATATTTTCTCAAAAACGTATCGATAAGTGATAACTATATCATTTCATAATAATTTGTGGGAAAATATCATTTATATTGTATCATATTACATCTTTTATTACGAAAATGAGTTGTGGTATTTTGGTGCGGCAACACAGCAAGATTTACAATGGAACAGTTATCTATGATTGTTCAGCTCAAGGTCGATGGGCGTGTAGGGTTAAGCACGTCACACTGCGTTACACCAATGAGAGCAACCTTTGAAAATAGCACATGAAATTGTATCTTTGAAATCAATTCCGTTCATTTCATTCATGATATAGTCCAAACAAAAAATAAAAAAAGATGAATGGTAGTTTTTGTACATGTAGAACACGATTATGCTGTTTTAAAAAATTAGTGGTCTCCCCGATTATGCATTATATCTCAGTTTGTGAAATCGAGAAGTGTGATGCGGAACACTTATTGAACGCTCATGAATTCAGAGGCATCAAAACAAAATTGCGCATAAAAAAGAAGAAACTCACGATTACTTTCTTGACATTTTTCTACTGCGCCCTTCCCTTTTCTCTTCCCCTCGCCTTTCTCATTACTCTTCAGATCCAATTTCGGCTTCTTTTTCGTCTTATTCTCATCCAGCTCGCTATCCCCAGACTCTTTAGTTGCGATTTCAGAATTCTCCGGATCTACATGAGCCTTCTTCCTTCTCGTCTGAATTTTCGGCCTTTCAGGCCTCTTCTTTTCCCCCGACGCTTCCGGTTCTTTCGTCGGCTCCTCTCGTTGCAGCAGCGGCTCTTCCAACCTGGTCAGCTGGACTTTGAGTTTCTTCGACCGCCTCTTCGGGCTGCTTTTCGCTTGATCCTCGGTTTCGCTGGATGAAGTACTGGCTATGGCTGATCTTCTATCTCGTTTTCTACTATCCTGTTGATTTTCGGTTACCCCAGCTCTTTGTGGGCTCTTTTCTGCAGATTCTTCCGCGTCAGAATCTTCAATTTGTTCGTTGTTCTCGTCGTTGGTACCCGATTCCTCGGTGATAGGGTACAATGTGTGGTCTTTGGTGAGATTGTCGGTTGTCTCCATACTGGCTTTTACTTTTTCCAAGAATTTTGTCAGGTTTCTTTGGGAAGTTTTCTCGAGTGAGCAGTTTTGCTGAAATTTCGTGTCATTGGGTAAGAAAACAAATTCTTTTGACAAATGAAAATGATCATCAATATTTATCAAATACACACACACACACATTTAAATAAAATAAGGACTACCATTCTCCAGATGAGCTACCTAAACGATTAGATAATTAGCGCCATATTTGCATTTTTGTGGTTCACTGATTTGTATCGGTTCTGCTTCATTAACTGAATCGAGCTATAAAAGAGGGTTGAAAGAATCTGTTCTTCAGTTCATTCTTGTTCTTTATTCAAGATGTTTGGTCTACTAGACTTTGTCGGTGCTAACTGCTCCATATTGCTGGCTCTACCCATAGAGATGTGGTCGACGATACTTAGGTGAGTACTATTATCCATTGTTTTTCTCTTTCAATTTATAATTCATGTTCACAAAAACTAATCTTTATTTTTTTACAGATTATTGGATCCAATTTCTTTGATGGCTGCAGCGAAATCTGGAAACATCTTCATGGATGTTTGCTTAGGCGACAGAATACTGCGACGAAAATTGAAAGAGGCTCTTCAGATACAGAAGAGTATCAACAAGACCTTGGTGATGAACCCAAAGATGACGGGAAGACTTATCAAGATTGATCACCATAACGTTGTTCGAAGGAAAGTCGAATTAACAGATAAAAATGTTTTTCGAAAGAAGTCAAAAGGGCAAAAACGACGAAATGAGCACAAAGTTTCATCTATCAGATTGTAGAAATTTCAAAATAAAATCTTGCGTTAAATATTTACTATTTCCAGACAGTAGAGAATTGTTTTCTCTGAATTTTTGAATTTTTCCTAAGTTGATACGTTCTTGACTGTTTGTTGTTGCTCTCTAAAAGTTTATTTGTAGATAGATTTTAGGATTTAAACAAGAACAGTTTTCAATTTTCAGACGAAAGTTACAACTCACCTCATCCAAGACGACTTCGAGATGAGTCACCAGTTCCTTGGCCAACGTATTGTTTTCTGTAGGTACTTCGAGATGCAGCATCAGTTTGCACAGATGTTGAACGATGTTGGCGTTTTTCTTTTTCACTATTTCGTAGCAGAACATGTGCGCCATTGTAAGATGTGTGTTCCCAAAATCCTATAAAGCAGTTGGTTATAATATGATAACAATATACAGGGTTTTCGATGCGTTTTATGAGCGTCCAATTAGATAATCAGTCACTGCTGATGAATTGAAGAAATCGGTGGAAAATATTTTAGCAACGCCGTTCATTCTACTATTGGTAAGTTACATAATAATATCGATACAGAGAACATAAAACACGACTTTTTTTATTTGTTTGTTTTGTTCATTTTACCCTGATTTCAATGAGCTTCAACGAAGATGTTCCTGAAGAGTTTTATCCAAAATGTTACTCATTTTTCAAAAAATATAAGTTTTAAATATCGAAAAGGGCGATTTTCGAAGGAACTGAAAATCACTCTGTGTAATCGGATAGGGACTAAGTTGCTTTCGATACGAGCCTCAGTTGATGACGATATTCATTTTTTTTTTCGTCAGGTATACTTCAAAGTGTTCCAAAATATTCAACAGTTTACTTTTTGGAAATTTCAAATTCCAATAACTCCCTTATTTCAAATAGAATGACCATGAAATTTTCACACAAACCGACGCGAAATTTCATTTCCTATCGATTTGTATGAGCATACCATATTGCTAAAATTGATATTCACTGAGATATCAACAAAAATGTGGAACATCTTGAAAAATTCAAAATGCCACAGGTCCAGAATCCTTCGTAGAATTCGAAAATCTAAAAATGAACAGGGTGTTCCCTTTGAAAAAACAAAGTTGATATCACTCACAACCGGAAGTAACAGCGTATTGAAAATATTTTAGGAAAATAGATCATATTGGGTAGTAATATCCACCAAAATTTCAAGTTGATATCTCAGTTCTCCATAAACCTCTGATGAACCAGTTAGGTAAATTACCCTGTATAGTTTAAATTATTATTTTATATCAATTCTGTATGGTTATGGGTCACTAAAGCAAATCAATTCCAGTCCACTCCTATTTCCATTATATTTTCATCGTCAAACTAAACAGTTCTTGTGAGACTCACCGTGATAACGGCCAGAAACTTGAGGAGGTTGTCCATGTCCACGTCGACCAAGGGGCTCGTGTGAGGTGCGTTGACGATACCGTTCAAGATGGGAATAATCGCTTTGATTATAATTTCTCTGGACCCTTGGACTTTGCTCGAATATTTTATAATCAGCAAGCCCAGCAGCTGGTGCATCTTGTCGGATTCGCTCACTACGAATAGAATATTTTTTTCATTTCAAAATAATAATAATAACGGTAAATATCTTCATTACTACGAATTCTTGAGAATATTCATATACAAGGAGGTACTTCATGCGTATAAAGAAAACGAGAGAAGGCCCCAATGAGTTGTTGCCCCTCCTACTAAAAATTAATACAATCTATAAGTATTTTCTTGATAGGATTTTCAAGTATTTTTTTTCAAAAAATTACATTTTATGTTCATTATTGCGTTATCTGGATGCATAGAAACTTTATATTCCGGGTATAGCATAACAAAGATATATGTATCAGTATTGTGTAGAAAATTTCATTATGCGTTATGCAGAGTTATTTAAAATTCGTAACTCTACTTATACATCAAAAAGTAAAGAAAAAAATGATAATCTTTAACAGAACCCCATATATATTATTAAATGGCATGAATAATAATCATCGTACATACCTCATATCATCTAAATCATAAGGTTACTTATTAATCGTAATTTGAAAACAACAATATGAATATCTGACACTCAATGTATGTCGATGATGAGAGATTCGTTAATTTTAATAATTTTATTATATTAAAAAAAATCAAATAAGAACAAATTAGAATTTCTATAGTTTTAATAACATTGTAGAATGTAATCGAATTATAGCTGAAACTTGTAAAAATTGTAGTGGAATTTCTTTCCATTTTTATGTTGCACTCATTATTGAGTCATTATACTGAGTCTGAATAGAAATTATTTTGAACATAGTTATGAAACA
The DNA here is from genome assembly GCA_037013635.1 of Plagiodera versicolora. Taxonomy (NCBI): domain Eukaryota; kingdom Metazoa; phylum Arthropoda; class Insecta; order Coleoptera; family Chrysomelidae; genus Plagiodera; species Plagiodera versicolora. The sequence goes on along the minus strand of CM072993.1, from coordinate 3,870,527 downwards.
GATTTCAGATGATGCATAATTTTATAATCTTATAATATATAATATAATCTTCATCGTCACGTGAACATGAGATATTTTGATAAAAAATAATGATTTCTCGAATGTTAAATACACAAATTCCACACGTCGTTTTTCGAATTAGGATTTTGTCCGATCCATTTTCTCACTTTCTCGGTAAATATAAAGTCGTACCTATTCCTTAATGAAATGCATTCGTTCAACTAGTTTAAGATAATTTTTCAATTATACATAGTATACTATACATGCCATGCGATTTTGAACATTATTATTCGCTGTCTTATTAGAATAAAAAACAACAGAAAATCGAAAATTGCTTTCAATTAGATGATGTTCTCAATATCACTCGCTGGCAAATTTCATAGTTTAGCTGGTTTTAAATGTACGTAAAATGTATCTCGTAACTTGGAGTAAATCAAAATTGCGCATGCTCAGCTGTCATCGGATACGTACTGTTGATGTGCGGCCTCAAGTTTCTAATAGTATACGCATTCGGATAGGTTTAACCATCCTTTCAAGGCAATAACTATATTGTAAGAGATGGATTGTTAGAAATTCAACACTTGTCCAATTGTCCATTGTCATAAAGATCATGCCGCATAAAATACGTAACACACCAGTCATAAACTCACTTGTCATTGGATTGTACCACTTTAATATGATACGAGTGATCAAGGAAGGACTCACAGGAAACTTGTACATGACCAACTTTGTTATTGCTTTGGCTGCAACTTCTCGTATTTCTGGATCCTGGAATAAGAATAATTTATTTCACAAGTGTTACAGAACACTAGGAGATTATGTTCTTTGCATATATCACGTGGTAGTAAAACTAAAATAACCAGAGCAGAACAATGTGCTGTTTCGAGTTTGATATTGAAAACATTGAAATATCATGCAAAAATTTTTTGAACAACACCAACACATGGGAAAGGAAAAAGAATCAACAAAGATATGAGTAAGATATCACGAAAAATGTGAAAAAAAGCATTGCCTAGTTTCCAAAGTATAAGGCAATATCGTGTAGTTTTCATTACTGAATTATCAACATTTTGAACAAGAACATGGTATACAGGTCCGGATAAAATCCGATGGGGGTATAGGGAGAGATAAGAGTAACAAAGAAAGCGAATATATACAGGGTGATACACCTAATTAATTCATCAGAGGTTTATGGGGAACTAGGAGATATGTCAATTTGAAATTTTTGTGACAACTACAGCCCAATGTGATCTATTTCCCCAAAATATTTTCAATACGCCGTTACATCAACCGGTGATAACAACTTTGTTTTTTCAAATGAAACCCTGTTAATTTTCACATTTTTGAATTCTTCGTAAAATTCTGGATCGGCTGCATTTTGAATCACTCCTTTATCGTGATTCGTTTTAGAGATATTCCATTTTTTAGAAAAATTCTGACAGTTGAACTGACCAACTGAAATGTCTGTTTTATCTACAACTCTTATGATAGAAAGTTAGATATCTGTATACACCTTGTATATTGCTCCTTTTCCATTGTCCCCACCCGACTGACTCGTCAGTAGGAAATTCAATTTTATAATCTTTCACAGGATAGTTTCTTTCAGAAATAATATTTCTTGGTATATCTACAGAAAGAGATAGCGTGTAATAATCATCTCTTATTTTCGCTGCGACATATTTGAACAACCAGTAATACGACGCATTAAATTAAAAGTTTTATTTGTGCAAATATCTTTCTTATGTTAAATTATCTTAATTATCTTTTATTATTTTCCGCAAACAGTAGACGACAACTGATGAAGTCCATGCCGTCCATGTGTAGAGACGTCGAACGATATCCCGTTTCGAACTACTCGAGAAGAATTCGGAATGCTGTATCAATTGTAGCAGGCTATTCTTTTCGCTCTCATAAATTCCCATATTGTGAATGTAGATGATATTTTCAGAGAGGAACAACCTCAAGATACCCCAATAATGTGTCGGTATTTGTTGGATAATAATATAGTCACTATAATGGAGCGGATTACGGATCTTGGTGAAACTCACCTCATTCTGTGAGGGTATTCTTATGGCAGAAAAAGATTATTAGAATGATATTGAATGCTGACTACAGGGAACATTGTAAGCCGTTGTTTAGAAAGATCGGAGTATTACCTTTGCTTTCGTTGTTTATCTATAACACTCTTTTAGAAATACATAAAAATTAATCTGACTTCACTAGACATTTGGATGTCCATGATCATAGAACTCGTAATCCACATCTGCTCGTACCACCTAGATACAAACTATTAAAGTCCTATAAAAATTCACTAAATGTCAATTTATGCAAACATCTACCGGATAATTACGGTTAATTAAGTTGCTCAACTTATATTCATTCAAAATGAAAATTAAATCATTTTTTATCAGGAGTTGTTTCTATAATTCTGAGGAATATATGAGTTCGTCTTTTTCCTGACGATATACATTTTTTTTATTGTAATTACCTGTTCAATCACATATTTCACATATTTATCTTGAACTTGTCCGAATATATTTTTTTCTACATTTTTTTTGTTGTTTTTGTCTTTATACCATTTTTTTATCATTTAAATTTTTCCTCTCTACCTGACAAACATGTAATGTAACGTTGTGAAATAAAATCTATCTATCTTTTTCGATACAAGAATGAGTTCTCAGTATTTTTTTGAATATATTCCTGAGTCCTGATGCCCAACATATTGGACATCAATATTTTACTGTATTCCCAAATATGTCCTAGATTTACGGCAGCTAAACCCTCGGTCCAACGTATTGGAGGGGCGCGTTCATAAACTAACTCACAGAGTAGAGTAAGAGTACGATCACGTGATTAGAAATATATGTTGATCATTGCTCCTCAATAGTCAATGCATACTCTAGAATACGTTTACGAACGATTCGAAGTAAGCAGTCCATACTCTGAGTAAGTTTATGAACGCAATCGAGGTACGAACGCAGGCGTTGCGCGCGAAACTGATGCAAGGTGATGTATTGTGGTATTGAATGCTTAGTAATAAACGCGTAAAGTACCGGTTTTATGCGATTTTATATCTGTTTTTTGTTTTAAATTTCTGGAAAAATAGTAGATTAATTTCAGTTCATAACATAAGTTATCAAACTTATTACATAGGTTATTGTCCTGTATCCATTTAGTTGGACAGTAGGACGTACTCCAACATTTTTCTCTAGATGGTATTTTTCTTTTTTAGCAATATTTGGAACAAAAAAATGTCTTCGCCCTGGAGAAGTCGATGATAAAATTGAGCAATGGACCATTAAATCTATTCTCCATTTATTTGACTTGGGGGTGGCTAACTCGTGGATTTTATAAAGAGGCGATCGAAAAAATTAGAAGACAAATCTGCAGTCATTTTGAAACTCCTAGATTAAAAAAATTCTCATGTCAATTATTTATTTGAAGAAGCTAACCTCCAAACTGCTTGTGAAAATAGATTACCCTTGATGATAACTAGAAGTAAAATCTCCCTGCCTATTCCGAGAAACCCTACGTCTGCAAGAAAACAAAAGACAAATGATCTCGAAAATGCTGTTAGATGTGAAAATCCGGGTTGCAAATTGAAAACAAAATTATATTGCGAAAAATGTAACCTATTTTTGTGTCTAACGGGCAGTTATAACTGCTCCAGAAGTTTTCATTTACGTAATAATTAGTAGTGATCTCGTCCTGATGTCCAATTTATTGGACATATTTTTTTGTACTTCTTGGCAAATAAAAATCTCCAAAAAAATTCCGTGACGTTTTTGTACCAAACAACATTTCAAAATTATAACTTCGTATCACTTAAAATGTAGTCTCGGGACTCAGGAGGTTAAATAATCAATTCTTGCAACAAAGTTTGAGGTCTTTCGAGCAATACATTTTCACAGAAAATTCATCAATACACACACAATTTGTGGGATAAATGAGCGATGACGAAATGAACATAAATGAAAAGAAAATAACCAAATTTCATAAACTCACCTCATCGTCCAACATATCCAACATCACTTCAATGACGGACTCCAAGTGGAACCTGGGCACGGGCGAGTCGTCGCTGGCATTATCGTTTACAGTCTCATCTGTGTACAACTTCCTCATGGTATGTCCGTTGGAAGTCGCCACCACTGAATCGATGTCGTCGTTGTTACCGAAAATTACCGCGCCGTATTGATGGAACAGATCGGCTATGGCCTTCACGGAGATCAACAGCGCGTTTTTGTTGTAGTTGGGGATTCTCCTGTACGTGAATATCTGGAAAGGAGGTGAATTCGAAGTTTCATCTGTGGAATCTCAAGTATTTCAAGTATTTTATGAACGATCGTCACCTTAAAACCCCTCGAAATTATGAAAACGATGCTTTAATGACGTCACAAGTCCTAATTATGAACTCATTTCGGAGTTGACAGCTGAGAAATTTTTCAGAAAATCTGAACATCCTATACTTGAAACATAATTTCTGTATTCGAATCTAAACTGCGTCCATAAAAATTGTTCCTAATTCAATCATATATCAAAATGTTCAAGAAAAAGTCAAAATTTCATCCAAAAGAGTGGAATATTTCAAACAGTAAGTAAAATATAATTTGAAAAATAGGCATATTCGTAAATAATTTGAATTCGATAAATACTACATACTGTACTTGTTTCGAACGAAAAATTCAGCGAATTCATTAATTGTAGACTGGAATGAGAAAACGAATCAAAGTTCGATGCTTAAAAAAAAATTAAATAACATAAAAATTACAAAATATATTCAAGTGCTTTACCGAATATTCATCAATAGTTACAATTTTTGGCAAATAAAAAACTGTGAGAACTAGCGCGTGCGCACTTTAATAATCAGAAACAATCACTGGCGAATCCATGATTGTTCACTGGGCACATCTTTATCGTTGATTCCGCCAAAATCACATCACCCTTCTATACTTTCCCATTAAAATTTATTATGGGATTTAACAAACAAACAGGCTTTTAAAAGAACGAAGTTTATCTTTCATTGACAAACTAATTATTAACGAGACTTTCAACAGAAGTGACATATGACATATGACATTGCCTAACAGGTTGACAACGTGACGAAACAAAAGAAACTAAAATATTTCAATTATAAAACTTCTTCAACAGAATTGCCAAATAAATTCACCACTCACCGGTATCGAGAGTATCTTTACGCACCGCTCGACCATCCCTTCGTCCAGAAAACAAAACACCGCCAAACAATTCAACACCCTCGAATTGATCTCCGCCATGTTGCTCTCCAACAGCGGCACGACGAACTCGTCCTTGGCCGTGATCAGCGTCGAAGTCATCTTCTTGGTGCTGGGCAACTCCAGCAGAGCGATCAGCAGGTCCAGGCAGTGACAGGTCGTTTTGGTGTCGTCTTTGGGTGGAGGGGCAGTCGGTTCGGGAGCGGCGGCAGGAAGGGGGGTGGCGAATTCGGCCAGCTGGTTCCTCAGTTGGTTGATCTCCTGCTTGAGGCTGTCGGCTGCTAGGAATTCTTGGCGGTCGGTCGCGTCTTCTAATTGGGCGGTTAGCTTGATGATTTTCACTTTCAGTTCGGCTCTGCGACAGTCTGCAGGCAAGAAAAATAACCAATGACAAGAACAAAGTACACAGGATCAATGAATTCACTTTTTCAACGTGGTCTCATAGAATATAACAGGCTTCCAAAGGACATTACAAGTAGCAGTTCTATAGAACATTTCAACAAATTACTTATAGATTACCTGAAATCAAAATATATTTAAATCAATTCAATGTTTATTTACCATATTTACACCATTTCATTTGTTTAGGACTATGAGATATGTAAAAAAATATAATTTTCATTTATTTTTATAATATCATTGCATATTCTTGCTTAGAGAATAATTTACTACAATGTTATTATTGTTAAGATGTTACATTTATATAAACAAAGATAGTATTGGATACAGAATTTCACGTTGTGTTTATAGTGAACAAATATATATGGTGTTCTATTATTAAAAAGCAAACTTTATGTTGCCCCGCTCTAGCTTATCATCCTGTGAATCTCAAAATATTTTAGGATAGTATATCTGCGCAAATATAACAACATATTCGAAATATTTTTTTGTATTCTTATTCCTGAGTAATTCTACTTCCATGCACTAATGGGCCACCCTGTATACAAAGAAGGGTTGAACAAGAGAAAAATTGCGCATTTATGTGTCTAATAATATGCCATTTAGAAATTTTAATATCGAATGGTGTCGCAGATATTGAGAAAAACCGAAATTTGAGAATTTCGTTACCCTGTATGCGACTATATATTTCATTGTCAAAAATTGTTCAGAACCATTTCTCGCGCAAAATAAAAAGTAGATTTTTATCATGTCCCTTCATTCTTCTAGCACATGATTAAAACTAATCAAAAACTTATCGTAAAATCATAATAAATTAATAATCATTGTAAATATAATTGTAAACGTTGTGTGAGATTGCTTCCGTAATAAAAACCAAAGGTAACAGGTGTATCTCCGCCATTTTAGGAATCACTAAAAAGGCGATGCCATATTCATAAACTCCATAAAATAGGTAAAACCTGAAAAAAAAACTTGGAAAAAAATTTAAATTTTCGATTTTCGTTTTTCGCGATATCATTGAAACTTTCAAAGATATTATCAATTTCTTTTCAGATTATCCCCATTCAACCAACTCCGTATCTCTTAAAATGAGATCACTTTAGTGGCATTTGAAAAACGGACACCCTGTATACATACATAAATAACAAAACAATTATTTCGGGATGAAGTAAAATTAAAATTATAAAGTAGAAACATAACTGCTTTTGCTTTTCATCGGAAAATAATGAAAAAATTGACAATACCTCTGTCGATGACGTTCATAGTATTCGGAACGGGTTCATCCTGAGATTCGGTCATCGGTTCCCGAATATCGGAAATGACGTGACAAACTGTACTCATGAAATCTTCGGATTTCGGAGCAGCCTGCGCCGCCAACGACATTATTTTTCTCTTAATTTTGAACTGCAAATTCTCCTCTCTCATTAGTTTCAATGTTAACTGGTATAAGGTTTTTCTGCCGACCTAGAAAATACCAACAATATACCGGTTGTTCAGTTTGAAACGTACTTTCAGCATATTGGGAGGTCTAGAAATGATACGAACTGAAAATTTTACACACAGAGGTTATCGATGAGGTGAGGTGTACAAAAAATATCCTCAATTCGGCACTTCCGGTTATACTGGAACTGGAAATCATCGAATTCACTTTGAATTGGGGACTGCATTTTCATAACTTATTAAGATGGCGTTTTTTTTAATCATTTTTAGTAGTTTTCACAGATACAAACCGAAAAAAAAACTCAATCTTGTATGTCTTGGTGTAATCGGAAATGCCGCAATCTTGCAATTATTTTCACTTGGGCCCTTCATTGATATCTTTTATGTACACAAATAAAACAGAATTTGTGTTATGTATGGTCTGTGCTAATAGTAAAGTAATAAAATAATAATAATATGAAAAATTTTTTTGAGATTGAAATGACTTACCTCGTCTGAAAGGTCATATCCTTCAAGGATTTCGAACAAATTATTCAAAGTAGCTTGGTAGTCCAAATACTCCCAGGTTTCCATTTGATTCTTCTTAACTCTATCGTACAGGCTACATATAATAAAAACACCAAATTTATTGCAAAAGAAGAAATTGTGTACAAGCTTGCTTCTATTATCATAGTGATTTAATTTTTCATCTTTCAAAGAGATACGAAGAAATTAATCAAATAAATGATTCCGTTCAATGTGCAGAGAAGTCAAACTATTAGAGAAGAAATCGTAATACTGTCTCAATTGTTACAGATTATTCCTTTCCCTTTCATTAAACGTCAATGCTATAAATGAATTATTTCCGGCATAAAATGGGAATTGAAACGATATTTTCTTCAATTGGTATTGGTGGGACTGGGATCAATATCGTTAAAGAAAAACTATTGTTTCTTTGCCAACGTTTCGTTTGTCTCGTGCTCGATGTTGAATTGTTGTCCTGTAAACATGTATCTAAAATGTCTGTTTCCATGTTGTATTTTAATAGTTTTACTCGGAAAAACTGATTTTTGAGCCCTGATGATGAATTTATTAAAATTCGAAACGTTGGCAAAGAAACAATAGTTTTTCTTTAACGATATTGATCCCAGTCCCACCAATACCAATTGAAGAATGAAACGATATAATTTACCTTTCGATATAATTACAAAATGATGTCAATTCAGGTACAACGGCTTCTAGTTCTTCATCCATTTCGTCGTGTTGTCTCAGATAAGAAACAGTTTTGTTCCATAAAGTCGATTTTTCGCTGGACAACTCATCCAATGGAATCAATTTTTTTTCCAAAGATAAAGCTTCGGATACATTTTTGAACGGCACAGTGCTAAAATAGAAATTCACATGTTATCAGTCTGCTAGAACGCATGAGCGTACTTCGTACTATTTATTAAAACTGATTGAAATCGCTGCTATAGACTATTTACAGTAGAAGTCGGTTACAAAGACTACACCTAACCCATATTGAGAAAAATGAAATGAAAATGATATTTTATATTCTCCGTGCGATCCATGAGGAGAAGCCACAAAATATAGTATACTCAATTAAATTGGAAAATGTTACAGCTTTTCAAATGAATAATAATATACAAGGTGTTTCATTTAAAAAAACTGAGTTTCAGTCATTTTCATGAGTCCCCGGAAGGCACTCACTTCTAAGCCTTCCTGTATGCTGAAACTGAGATCCTATTCATCGACAGAATACTTGATGGTCTTATGCAGCTATAACCCAAATTGCAATATTTTGTAAATTTGCATTGGAAAAAAATTTGATATTTTTCAATGGTTAGGTTTTGCACAAATATTGGACAAAATAATTTTCATCTCGGAAATCGTCACAGATAGGTATAGGGAATTATGTGTGAAAGTTGTGGGGAATCTTATAAGGATTACAAAAATGATATAATATACGAAATAACATCATCATATCATTCGAAATAACAAAGTATCTACTACTTTCTGATACGAGCGGCAACACTGTATTGATAAAAATATTTTGGACAGATAAAGCAAGTTTGATTATCCACGCCCACAAATTCTCGAAATGATCTGTCTTTCTGTTCTCCAGATATTTCTGATGTTCTATCCACTGTGAAACACCCTGTACATATTTCACACCATGAATTAACCTTATTATTCGTTTTTTTTTTCGAAAAATAAATATTTTCCTAAATTAACAAGATTTCAACAACCACCCCAGAAAATAATCCAATATTTCATCAACAATTCATAATTTGCATGGTAAATAGACCATAGTACTTGGTTTATTGGATTTCCGGTGCCCATGCTGGATTTGTCAACTTCTAAAAAACTTTTTCACCATTTCACTATAATTTCCAACTAATCCCTGTAGAAGAATCACGAAAACATCGAAAAAACAAAACTCACCCAAGCAAAATAGCGACCACTTCCTTGCTAACCTCCTGAGTGGAGGCCACGTCGTTCTCGTCGGCGTCTAATTTCAACGCCTTCAACAACAGCAACAAGTCCTCTCCGTAGGCGTTCAGCCACTTGGTGAGCAAGTTTTCGACAAACACCTTCTTCGCCGCCGTATGCGTTTCGCCTAGACCGCACCGCATTATCCGCTGACGCTCGACTATCTTGAAGTACTTCGGGCCGAGATCGGAGCACCTACGGAAGGAGTTTGTGCGCACCACGGCGTCGACGTCGCATAAGCGGTCGACTATGCGGGGGATAGTTTTCGGACACGGTGCTATGGTTCGTACGATTTCCGCCCTCACCTGGAGATGGGCAAACGTAGATGTATGTTACGCTGGCACGACCACTTCAACAAACCCCTTTCCAAAAATTTGTTGCTCGTGCCAATATAAAAAAAGTGAGGCGATGCTGAAAAAAAAATCGCACCAGCAACAAATTTTTGGAAAGGGGAACAAATTAGCAACAAAAGAGCACTCAATCTTGATAGGAAAATTTTTGAATTTTGTTGAAGTGGTCGTGCCAGCGTAACACACATCAAACGTAGATATTGAAGAGAACATTGCGACTATTTGTGGCGATAAATATCAAACTCGCCTGATTTGATTCAGCAAAATTAATAATAATCAACTTCATTATTTAGCCTTATTGCTATAAAAAATAACATGAATATGAAATGTAAAGATTGAATCAGACAAAAGATAAAATAACAATATGGAAAAAATGGTATAAACAAAAATCATACATATACACTTAACAACCATACTAACATACTGTTGTGATGTAATCTGTATGGAAATTCAAGTTAGTCGAGTTAGATTCTAAGATTACCCCCAAAATTTGGTTTCTCTACCATAATGAATCAGCTCCACATATTTTTCTTTAGAATTGTTTTCATCACAAAGTTTCTATTATTGTGTTTTCCATCATTATACATCAAAATCTTGCCATAATAAGTGATTCTGGTAGAATCAGGAATTATTAGAGGATGAAAATGCAAATCCTTAGGTGAATTTATTTTTATATTGTAATGAATTGAAAATGTTTTTGATTGAAAATGTACTATAAACAGGAATTCTTGAATTTCTGATGTCTTTCACATACCTATTTAATAGTTAATTGATATGTTATTTTATTTTCTAGTTTGTCTTTAGTTTCAATTGCTGGACTAGTCTGATATGTTTATACATTTTTTATGTATTTATACTGGATGTGTAATCTTGATTGATGCTAATAAACTGAATTGAATTGATATTGATATGAAATATTCAATATCATACCATCTCAATTCAAAAATAGACTTTATAGGTGTAATAAAACAAAAATAATATCCTGGTTGTTGGATGATAAAATTGTAGCCTACTGATGGAGACATTATGCTGAATAGCTTTGACCTGCTTGTTTTCTGTCACTTTTGGTGTTATTGCCTATACACAAATATTTCATTTACTACATTTACTATTATTATTATTATTACCATTGCTTAACTTTCATTCATATTCGTACCTCATTACCATTAATCAACACTTATTGTAAATTTTATCTTTAGAAGTAACACACACACATTCTACAAAGAAAATCGTGTGTTACATGTAACGATGAAAATGTAACTGTAATGAAAATAAAATTCTTTTTTTTTTATATGTTTTGGGTATTCATTATACTTGCATAGTCTATTGTTATTTGAACATTTGTGTTTATATAAATATACCAACTAGAGAAAACACAAATAAATTCAATAATTACATTAATGAATCATTAGGATAGTCCTAAGATGGTGAAAAGTATATTGATGCTCCACAATCTGAATTTCAAAATATTTTTATATATTCATGCCCTGAGCAAAAAATGTGTTACACCCTATATAAGAATAACTCCTGATGAAATAATTAGAAAAATATACATATGTTGAGAGGATGATGAAACTCACCATAGCATTACTATCAACTATCAAGGCTAGAAAGGCTGTAATAACGGGACAATCAGGATTCATAGGAACTTGTAGTCTAAGTAAAGCCATGACTGCTTGAAGCCGAACTGAGGCTTTGGGGTCCTAAAAATTCAGTAAAATACCATGACATTTTCAGAGCAAAATAACTGATGACCAACCTGAGTTCGCTCCAGCATAGCTTCTTCTATTGAATCACACACCTCATTGTCTAAGTTGATATTTGTCCCAATGTGATGTAATATGAGCCTGACAAAAAGGCAGGAATTATATCGGACAAAGTCATAGACCACATCATGATACTGTAAACAATTAAAATTATCTTAAAAGTTTGTATCAATTTGATCAATTTGGATCATACTTTCAGGGTTTCCATGATGATTTTGGTCAGGAAAGGATGGGGAACGTCAATAGCTTGAAAATCTTCATCTTCAACTGGTGTTACAAGAGAAACAAATTTTGCCAAAAATTCTAGTATTCTTTGCACATTTGATTTTTTCGTCTGGATTGAGCACAGAATATTTTTCAAATAGTGGAATAGTTCTCCTATGAATTCATCCAGAGAAACCTAAAAATGCTTTATAATCAGAATGCTCCTGTTTGTTTATGATCATTACCTTCTCATAGTAATTTTGTAAAACCTTCAGGTTTTTCTGATGGGACGCTGTGCTGAACTGTACAACAGTCACTATATCACTCAATTTTATTCTCATATCTGAGTTGAGATTGGACTAATATCACTTCATGTATATTCAAAAATTAAAAATATATATTTAAATTTGAAGCTTTGGAGCCTCTGATCCGTTGCATGTAAACAAAATAGTAACGACACAAAACTATGTCGCCAACTGTCAAAAAACATAAGTTTCCATTACCAGATTTCCATTCACCAATCAAAACAGTCAAATCAGCCAAACACATCTCGTCAACTCAGTATTCAAAATTATATATATCACACTCTCTAAGCGTGTTTCAATTCTACAAATTCATATTCACGAATATTTTCTTCGAAGATATGACAAAAATAAATACTTATTTGAATTTTGTTTTTGGTTCTAACAAGGTTTCGTACACCGGGCTATCCAACAAAAAATATTCAAATCTGAAACTGACGTTTGTGCTATGACATAATTAAAGACTTAACCTATAATATTGGCATGGGGTTTGCTTAGATTCGCCCGAATGGGCCCCATTTCATCCTTTATTCAATTTTCTTTCGTAGTCTACTTAGTTTCAACTTTATTCGCTACATCTTGAGTGAAGCATATAGAAGGAATCAAATTAAATATAGATATAAGACGAATTTCTTTGACATGCACAGGCTGATTCAACTAAGTGGGACATCTCTTCTTAAAAATTCTCATGCCTCCTTGAATTCGTTTATCAAAAGTTTCGATCCCAGTGTGAAAACTTGTTCTTTATGTAAACAATCCTATTTAGTAAATGGTAAGTGTAGTGTGTATTTAGATCAAATCTCCTTATATATGTTATAAATACATAAACATTATAGCACAAACAAGAAGCCAATCTACCAATGCGTATCCAAATGTGAAGCTAAAGAAATTGAGAAAGAGGAAAAAGTCCAAGAAAGATTACACCGAGTTGGTTGTGGGTAAGTGACAGATCCGAATTGTTTTTGTAGCTTCTAAATATCTCAAATGACATATCCTCAAAAGTTCATGTTTATTTTCATTACAGTTACAAATAACTCTTCCTGTCAGACGAAAGCGAAAGTGCAAAAGTTGACATTCAGTGATTTGAAACTTTTGGCTAGCACCAATCTGAATCTGAGCGAATTGCACAAGCTGAAAGATCTCTCAAGACAAGTTTCAGTGGAGGAACACACTTACAATAACCTGAACATAATTGAAGATATTCCCAGGATTAATGATGAATCAATCAATGATAGCCTCAAAACTGACAAAGCTGATGGGAAAGCAATATTATTTGAAATTCCAGATTTGATAGAAAATAAAGATAGTGGTAAGGGGATGCAGAATGATTTTTCTGCAGAATTACAGCAGGATGCTGACAAGGTTAATGACCATATTGGAGCTGTTGAGCTAGAATCTGAAATGGATATTGAAAGGTGGGCAAGATTTCATTTTTATTTATCAATTCTCCATTTATTATTTATTTTGGAAACTTCAAAATATTGATTGCTATATTTCTGCAATCTATATTTCAATGAAGTTTTTGTTGGAAGTCACATATTTGGTAATATTGTTGTGGTGAAATAAATACTTTCCATGAATATAAGTGTTTTGAAGTGAAAGTTTTTTGGATATCACTAAATATTCTTCAGTGAAACTTCTTATTCACTATTTTTCATCATCATATTCAATCTTGGAGCAGTTTTGAATTAAATTTATCATTTTGTCTATTCCACTATCACCAATCCAAGAATAAATGAATTGATTTTGTTATCATTGACATTCTAGCTTGAGAAGGGTGAGCACCTTTCAGCCAGAAGTGATTGAAGATCCTTTGCCAGAGGCAGAAGAGCCCAAAGAAAACCATCTTGAAAAAAATTCCAAACCCACCCTAGATTATCACCGCCGTGAAGAAATAGCCAGCAAAACCCTTGCCGCCTACATCGAGGTCTGCAACCATATGAAGAGCCCTCTACGTGGATTGGGTGCTCTCAATTTCCACCGGTTCAAGACTAAGAAGATAGAGAACAAAACGTTTGTTCCTATAAAAAGTATCAATGCCTATAATGCTCTTTTGAAAGGATTTGCGATAAAGGGAGACCTGATTAAATTAAAGGTTAGTGATTATTTCTGAGCATGCGCAGTTTTGATTTTCTACATGATAGGACCATTTCTGACATATAGTTACTGTTTTTTGTGTACACTCAAAACACAGTATTATTATTCATATAGAAGCCGAACTATGAAATTTGGCAGGTAATAATAATGAAAACATAACCTAATTGTTAGCTATTTTTGATGTCGCTATTCTGCTGATTATTATTTATTATTATTGTAATAAGATTGTGTCTACTAATGTTATACAAGATTAAAAATCGTGGAAGTACATGTATCAGTGGGGTATAGTGAGAAACATGTCATTTGTCTGTGAAAAATTATCTTCCGCTAGCTAAACAAATGTATCAAGGAAGACAAGTTAACATTGTATCTAACAAAAGCGCTATTTCACTACAATATCAATGCAGTGATATTCTGAGAAGGTCGAATGAGTTGTTTACAACTAACTCAATTCAATATCTTAATTCGCAAAACTACTTATTCAAAAACTTAGGAAAAAGCAAATATGAATGAAAAACAAATATTTAGCATTTACTACGGACAGGTTAAATCGAGGCTGAGGTACTGTGTGTGTTTCTGGGATTGGTCCGCACAGGCCGGGAAAGTGTTTCCTGCACAGAAAAGAATAATAAGAACAATATCTAATGTTTTCAAATAACATAGTTGTAGGGATCTCTTTGTAAAATTGAATTTTTTGACTCTGCCTTCTCTCTATATTCTTGAATTGTACTTGTATATTTTCAAAAACAAAGATCAATATCCAAAAAAGTCTGAAATACATGATAGAAATACGAGGTTTAAAGATAATTTCGAAATACCATCAACAAATTATTCAGTTTCATATCGATCACCAGATGATCTTTTTCAATGCTTTGCCCAACGATTTGAAATGCTGTTCTTCTCTCACATTATTCAAGAGAAAGTTAGTTAAAGTTGTTCTTGATTGAAGATGTCTGTATTCTGTTAAAGATTTCTTTTCATATATTACTCTTAGCATTATATGTTTTGCAGTGATTCAAGACATTTGATTTTATCCTTTCAATGCTTTATATATTTCATATTGGCGATTATATAACTTGGTTTTGATGTGTTTGTATGTATTTATTTGTAATTTTGGTGTTGTGTTCCTGACTATTTCTATACAATTTACATTGTCAAAAAGGAAAATAAAGTATATTATTATCATTATAACATCTACTGAGAAAGTGAAGAAATGGATTAGACAATAATCTCATTCAAATAAGTACATGTAGAATTTGTGTATCATCATCATATCATAAGAAATGGATATTTCTATTCAAAATGCCTGAAATATGAATCGATATCCCCTTTTAGTTCATCTACCGATTGTAAAATGTATGCGTCGTCTAGAATCTGAATCAACCATGTCCAAAGTTATTTTTATTGATTTAACGAAAAATGGTATAGATTAATTTATTGAACTGTCGAATTCAAAGTAGGTGTTTTATTCGAATATCTCCAAACTTATGTTGTCTTAACT
The DNA here is from genome assembly GCA_037013635.1 of Plagiodera versicolora. Taxonomy (NCBI): domain Eukaryota; kingdom Metazoa; phylum Arthropoda; class Insecta; order Coleoptera; family Chrysomelidae; genus Plagiodera; species Plagiodera versicolora. The sequence goes on along the minus strand of CM072993.1, from coordinate 3,854,765 downwards.
CTTATTCCAATAGCGGGGAAATACGTATTCGTATCGGGGATAAGTTGCATAGATAGATATGAACACGTCTGTGATCTGCCTTAATTGACTTGTTATAGTGCTCAAGCGGTGATTAGGACAGGTTCTTGTTTTTCTGAAATTTTACGCTAGAATGCTGCACAATTTCCCAACCAAATATTCAAATTTGACATTGCCTAACTTTGACTGACCATACTGAGAAAAAATGTACTATGCTCCTTTGGCAAATCACATTGAAAATTGGCGTATTCAATGAGGATTCCAAAATGGTATGATGCTTGCTGGAATATTTCCAAAGTTGTGTACAATTTCTTCCTTTGTAAAGAAACCCAATATTCAAAAATGAAATATTCACTTATTAAAAAATTATTTTAGTGTAACCAAAGCTGTCCTGAATTCACTTATTCATTGCAGTGAAAAATAATATTTTCTTCCAAGCTGGACTAGTCGGCTTTACATTCTAAATAAGACAAACAGACACATCTTACAGCATCCCACAATAATAAAAAAAAAGAAGTTAAGGTAGCGATAGGAGTGAAAACCTGTTACAGAGTGTAAATTTCTTCGATTATTTTCAGATGTCTTTATATTTCAAAACACACAACTTGGATTTCTCTTGTATTTTTCTGATAACTATTATTACTTGACCCGATTCAAGCTTGACGTCGACATCTGATATACCCTGATTATACCCAATGTACTGTAATTGCAAATAAAAAGGGTTGGAACCCCACCCCTGACTCAACCAAACTTCCTCCACAGGAAATCCTGAAGATAATGCAAGAAGAACAAATAACCCCGAACGTGCAAAGTTACATCGCCATCTTCAGCTGCCTCGGCAATCTTCCTCCCAGGAACTCCCAACTCGAAGACATCACCTCCTACACCCACCAAGCCCTAGCCGACAACATCACCTACGATAAAATCATGAACGAAGGCTCCTTATTGAATCACGACAGAGACTCCGTCCTGAAAGCGATGAGGATTCACGATCCCAGTTACGTTCCCGTGTACAAGAAACCCGAGGTTCGCTACCAAAACCACCTGGTGGACCACCTGAACAACGACGAGCAGCTCAAATGTGCCCAGGAGGACAGCGTGACAGTGGGTGGGGCAGTTCGTAAGCTCGTGAAGGGCGTCAGGAGTCAGATTGAAACCGAACAGGAAGGCTATGTGACGATCAAAAGTATTAATGACGTGGGGGCCATCACCGAAGAGGTCACCAGGTGATTGAAGTATAGGGATCCCTAATATAATAGTTTTGAAGGGAATATAATTCTGCGTCAAATTACGCCACTAAATACGGGGTGTTCCATTCAACTTCAAGAAGTTATTCAATTAATTGTGTGTCCCAATTTTGAGGCAATTTTTTTCGCCACTCTATATAATATTGCATTGAAAATTTCATGTAGTAGTTAACTTTAACCTTTGAGCTAAGCAGTACATTTAATCGCGAGCAGCTCGTTACACGTTACAGGCTGAAAACAATTTTCAAATTATGGTCTGTATTTTTAAATTTCTCAAAATTTCTCAGGAACAGTCAGTTTTCAGAATGAGAAATATAATAGTAACTCACCTTTATTTTGTCTATGGTATCTAAAAATATAAAAAAAGATGGGGTGGTTCATAAGAAAAAATGTAACTTTGGTATTGGTATTGGTAATTTTTTGGGAATCACCCTATATATTTCAAAATCATTATGTAATATGCTCCTCATGGACCCACATAAAACTGTGCTTAAATTTTTTCCTCAACTCTCTTCATTTCTCGTAGAAATAGCGAGGCGAATGTGGTGGGCCACCCTGTATTTGGAGATTATCACTTTTTCCATAATATGTATGGTTCTTGTATCTCAGTGTATACATTCGATTGTATCGTGAACAAAACAAAAATTTCTACTTTTTGATTTCATAATTCCAATATGAACGGTGCGAGAACTCTCAAATTCTTGAAACATTCTGATATCACCCATTTTTCGTTCACAATCAGTAGTCATGTGAAGTGTGGATAAAAAACTCTCATACAGTATTAAGAAAAAATTAAAATAACAACGTTGTTTCTATCCAATTGTTATTATCCCGTTCAGATACCGCGAAGCCCTGCAAGACCACTACCGCTTATGGGAGGAGGCCGCCATGGAAGCCTTCCAAAGGGACTTGTCCGCCCTATCCGCCCAGAGGAACGCCAACAACATGGAGCCGTATATGCGGTGCATCCCGGCGAAGGACTTCGTCGCCATCATCATCGACGAGGCGAAGAAGATCGCCCATGGCTCGGAGACTTACAGCCCTACGGTCAACATGCTGTATAGAGATCTGGGCAGCAAGGTGTATGCTAGGTAAGTTTATTTATGTATTCATTGGAATTTCAGAAAAAATGCTGATTCAAACACAAATAATTGAATAAATACAAAGACATTAGAGGGTTTTCAAACTTGAGTAAGCACTATTATACTATTTGTTATCATTGTGGCTACAGAGGCCGTTAAATGGGCAAACTAATTCTACTTTAAAGTCATAAATGTCAAAGTTATCGATGATTTATCAAATTTCAGTGGCTGTTATTTTATAACTCAAATTTATTTGCTTATTTATGTTGAATAAAAAGATACTGTTACATATCGTGGATACTTTTCTTCCTATATAGTTGAAGATCAAATTTGGAAAATCACCAATACTTTTGAGTACGTAACTGCTGCGATTTTTTTACCTGGATACTAGCCTCAACCGAATTAGGGATCTTAACTTTCACCCCACATTTTGAGTACCTAATTGATACTTGCAATAGAGCTTTGGGATTTTTTTGCACAACATGCAAGGACTTTAATAATGAGGCAGCTATCAAATCTATTTATTATGCTTTTGTTCACAGCAAACTAAATTTTGCCAGCATAGTATGGAACCAACATTACAATCTGTATAAATTACGATCAGAAATAATTCATAATGAATTTGTAAGGTTTCTCCACTTCAAAATAACAAAGGTTTATATAACTGTGAAAAATTGGTGAAAATCATTCTGTTTATATTATACAGCTTCTCGAACAACGACGAATAATAACAGATTTACTCCTTATGTATAAAATCATAACAAATTGTTACCAGAAATAGACAATTGCTTAGTAGTCCTAGTTACAACACAAATCTGGGAAAAAAATCCCCAATCACTATAATGTGTTACTCTTCCAACAAATAGTGTAATAATTTGAATATATTTTCCATGACATTTTATTCTTTCAACACACTCTCGAGACATATCTTCAATTCATAATCTCACATTCATACATACAGAGGTGTGCACAAAAATCGGCCAGAGCTGTAACTTCTGAATCAGTCGAGATCGAAATTTTAAATTTAGTGGGTAGTAACTATATATTGTTCATTTTTTGAAGAGAAAAATTGTATTCCATCACTTCCGGTCTAACCGGAGGTGACCACAACTTTTGATTTTCAAATAGAACCCCCTGTATATTTTTCCATTTTCAGATTCAGTGAATCATTTTACATACACCAGTACTTTTTCTGGATCAAAATGTCAAAAAAATTAGGCATCGAATATTAGAGACTTGCCGCAATATTCCCCAAGCATTTTTACACAACGCAACTTTTATTGTAGCTAGGAGTCAGCAATGCATTGCACAAAATGGGGTCAATTTGAATATCTGTTGTAGTTGATTTTTTATCGCCCCTCTTTCTATGCTATTGAAAATAATAAAGATTGATGTGGAGTTTATATTGTTGTTCTTTCTGTTTCACACAAAATGATCCGGCAAAACTACTGGTGTATGTAAGATTATACCCTGAATCTGAAAATGGAAAAATATACAGGGGATTCCATGTGAAAATCAAAAGTTGGGGTCACTTCCGGTTAGACTGGAAGTGATGGAATATAATTTTTCTCTTCTAAAAATAACAATATCATATAGTTGCTACCCACCAAATTTCGATCTCAAATGATTCAGAAGTTACAGCTCTGGTCGATTTTTGTGCACACCTCTGTATACATATATAATAAATACAAATGAGTTAATTCCTGTACTTTCTTAGATAACCGAAATATTTGTTATTATTATTAGTATTAGTGGATGCTTTTATGGGTTTCACCTGTTTGTATCCCAAACTGGAAACAAATAAAACATTCTGAATGTCGTGGTATTTAGGCCAACAAATTCGTGATTCCGCCTTTTGCTGCCTTTTTTTTCGTTTCAATAGAACAAATTTGAAGCTAAACATTCAAAATGAGGTCGAACAATGAATATTCAAAAAACAAATGAATTATGTTGCACAAATCAATAAAGCCGCTCTCTTTCAGGTACCGCATCCTCTGCAAGCACAAAACCGGCGTTCTCGACAAAATCCGGAACATCCACAGCGCTTACTGCGCCACCTACGTGGCCAACCGTCGCACCCCTGGCGCCGTACCCACCGAAGAGGTGCTCGTGAACCCGCGACAGGCGTGGCAGTGGATCGAGTACGAAAAGCTACCGGAAGGTGCTACCCTGTCGATGGATCACCAGCCGTGGATGCCTACCACGTTGCAGTTCGTCGGGAAGTTTCTCTACCACATTGTTATGTACGATTTGAAGGTCAACGTGAATGCGATGCGAGGGAATCATAAGCACATCAATTACCTGCCGGCTTTCTATACTGTTTTTAGGACACAAGGGAGGCTTGTTAAAGAAGAGGTGAGTTGTAGATAAGTTATTGAAATGGGGAAGATTTATAAGATTTTTTTCGCAGGTTCCAACTTTAATGGTGCAAATAATTAGAATATTTGTCAGAAGTTGTTTTTACCATATTTCGTTGTTGTATATCAATTGATTCGGGTAGAAACATAGCTTTATACTGTATGAAATTTAACTAATTATTTATTCAATTTTAACCAGAAAAGCAAACAAAAGTAATGAGAAATGATTGTCGGTTTTTTTGTCCAAGTATTTTTGGTTACTTTTACTAGACGGCTTCAATACAGGCTGTCCGTTCTTTCGAATGCCACTATGAGGATCTCACTTATCTCTCGTTGATTTTTGATGCTGAATAATGAACTGGAAAAAAAATTGGGAATATCTTTGATCCTTTTAAAGATATCACAATATCGATTTCAATTTGAAATTTTTATAGGGTACTGGACATTTTCAACTAGAACTCAATACTTATGTTAATAGAAAATACATAATCATCATTTCAGTGAATCCCATAATGTCGGAGGAACCCTGTTGAATTTGCTTTCACTCATGAACGCCATCTTGACTTTTAACATTTTCAGATAACATTTGCATATGATAGTTCACGGTTTTGTCAAAAACTGTTGGGCATATTGTTGTTACGTTATTTGTGGGTTTCAGTAAAGAACAGACTGATTTCTAACTGATGAACTATTTATTTTCACGTACAAACACTAAGAAACACTATTTATTTCAACTTTTTATATTGACAACGATATTACTCGGTCACGTTCTATTCTTCAACTAACTAACGTTGTTTGGAAGCTCGATATTCATATTTTTTATTGGTGCCCCATTTCACCCATTTTTTTTATTGGTGCCCCATTTCACCCATTTAAAGCACGCCTGAGCATGTCTAAATCGAACTTTAAGAAACGCGCGTTTTTTAAAGTTGCCATGGCAATATCAACGAAGGAACAAGAAACGTGAAGCCTAAATGACAAATTTTTGATTATTGATCTGACAGGAGTACTTTGTAAACGTCAAATAAAATATAACTGACAAATGCAAAACTTAATTCAAACGTTAAATGTGGCACCAATAAAAAAAATAGCGTAAATTATTCGTGGATCTGGTCTTTAAAACACTTGCTTTTTATCCACTTATACTTTAATATACCATTTCAACATCTGTTCTGGAATATTCTAGAACTGCCAGTCTTCCAGTCTTCTCATCTCTCTTCGCCAAACTGCTCGCAGAATCTTCCATCTTCTTCTATTCCAGAATATTCGAGAGCTCCCAATATAATCGAGATTTAGGTGGAAACATGTGATACAGGGGGATTATTCAAGTTTGCCAATTCCTCAATGCATCCATCATAACATTGCTGAATTCCATTACATTAATATATCATCATCATTGTATCTGTTTTCGTTCAATATTCCATTTTATTAAAATATTGGTATCAATTATTGATGAATTCGAAATATTCATTATACTCGAGAATAAATGGTGAAATTTTTTGACTGACTGACAAAGCAATAATTGCATAAAAAAAAACTCGAATACGCGTCACAAAATCGGCGTGTCTTTCATGTCTGGTAGTGAAACAACTTCAAACATTTATCTTCTGTATTGTGTTCCGTACTAGTAGTTTATTAAGTCTTTAAAAAAATCTGCTAACATTCCATTGCTATGATTGCCTGTAATTGGCTATGACGTCCGGAAGTGCAGATGCTCTATATCACTACCCCCTAACCACGTCTTCTTTCTCTTCTAGGTAAAACCGCACCCAATTCTCTCGAAACTCTACCGGTCATCGCTGCCCGAAACCCTCACCTTTCCAGCGCACGAAGTGCCCATGCTGTGTCCGCCCGTACCGTGGATATCAGCTGATACGGGCGGCTACTTGGTCGCCCCGTGCGACGTCGTTCGGCTGCCCAGTCAAGTGTCCGCCCAACGACAGAGCATGGCTGAAGTTGGGGCGCAACAGCTGTATCCCAGCTTGGATTCGTTGAATCAATTGGCTTCGGTGCCTTGGAAAGTCAACAAGAGGATATTGGATACGGTGTTGCAGGTGAATATATATTTCCCATTTTTTATCCATAGGCAAAGTCACTTAATTTTAGAGAAAATATAACATCCAGACATCAAAAATATCTAGTACTTTTGCCGAAGTTGGGGGGCATTCATAAAGTATGCCGAAAAAGCGCAAGGTTTGGACGTCACAATTGCTCATACGTGAACAGTGGTAGTTGATTGATGTTTGATGAGAGGAACAGGAGAAAAGAGCAATGGCAATGTTGTCGTTCAGATATATTAATAGCATTCTAAAATCCAGAAACCTTTGAATTGAAAAATTATTCATTCCGTGATCATTAAAGGATGTGTAAAATATTTTAATCAATTTTGGTGCTTATAAATGAGCACCAAATAAAAATCATCAGTAACTGCTGAAGATTATTACCCCAATTCAGGTAAGAATACAATAATATAATACCGATAACATAAAACGTGAATATTTTTGCCTGACTGTACTTGGCACAACGTTCATTGCTTCGTCTTGTTCTTTCCACATTGATTTTGACTAGTATTTTGATGATTATATGTTATAAATCCTTCTCATCAGTGGCAACATAATGCAGCTCTCTAATCACATATCTGGCTCAAGCAATGACCATGCAAGAAACTGAATCTGAATCAATTCTCGAATCAATGCCAGAATCTCTCTTTCCTATCTGTAATATAGAAACATTGACTGAAACAAGATTTCGACTTTCATCATACTACCAAGTAGTTCAAATGTGCAGAATTTATATCTTCGTTAACGTTAACAATATTCCAACAGGTTTCACAGTCCGTGTGTCTGTTCTCTAAGATTTCAATCAAAACTTATAGTCTATTTATTCTGGGTTGATAGTTATGTCAGATCGCCAGATTGAGCCGTGATGCCACATGTCTTCCACTTTTCAGCGATGATCCGAATAAAAACTTGGGTTAGGTTGACCGTTTGTTTTGTTTTGAAAGTGTTTTCGATTGATGAAATATATACATTATACTTGTATTACTATTGATTGTGGATAACCGTTGAAAATGTTCATCTTTCAGTATCAAATCTGTTCTTTCTTTCTCATTTGATGGTTCTATATCTCAAAACCAATTACTGTCCAACTCTAATAGGTGTGTTTTAGAAAAAAATCCAGAAGTTATAGATTCATTTATTTGTGGGACAAAAATAGTTGTGCATTTGCTCATTATGTAAACATTACACATCATTGCATCTCAATTCACTCTGTAACCACGTCTATACATCCCACATCAACTCAATTGGATAAAAAACACAAATGTAAGGTGAGAGTCAAAGATCTTGATATCCATATCTTTCTGCTATTATCTATTAAGGCTGGCATGTTACTGAAAATCTAAGAATATATTACATGTATCATAAAGTCTATGGCCTACAATTGTACTAAATTACTTCAACATTCCATAAGCAAAATAAATTACATTGTTAGTAAGTCATTCTTGAATTGCTGCCTTATTGAAAGTTGAGGTGGAAAATTTGTTAATAACTGTGCTGTGATAAGTAGCATTATCCATACATAACAATTGTGGAAGGTTTTTCTAATTTTGGCAGCAGTTGTGTATCGAATCAGTGGAGAACGTTATCGTGGTTCATTTCTCCATGGTAAACTTTGTTAGCAGTCTCAGGGATACAAACTAATTTTGTCTCAGGAATGAATTGATCCAAATAACTAGCTTATAATAGACAACATAATTTCAATACACCATCTAACTGATATACAAATTCTAAATACCTTGAATATCATATTCTTTGTATTTTCACACTTTTGACACTAGCATCTTGCCAAGAATGTCCTAGATGTTCCATTCTGAAATATCCAGGTCTCATCAAAGAAAACAAATTGCCTCAAACCTTCATTTTTCAACTGAACGTATTGTTGGAGGAATGTAGTACGTTTCATAGCAATATTAGGTAACTCCATCGTTTTTCATAAAGATGTGAGGCAAATGTTGAGCAAGCTTTCATTTCAATGCTATGTGTTCCTCTGCAATGAAGAATGTTCATCAACTGATAATATGTGATATGCATTAAATACTGTTCTTGTGCATATTGTAAGTACAGTTCCTTATTTGATATTGTTGAGGTTGATCAATATGGTTGGTCAACTGGTTTCTTCCGTTGTGTAGTTCTGTAGAAGTCTTAGGATGGATTAGTTCTTAGCTTACCTCCTGTGAAAGTATGCAGATATTCCCTTCACAGTTTAATTCCTACATTTAAAGCAGCAATCACTCTCTGTAATAGTCATATTTCATAAAAACTATCGAACCATTGTAAGGTCGTGGAGAATAAATATTCATGAAAATTCTTCAATTACCTTTCAAACAGAATACAATGAAAGTAAGGGGCTCCTGTTATACCTTTCTTGTTAAAAATCTTCCTATAAAGATGCAACCATTTTCTGGGCATCAACACTCAATCTTATAGGAATTTTGATAAGAATACGATGAAATGAAGCTGTCAAAAGAACAAATTTACAAAAATCGTAAGAGAACAATTCGTATGTAAACAAACGATTGTAAAGATTCACTCCAAACGATTTGGCATCGTTATAAAGTGACAGTGAAGTGTTGCCATAATTGTTGATGCATTGAAAAGTCACCAAATCTGACACAACTATTAAACCCAGAATAAATAGACTATATGTACAATTCGATGCAGTGTACTGTGTCCCAACGATGTTGGGTCAGTGCTATCTAATATTTTAATGGTCCATTGACATCATGGTTCGAAAGGTATTAGTGAGAATTCGTGGCATGATGAATTAACGAATTCAAATTTGTTTCCAGGTTTTCAACAGCGGCGGTTCTTCTAGCCTTGACGTGCCGGAACCGCCTTCATCTTTGGAAGCGCCCGTGCAAATAACCGAAGAAATGGACAAGGCTGAGCGTTATCGACTGTTCAGGCAGAGGATGCAGCTCAAGAGGAAAAAAGCGGAAATGTACTCCTTATGGTGCGACTGTCTCTACCGGTTGTCTCTGGCTAATCATGTAAGCTTACTGAATCGAATAAGACCTAAACAAACTCACTCATTTACTTATTTTGTTTTCCCAGTTTCGCGACGACACATTTTGGCTGCCCCACAACATGGACTTCAGAGGGCGGGTCTATCCCGTGCCGCCCCACTTGAACCATTTGGGCTCCGATTTGGCCAGATCGATGCTGGTGTTCGCCGAATCGAGGCCGCTTGGTAAAGATGGCTTGGACTGGCTCAAAATACATTTGATTAACTTGACGGGGCTGAAGAAGAGAGATCCGATTAGTGAGAGGTAAGTGTTAACTCGGATTTCACTAGTTTTACTCTTTAGTGCCTCACAATTACACAAAATGTGTTCTATAGTAAGTGAACAGCTCGCTCAACCTTACGAATAACATGAAGGGAAAGATGAGGTTATGATTATGGAATAAAATTTAGAACAATAAATAATAATAAGATTGTCCCATGAAACTAAAAAACACAATTTCAGTATTAACCAAACTGGAACGTGAATATGAATTTCAGAGTTTTTTTAATTTTCTAAAAGGGTCCAAAGGATGTTCAGGGTGGGCCAAGTTGGACACTTTCGAAGGCAAGTCCTGTTTCTAAACTAGTCTGGGGGTCAATTTTTATGAAAAACTTCATGGCGAAAACTGCATATCGATATCTGTAACCGTTTCTGAATTACAGCATGTTTTCCGAAAATGTGCATTTTCGAAAAGTTGCTGTAACTTGTTTCCTATTGAAAATTCTTGAAAACATTTCCACAGCACTTTTTACGTAGAATTATATGGTGCATCTTATTCATTTATTCAAATGAGACAAGCTGTATATTCCTGCATATTTCAATAGAACTTGAAATTACCTTTACAAAAATACAGTACACTCAATGTTTGCTTGAGACGTCTCTGAAATACAGGGCTTTTAGGTTTTTTCATGCATATAGCTAGACTTTGGAACGCAAATTTTGAACAAGTAGGCTTCAGACAAAGCGTATTCTCCCGTATTTAAAAATGTATGTAAAAAAATGTGTCCAAAAGTCTCAGGCTCCAAGCCGCACAATCTACAGGTTTGGTCACTTTGGTAGAGCCCCATCTTTTAGAAATGTATCCTCAAAGATGCATAGCCTGTAAGGAGACCTGTTACTAATCCTATCAGATTTAATTAGCATGAGCATCTCCTCAGTTCGTTTCGTTCGTTGGTCCATTCCCTGATAAGTCTGGACCACATTGTACCCTGAAGAGTGTTAAGGCCGGTCTGTTGAAATAAATATGGATTCCCTGTTTCCTCAGGGCCTCTCATTACATATGTTTGTATATTGCAAAAATTCCAAGATTTTATTGATTTGATTCGTCTATTTAGTTTAGGTTGATAGTTACGTCCCAACTAGTCTATACGTGTTTCCACATCTAAACAAAATAACCCAAATTGAATTTTCAGGGGAGCAAGGAGGGATCTTGGCAAATATCACGTAATTTCAATATTTTTTCAGCGGAAACTTATGTGAAAATCGCTTGAATACGTTAGTTCCAATATTTACTCTTAAGACCGTGCACGAGTCCCCATAGAAATAAATTATCACTTTTATTCAGGGTTACGGTAATATTCGCAAATAATAGTCCTTACTAGCAATAAAATAAATAAGCTCAATATTACTATTCGGAATATAAATACCCATACCTGAATCGAATCATATGAATGAGAACGTCAAGTTAAAGTTATGTGAATTTAGCCAGCAAAAATTCCTCCATTGTCAATGAAAAATTTGATAAAGCTTATATTATTTCCTACAATATTCTACAATCTAATAGACGAAACTTTCTTTATATTTGTGCGCTTTCTCTCCTGTTTTTTTCGAAGAATCCTCTTTTCAGTTGATTCAATAGTTCGTCGAACAATATCTTGATTATCAACCCCGATGAGTCTCCCCGTCATCTTGGGATTCATCACCAAGCTCTTATTGATCCTCTTCTGTAGCTGAAGAGCATCCTTCAATTTTCGTCGCAGTATTCTGTCGCCTAAGCAAACATCCATGAAGATGTTTCCTGATTTCGCTGCAGCCAACAAAGAAATTGGATCCAATGATCTGTAAAGAAAAAAAATGTATTTTATGACATTTATTGAAGTAATGAGAAAAACAAAGGATAATAGAACTTACCGAAGTATCGAAGACCACATCTCTATGGGTAGGGCCAGCAATATGGAGCAGTTTGCACCAATAAAGTCCAGTAGACCAAACATCTTGAATAAAGTACAAGAATGAACTGAAGAACAGATTCGTTCATCCCTCTTTTATAGCTCGATTTGGTTAATGAAGCAAAACCGATACGAATCAGTGAACCGCATGAATGACGCGAATCTTTCAACCGCAAATTTGGCGCGAATTGTCCACATCTTTGCAAACCGCCTCTTGGAAATGTCCAACGCTCAGTGAATATACAAGAGTGCACAATTCGGGTGTCAGAAACCCTCACGGATTTCTACCAGAAACAACCTTTATACATGTTTTTAACCATTTACAGATTGAAATACGCAAACGAAAACATGGACGTAATTTTGGATTCAGCGGACAACCCTTTGACAGGATATCGCTGGTGGTCGAAATCCGATGAGCCCTGGCAGACTTTAGCGTGTTGTATGGAAATCGCAGATGTGGTTAGGTCGCCGGACCCTGAGAACTACCGTTCCCACTTTCCTATCCACCAGGTAATTATGGTGATGGAATAAAAGTATCTGTATGTTTCATGCCATTCGATTACCAATTGAAAAACAAACATATTTTCTTCAATTTCAACCCCATCGAAATTCCTAACGCATCAAGATTTATTCACTAAAAACTCGTTTCGTTTAACCGATAACCATTCGAAGGAATTGAAATGAAAATTATTGAAAGTATAGTATGACATCCAGAATGTTGAGAAATGTACCCAGCTTTTTTTAATTCATCCCGCAATAGTTTCGCCAGAATAAATTCCTAAAGTTGAGGTGCGTTTAAAGATCACGCGAAGAACTCACAAGTACTCACGTATATATAAGCATTGGACTTGCCGCCAGCCACTATCGATACAATGACATTTTACTGCGTAAATGCTATTACAAAATAATATTTTATACCAGTGATGGGGAAATGTTATATAAATTCAAGTCCAGATAATTTCCCAAATCTAATTACTCATGCAATGAAGATAATGATAATGCCCGGCTCATCTCAAATATGCGAACAAATCTTTTCAACAATGAAGCTTAGGAAAACTCCTTCAAGAAACAGAAATATAGATGAGCACCTCTCATCGATTTTAAGAATCTGTTCGCGAATGGAACCGGACTCTGATGAAATTTTAATGAAACAGTCTTAATTGCATTTTTCCAATGCACCATCAACCAGTAATGATACCAGAAAATAAAGTGATGATACTTCACATCAAGAACTACACTAAATTCATTTTATATTTTGTGCTCACAATTTTTAACCTTCTGCTTTTTTACTATCAAAATAATGAGTGTATGTAGTAATATATGTATATGTTTACAGAACACTTGAATTAGTTAACTATTAAGCATTATTCTTTGGCCCGCTACGATTGTCTAGTTATTACAAATGGCCCGTCTTAAAAAAAGTTCCCCACCACTGTTTTATACCATCGCGAAAATATAAACAGAACAAATCAGCTCGAACTTAAGAAGAAATAAATATCATTTGATAGTTCTGTTCCTAAATCAATAAATAAAAATGCGTGTATAAAATGGATCTATAGCCTATTTATTCTGGGTTGATACCTGTGACGCGTCGCCCGATTTAGCCGTGATGCCACATGTTTTTCACTCTTTCAGCGATGCTCCGAATTAACTCCGAATTAAAACTTGGGTGTATAATCATATTTCATAAAAACTATTGAACCATTGTGAGATCGTGGTGAATAAATATTCATGAAGATTCTTTACTTACCTTTCGAATAAAATCCAATGAAAGTGAGGGGCTCCGTTATCAATTTCGTGTTTAAAATGTTCTAATAAAGATGCAACCATTTTCTGAGCATCTCCACTCAATCCTCTCGACATTTTGATGAGAATACGATGATATTAAGCTCTCAAAAGAACAATTTTAAAAATCGCAATAGTGAAGTGTTGCCATTATTGTTGATGCTTTGATGTTCCCAGCTGATTTATAAACCTATCGAGACGTCTGTCATTGCTAGATACTTTTTGTTTTGTACTAATGGCATTGAAAAGTTACCAAATCTGACACAGGTATCAACTCAAAATAAATAGACTATACTTGATTAGCTTAATTCATTTAATAGTCGAAAATTTTACATGGCATCAGTGGACATCCAGTTCTAAGTTGATCAAGCGGAGCTATAAGTGATGATCATTATAAAAATGTGATTCGAAAATGAAATGTCGATTATTTTTCTGTAAAAAAAAATAAAATATGGAATTCCAAATCAAAAAACATGTACAATATTTTTATCCAAACCTTCTACGTAAAATTTTTTATGGATACACTGTATATTGCATTTGAGTGAATTCCACATTATGATGTATTTTCCAGGATGGTAGTTGTAACGGTTTGCAGCATTACGCAGCTTTAGGAAGAGACAGTGGCGGAGCGTACAGTGTGAATTTGGCGCCGTCGGTAGTACCCCAAGACGTTTACAGTGCCGTCGTCGCCTTGGTTGAAGAACAAAGAGCCAAAGACGCTGAAAACGGACATGAAGTGAGTAAACTACACATTCGGCAATTGAAACAAAACCAACTACACCAGTAACTAAAGCGATAAATGTCTTGTAACGTTATTTATGGGTTCGGGTAAATAAGGATCGAAATTTCTAAAGAACACATGCAGTTGAAATGGTGGTGCTGAGGGACTGGAAATCGAATCGTTTCCGAAAATAACAGTTCCAGGGTTCTCAGACCTAATTTCCATGGAAACGTAGAAAGAAATAATCACCCAACAATTGAGAAAGAATGAGAATTCTGAACGAATACCCGGACTTGGTAAATTTCGAAAAATAAACTGCGATATATCACGAAAACTAAATTTTAATGGGTTCAAAAATTTCATAGTTGTTATCATTACATATCATTGATGGTAAAAAAATATTCAATTTTCAGAAGGGATTGGTGGTCAATAATAAGTTGAATCTTTATCATTGCTTCTATCGAATTAAAAAAACTGCTAATTGTCATGAAATTTTTAATACTTTCAGAGGTATGCAACATATATTTCAAGAAGTCAGGAGTCATATAGTAGTAAATATACATATCTAAATAATGATTTAAATAAAATATAGATTATATTCGCATGACATTATTCCTCAAAAAACTGCGTACAAAGTAAATGTAGTTCAATATTTGTCATCATAGAAAACAGTAATTATATACTGAGTAGTCATAAAAATTTGAAGATGAGTATTCTGAAGGGAAACTCTGAATCGTCAATTAACAATAAAATATAACCTAAACCGTTTCATAAATGAATTCCTACAATCTAATGGATGACATTTTCTTTCCACTGGGTCGTTTTCGCTCCTTATGTTTTTTCAGAACAATTTTTTTTTCGGCTGATTCAATAGTTCGTCGAATGATATCTTTATGATCAACCTTGATGAGTTTTCCCGTCATCTTCGGGTTCATGACCAAGGTCTTGTTAATACTCTTCTGTAGCTGAAGAGCCTTTTTCAATTTTCGTCGCAATATTCCATCGCCGAGGCAAACGTCCTTGAAGATAGGTCCAGATTCCGCAGCAGCCAGCAAAGACATTGGATCCAATAATCTGAAAGAAAAATGAAGATTAGTTTTTATAACATGAATTATGAATTAAAAGAGGAAAACAATGGATAATAGTACTTACCTAAGTATCGTCGACCACATCTCCATGGGTAGAGCCAGCAATATGGAGCAGTTGGTACCAACGAAGTTCAGTAGGCCAAACATCTTGAATAAAGTACAAGAATGAACTGAAGAACAAATTTGTTCATCCCTCTTTTATAGTTCGATTTGATAACTGAAGTAGAACTGACACGAATCATTGAACCGCAAATGTGGCGCGAATCTCGAACCGCAAAATGGCGCGAAGATTTATAGAAATCGCACTTGAAATTTACGAAAATTAATTATTTTGGAGTTATATCCAAAGATTGACATTTCCTCTTTGAAATTTCACAGCACCATCAAACTTTCCATGAGAAGATGTGTAAAATCCACTTCTTCTGTAAGATGAAAGAAGGCTAAGATGCAAAGGAGACCATAAAAATTGAGGCGGTATATTAAAGTATTGTTCATGACATCGTGAGTTTCACGAAAATTTAGTCGACATCCATTGAAAATGAGAAAGATATATCGTTAGGACTTCGAAAATAGATGAAACTGTATAATCTTGACATCAAACCCACATAGAAAGGAAGTGAAGTATGTCAACTTCGAAATGACTTATCCAGGGGAGCATCGATTTTTTCGCAATATTATTACCAAATCAGTGTTTGTTGCGTTAAAATTAACAAAAATCCTCATCAATATTGTCCTGGCTCGGATGCGACCGCAGTAAGCGATACACAGACGCACATTCTAAGAGAAGCGTCACTGCGAGGAAAATTGGGCAATTCGAACACACTATGTTACATAATTAATGTTACATTAGTTTAAGTTACATTTTTATTATGAGAGCGTTCTTATTATACAGGGTGTTTCTGAATTGCACGGCAATATTTCAGGTACGTATTCTCAGGTATAAAATAAGAAAAAAAGTTCCTATGAACATGTGTCTGATCTCGATTATTAGCGGAGTTACAGGGTGTTGAAAGTTGAAAAATAGTTAGGTTTTTATTTTATTGTGCTTGATCTATTGCAAATAGAGCTTTAAAAATTTTTTATAGTGTCAAGCAATTCGTGCTGCTTAATATGAAAGTAAATGTTTTCCAAATGCCATACAGGGTATTGCATTTTCCGAGGCCTCAAGAAAAACTTGCTAGTATGCCACTGGTGAATTTCAATATTTGTTATAAGTTTTTCAATCATTTACCTAAATTTTGTTCCCCTTGACTTTAGGTCGAATATCCTTCAGTTTCCTCAGAAATTAATTAATTTGTTAATTGGCTGAAAGTTACATACTCTGGAATGTTCTACCATTTTGATATTTGATATTAATTAAAGCATCAAAATTAAATGAAAAAAAAATTTATTAACAAATGTTTAGAAAAATTGTTCAAAGTGGCCTCCGTTTTGTTGAATGCAACATTGAGCACGACGAATCCATGATTCCTTGGCACTTCGTATCAACACCCTGTAACTCCGCTAATAATCGAGATCGGACACATGTTCATAGGAACTTTTCTCCTTATTTTGAAATATTGCCGTGCAATTCTGAAACACCCTGTATATTATTCTGATTTATTAGAATTCTCTTGCAAAATAACTGATTTTTTTATATTATTTCAAAAACTGTCAGCAAAACTGTATCATTGCCAAATTCTCGACTGGAGATCAATCAATCAAACTGTGGAAACTTTACACCTCAAAAAAACTGTGATATTGAACCACCATGTGTTTACATCCTTGTAAAAAGGCTGAAAAACGCAATCTGAAAATGTCGAAATTCAAGATAGCGTTCATAAGAAAAACTATAGTTGACATATGTTTCTTCGCCATTAGGAGAGAATCACAGAAAA
This sequence comes from Plagiodera versicolora, assembly GCA_037013635.1. NCBI lineage: Eukaryota > Metazoa > Arthropoda > Insecta > Coleoptera > Chrysomelidae > Plagiodera > Plagiodera versicolora. The sequence continues at coordinate 3,837,357 of CM072993.1, read as the reverse complement.
AGCGAAGCCATACCCAAAAACGTCAACTGCCTACTTAGTTACAGATTTCCTGTATGATTAATCCATCAAAAAAAAATAATCAAAAACGAAAATTTCAGAGTCAGTTCATGTTTAATGCGATAGTTGACAACTTTGTCTTGATCTTGTGTTATTAGTAATGTAATAAATGGTTTACTTAGGTACACAGTGTTGAAAAATATCGAACCGACATGAACAAAACGAAACAATATCAAGACCCAACATTCCCTTTTCAGATAGCGAAAGCCCTCGAAGGCTTCGTCGTACGCAAAGTGATCAAACAGACTGTAATGACGACCGTCTACGGCGTCACCAGATTCGGCGCCCGTCTCCAAATCGCCCGCCAACTAAAGGACATCGACAAATTTCCCAAAGACTCCGTTTGGGCGGCATCCTCGTACCTGACCGGTAGGACTTTCGACTCTTTGAGGACGATGTTCACTTCGACGAGAGAGATCCAGGATTGGTTCACCGAGTGCGCCCGATTGATTTCGGCGGTCGGGGGTAGGAACGTGGAGTGGGTGACGCCGTTGGGGTTGCCGGTGGTGCAGCCCTACGTCAAGTACAAGAAACCTACGTCGGGGATTGGTTTTGAGACGTTCGGAAGCGATAAATACGAGTGAGTTTTTGTAATAGAATAGTGATGTAACGAATATTCGCATAATGTTTGGCATTCGCAGTCGCTAGAAACGATGTTTTATTAACCTTCAACTCAAAACTGTCGATTTTTTCCAGGGTTCCCAACACTGAACTGCATAAATAGTGGCAAATTCAAATCTTGCGTTAATTTGGGTAGATATGGTCTATTTATTTGAGATTGATAGTTAATAGTCACATAAACAACAGATGTGATGTTGCGGGATCATTAAGGGGTTATATACAGTTAAAATTTCCAAAAAATCGATTAAGGAAATTTCATTCCATATCGTTCCGGTGAATATTTTCGAAGTTACACACAAATTTGAAAAAAAAATTCTATGTCAAGTGCTTTTCGAAGTTCAAACGCATTTTTCTCAAAATTGTGTTTTCAATGTCGGTGACCAACATTACCCGAAAACGGCTAAACCGATTTGTCTCAAATTCAAACACGAGCTTCTTCTTAAATATTCTTTCATAAACAATTCAAGGCCGAAATTTTAGTCAAAAATCGATTTTTTTTTCTGTAAGAAACCTCCATTTTATCAAAAAAAAATTATTTTGCTCATTCTTCGCTGTAGCTCTTTTCCAAATAAATATTTTTACTAATACTAAGTCCTAAAATATTGTTGAAAGATACCATAATATGTAAACAAATTATTAGGTCAATAAATTGAAGAGTTTTCTGAGAAAAAATTCTGGAAATTCGCTTTTTTCTGGCCTTCTAACTGTATATGACCCCTCAATACATAAAAAACTATTTATTACTTCAGAGAGTAAATATCTCCTATGTCTGAACAGTATAATTAATTTATTCAACACTATTTAGTGGTCGTACAATCAACAAAATATTTTACAATGAAATTCCTACAATCTAAGAGATGGCACTTTCTTTTCTTTCGGTCGTTTTTGCTTCGTCTGTCTTTTCTGAACTTTCTTTTTTTCGGCGAATTCGACAGTTCGTCGAACCACATCTTCGTGATCAATCTTGATGAGTTTTCCCGTCAACTTCGGGTTCATCACCAAGGTCTTGTTTACACTTTTCTGTAGCTGAAGAGCCTCTTTCAATCATCGTCGCAGAATTCTGTCACCGAGGCAAACATCCATGAAAATGTTTGCAGATTTCGCTGCAATCAACAAAGAAAAAGGATCTAATAATCTGTAAAGAAAAATCACAATTAGTTTTCGTGATAGTGATATAAATTATGAGTAATATGAGATAAGTAATGATGAATGAACTTACCTGAGTATCGTCGACCACATTTCTATGGGAAGAGCCAGCAAAATGCAGCAGTTAGCACCATCGAAGTCCAATAGGCCAAACATCTTGACTAAAGCAGAAGAATAAACTGAAGACTGTATTCATTCATCCCTCTTTTATACGTCGATTTAATAGTTGAAGCAGAACCGACGCGATTCAGTGAACCATAAAATGGCGCGAATTTTTGAACAGAATATTTGGCGCAATTTTTTCTTGATATTTCTTGCAGAAAGCATTCAGTCCAATTAGCAAAATTCAGATCACAATCCACATGAATACAACGGAATGTCTTCTGCTATTGATCATCTTGTATTTGAATTTATTAATGGTAAATAGTATTCAAATATTATGTCACAGTTGTCATTTCCTTCAACAATATCTGAATTCTAATTCATTTCAGGAATTCAAAAAAATATATATCAAATTACTGTGACATAAGGAGGAATATAAGATAGACTTCAGTCTAAAACGCCCATTAGATGTGTTCTAAGTAGTCCGAAGAATGACATTGATCGGTTAATGAAATAAAACTAATTCCAACAAGTTTTCGTGTTATTTCAGATGGAAAGCTAGACTTTCATTTTTATCGGTCTCACCTATACCTGACTCTATATCTGAAGCAGTCCTTTTCAAAACATTAGTTCATATTAATGGTTTTATCTCACTCTCAATAAAGTACTATTTTTTTCGATTTCATAACACTCCTCAATATTATCCATTGTACTGTACGTTCAAAGAGAGAAAATAACATAACGATTAAGTTTTTATCAAAATTCAACAGCAGATAATAGCTGATTGTGTAGAAACTATGGATTTATACATTTAATGCAATCAAATAAGTCTCGAAAATGATTAATAATGTTCAAATGTAGAAATAATAGTAGAACTATTTCAGAGAGCTAAAATATGCTTTGAAATCTTCAAGGAAAACAAAAAACAAATTCGTTGGATATTTTTAACTCCAACATAGTATGCATCAAAAATCCATCAGTGCTGTAATGTAGTATAAAAAAGAACGTACTAATTTTCTTCATTCAATTTTTGCAGAAAACCGAACGTTTTGAAACAAAAGAACGCATTCCCACCAAACTTCATACATTCTCTGGATTCGAATCACATGATGCTGACCTCGCTCCATTGCGAAAGGGCTGGAATAACTTTCGTTTCTGTGCACGATTGCTACTGGACCCATCCTTCGACTGTCGAAATTATGAACAAGGTGAGACATCATGAAACATTAAATATACAGGAAATCCTTGTCGAAAAAAAATATTGAATAATCAAAAAAGGCAAGATCACTATTTTTTGGGCAAAGATTTAGTTTCATTTACGCGTTTGAAATGTGCCCCATATCATCAGATCTGACGTCACAATGAGCGTCGTTATCGAAGTCTCCCCAGTTTTCCAGATGCACTTCATGTACACTATTCCATATCATTTGTTTTGATCAAATTTATAATTCTCTGATCTCGTCTACTGGATTGTAATTTTACCATCATCATTGAACTCGTCTGTATTTTATAACACCCTGTTTTTTTTTTCAGATATGTAGAGAGCAATTCGTTGCTCTTCACTCGCAACCAATTCTGGAGGACTTGTCTGCGTTTATGTGTGATAAATACGGCTACAGTCAATGGTTAGTCTTGTTTATTAATGCGTAGTTGAATTGTTATAAGTTAACGAATTATTTTTGTTTTCAGTGATTTTACAGGAGACGGTTCTTTCGTAGAGGCGACTAAGAAGAAATTGAACAGGGTTTTGAGGCAATTACCAAAAACTGGATCATTCGACATAAAGAAAGTTTTAGATTCGATTTATTTCTTTAGTTAATGTTCGCATGGAACATTATTGTAGATTTTGTTAAGTCCAATTTTGTTACATAATTGTTTTTTTTTTGAGACGAATAAAACATAAAAAATCATACTTTTTTTTTTCGAAGGTGCCAATACGGAAAATTTTAACTGACATTCATTAACGAATGATTCAATAATTTCAGTATAATGGGAAAGACCACTAAGTGATGAAATCCTTCCGAACCTCTATTAATCGATGAATAATGATATTGGTTCAGTGTATATCGAGGATTGAAATCGAAGCAAATAGATTGATTCTACAGCGTTTTGAAATCGGCATTTTCATCCAGGATAAAAACACCAGAATTAAGTGGGCGGTGCTATGACGTGCTACACTCTAAGTCTATCTCTGTCTGTTTCCATTATACAGGGTTTTTCACTTGGAACTCCGCACGCCAATATCTCGAAAACGAATTAAAATATTCAATTCCTATAAAAAGTACTCGATAGATGGGGTCGAATAGATTATTTTCACAGTTTGAAAAATTCGACGCCTACTAATAGCTGAGCGTTGCAACGCTTCGGAAATGTAAATCGATTGCAATGACTTTGAAATTACGGGCATGTAAAAGTACATGTTATAAACTTTCTTGTTATGTACTCGAACTCATTTACTTCACTAATTTTTGAGTTATACCGGTTTTTAGTAAACGTTTTTTGATCAAAAAGTTCTTTCAAAATTATGTCCTGCTCGAATACAGCTATGAAAGCGTTCTTCTTGTTCTCTCTTATCGACAAAGCAGTAGGATTGAAAAAACAAATCCAATAGTCAAAGAACAATGGGTAAACAAAAGAATTTTTACATAAATACGATGAGTCATCATTAATATTTCAAAACGTCAAGAATGTCAACAACATCTAGAATATATTTGATATACACACCAAATATTCACGTCTGTAAAAATTTATCACGGGCTTGCTTACATCTGGTCATGTATTTTACTGTAGATTACTCTTATACGGTTTTATTCAAGAAAAAATATTGAAATGAATGTACAAAAATTAAAAATCAATGATGCCCTTTCATGACACAATTGCGACTAACATTTAAACACCAAATAACATTTAATCAATGAAGGATATTGAAAATGTTCCTATTCAAATCTATAAAAACAATTAAATACGCGGTTATAAAATTTTTCTAACAAGAAAATGAATTTTAATAATATCAGTTGTCGAATTAGAAAATAAAAACAATTTATCAAGTTGATTACAAGCCCTCCAAATTTCAGAGAAAAAAATCTCCTTCGTCAATTAAAACTTGATTTCATTCAAATCTACCAATTATATAATAATACGAAAATAATTATAACCTCATAGATGAAATTTTCTTTTCGTTTTGTCGTTTCTGACTCTTCTGCTTTTTTCGACGAATATTTTTTTCTACTGATTCGACAGTTCGCCGAACAGCGTCATGTTGATCAACCTTGATGAGTTTTCCCGTCATCTTTGGGTTCATCACCAAGGTCTTGTTAATACTCTTCTGTAACAGAAGAGCCTCTTTCAATCTTCGTCGCAGTATTTTATCGCCCAGGCAAACATCTTTGAATATAGGTCCAGATTGTGCAGCAGCCAGCAAAGAGAGTGGATCCAATAATCTGTAAAGAGAGAAAAATAAAGATTAGTTTTTGTGACACTGACACACATCACAAGTAACAAGAGAAAAACAATGGATAATAGTACTCACCTAAGTATCGTCGACCACATCTCTATGGGTAGAGCCAGCAATATGGAGCAGTTAGCACCAACAAAGTCCAGTAGACCAAACATCTTGAATAAAGTACAAGAATGAACTGAAAAACAGATTCGATCATCCCCCTTTTATAGTTCGATTTGATAACTGAAGCTGAACCGACACGAATCATTGAACCGCAAAAATAGCGCGAACTGTTCATGACGTATTCAACTACTGTTTTATTTTCTATAGTGCAAAATAACAATTTTTTTGTTATTTCACCACCGAATAAGATCTATATTCTTCATTATCCAAGTAGATATCAAGTTCACAGGTGTTTCTCCGCAAATTTAGTAATAATTAAAAAAGCAATGCCATGTTAGAAAATTCCATGAGAAAGGGCATAAATAAAGTTCTGGCCAAAAATGTCCACTTCTGTAATTTATCAAAAAATCCAAACTATAAGAGTTGCTCTTAATTTTGCCCCAACTTCTTCTAAAGATGAGTCGAATCCCTATAGTGACACTCGAAAAACGGAAAACTTGTTTAAAATCCCCTTTTTCTATAAGAAGTAAAATCAAAAACTACAATACGTCATCACATTTAATTAAATTCGTGTATCTGAAAAAAAAATATTACAAAATTCTTACACAAAAGTTACTTCAATCTATACAAAACAATTCGTTTTCGACTCATGCGGGAGTCACCGATTCGTCACTAGAAATATTATGAGGCCCAGGCCCTTTGTTTTCTTTTATCTTGTCTTGGACTGTATGGAAACTATCCCTGATCTGGTCCAAGGCCGTGCCTAAACCGGATTTGATCCGGTTGAATTCTTGTGTCACTAGTGATAATCTTCCCAGAAGATAATTGAGGTTCTCGTCGACTTCAGACATTTTTCCGGTTATTTGGACGACCTAGAAAGAAAATTACATGAGATTTGTGTGCTAATTTTATTTCTCAGCCAGTTTCGACTGATTTTAGTGTTCCAGGCAGAAATTTTTGAATTCTTCAATGTGCAAATATATCAAACCCATATTTATTCAGACAGTCAGGCTAGCCTAAAAGCTGTTACAGAGTACAACGTGAAGTCCAGACCACGCCAGGACAACTTGTTATTCAGGTATTATGTGAAAAACGATCCAACGATGCTTAGTAGAGATCAATTAAGATTAGTTACAGGTCTTCTTACAAGCCATGTGTCTGTGAGAACTCATTCACGGTTATACCAAGGTGACCGAACTTGAAGATTGTTGGCTTGGAGCCTGAGACTTTTGAACACATTTTGTGCATTTGTCAGACACCATATACAGGAGAGTAACGCAACTAGTCAAAGTTATTATTCACTCTAACTGATGCAAATAGGCCTGACTTCAACCAGATACATATTGACGATCCCGATTTCATTATCAATGAGACTGACAAGACTAAATGTCTGGGAAAACTAATGGATGAAAACCTAAAGTGGATACCGCAAATCCAGGACCTGGCTAATAAAATGAGAAATTCATGTATAAATTCTACCTAATCAGAAACATTCTGAACAAAAACCTATTAACAATGATTCACCAGTCCCTTGTTGAGTCATTGATACGTTATTGCATTATTGTATGGGGAGGTCTTTACGATAATGCATTTCAACAACTAGATATAATTCAAAATTATATTCTAAAAATAATGAATCAGAAAACTGCTATACAACAAAACAAAATCAAATGTAAGGTCCCTATATTTTCATGCAAGTTGTACTGTTTCAAACTGAAAAACAAAAGTTCTATCAATCATGTATACCCAACAAGACAACTAAACAAAAAACTGTTGAACAGGCCTTTCTGTAAATATGATGGAAACCGAAGATTCATTAATGTGATAGGACCAAAAATTTTTAATACTTTACCAACAAGTATCAAATTCATTGAAAACTAACCACAAGTTTTGACTTGAAATTTTTAGTAAAATTCTTAGTGGTTAATTATATTTATTTAGTTATTTATTTTATTTGATTATTTTTTTGTTATTTGCACATACAGATGCTTGCATCTAGGTGCATTTATAATTAATATCACACAATGCATAAGACTGAACAAACAAATATTTTGTAAATGGAAAGACAACAATTTGTGTGCTTTGGCCGCGGAGTACTTTTTCAGCGCACCGAAAGATAATCTCGAGTTCGTTAGAGATGTTGAAGATTGGTGTGACAAAATGTTAAGACAATGTCAGAAGTCATTTTATTAGCTCATCAAATGTTGAGAAAAGTTCAACTTTAAGGAGCATTTATTCCATGCTGAACATACGAGACAATATTGACATCAAGCAGTTTTCGAAATTAGTTTTATTTCTGATAAGAAAAGCAGTAGGTTATCGAGCAAAAAAGTCTTAGATTCTTACGCGTGAGCAAATCTAAACATTCCTGAAAAACGCTAATGATAAAACATACTTATTGTGCAAGGTAAGTGTTAAGAGATGTCATTTACAATTATTTCATTCATTGTACCATAATCGTTAATGTTAATATTCATCTTAAATAACATAAGTATGTACTTGAATACTTGTAGGTATTCAATAAAAAACAACCCTTATTGTCTTTGTAGTATCTATTTTAGAAATGTCACATTCGGAAGTGACGTAACGAGACCTTTGTTAAGGGTAACGGACGTGAAATTGAATTTTGCGGACTGTGCTGAGAACACGAAATACTGACTTCGGGTGCGATTGCACGAAAAAATAGTTTCATTTTGATTTATGCTGAATGCATGTTTTTCAGTTTGTTCAAACAGTTGAATCATCATTCGTTGATCGAAATTTCGGTCTATACAGTCATAACCTCACCTTTCCCTTCATGTTATCCATAACATTGAGCGAGCCGTTCACGTAGGCATCGGTTTGGTTCTGAAGCCTGTTGAGCGTGTCGGTGTTGGTGGTCATTTGCTGGTACATTATGCCTATCTGTCGCCACACCTGGTGGATATCTTCGCCTATCTTGGCGGTGATGTTTGAGAGAGCTCCGGATTCTTCGTCGAACATGGAGGTCTCGAACGCGTCGAATCTGAATAGAATAATGGAGAATAATGACGATAATAATGTGTATACAATGCAATTCAATGAGAAAATTAATGATTTGATGAAGTTCTTATTGTTTTCTATAGTTTATTCATTTCAGGAAGATATGGTACAAAATAAAAAGTATCTAGCTAACATTGAACTTCTTATTGGTTAAGACGTAGCTGGAAACATTTATCAATATTCAAGCAACACTTCAGAGACTTCATAACGGTTTCAAATTTATTTAAAGATGAATTTTGCTAATGAAGATTATTTTTTTAGGCCAAATTTTCACAAATATCGACGTTTTTTCGAAAACTTATTTTCATTCTGATATCCCACACAACTCAAGTAACGAAAGCATTCAGTAGAGATGACCGAAAAATGATCTCACATATGTTGTTCTTGGAAAAGATCGTGCAAAAACCTGCTAATAAAAACCCTCTAATTTGATTGGATACTGTAGGATATTTAATCAAAGAAATTTGGATGATAAACATAACAACATAACCTAACTTTTCGTTTCGGAATATCGTTGAAAAAATAGACAAACAGCAACACCGCTTTTTCTGGCGAGCTGTCACAACTATTTTGCTCAAGTAGCTATAGCGCATCTGCACCTGACTTCATAGCCAAGACCTCCATTAAGCTTGGAGAACCACTTTCGAATTTTAAAATTTTTCTTCGGCCATAATTTAAGGCTAATTTAAAGCTAATTCATTACCCTATTGCCGAATTTATTGCTTTTTGTTTCATAAGAAAAATCGTGGGTTCTGCTAGCTTAACCGTTAAACTAGCAGAACCCAACAGATACGAGAAAGTTCTTGGAAATTTTGAATACGCCATAATTTAAGGCTCTTTTAAGGCTCTCATTTGAACCTATCGCCAAATTTTTTGCTCTTCATTTAAGGGAAAAAATACGCGAGTTCCTCTTGGGGAGAACAAGTATCTATACTACGTGTATCAATTAAACTTCAAAATCAAATTGAACGGAATAAATCATTACACCATCATTTAAGGCACTTTTGAGGCTCTCATTTGAACCTGTCGCCGAATTTTTTGCTCCTCGTTTTTAAAAAAAAAACATGGGTTTTGCTAGCTTAACCGTCAAGCTGGCAGAACCAAACAGATACGAGAAAGTTTTCATTTAAGGACAAAAATACGCGAGTTTCCTTCGGGTATACGAGGGTCTCTACGTGTATCAAACATCAAGGTTAAAGTGAACGGAATAATTACACCGTCATTTAGAGCTCTTGTAAGGTTCCCAGCTTGACAGTTAAGTTAGGAGAACCCACGATTTCTCTTATAAAACACAGAGCAATAAATTCGGCAATAGGGTAATGAATTAGCCTTAAATTATGTCAAAAAAATTCGAAAGTGGTTCTGCTAGCTTAATGGAGGTCATAGACAAGTACACTTCATTGTGTAGGTAGGGTACTTTTTCAAACAATCGTTGAACTAGCACTGTGTAATACAATACAAATTAACAGAGCAGAAATGTTTGAATGTTGTTACGCCCCGCAGATGCTCTATATAATTAATAAAAATTTATTCTTCCCAATGTTCTGTCACATACCTGTCACCAATCGCCTGATTGATATCCTTAGTACTATCCTTGATTTGCGAAGCAACTTCGGCCAAAATCTGATGGACGCCGTATTCTACACGACGTTTCGTATCCAGAATGCCGTCAGCAGTTTGCATCATCACTTGGTTTACTTTACTCAAGGCCTAAAAATCAACGTGGTCATAAAATGAGGGAATGTGTAAGGAGGTGTACAATTCAAAAGATTCAGTCCTTCAAAAATTACCTTGAAGTGGAATTAAAGAATGAGTAGAAATGTCTGTTTCAAGATAAGTCTTTCTGATTACTTTGTATAGAAGAACTGAATATTGCATTTTTGAAATTGGCATAGCTTCATAACCAAAGAACGTGTCGATAATGAAATTATAATTATTGTCTTACGTTTTAAAGCACACATTCTTGTGTTCTTTTCTGTTTCTGTTTTCACTGCATGTTTCTATTAATGTTAGAAAGACTTGACAGTGACTTTTTTATTTATTTTTCAAAGTTTAGTTGCTTCGGGCATGATACATTATTAGTAGATATTGAAATAGATTAAGACACTTGTTGGTTTTTTATCTCAAAAAAAAAAGAAGTTTAAAAATGAGTATAGAGAATTGGGTTAACTAACGAAAATTACGTTTCTTACGAAGGCAGAAGAAGTAGCGATGCAGATTTTGCCAAAAAGTCCAGAAATGATTACGACAAGGAGATCAGAATGTTTTGGTCTTCGATGAATACACGGAAGATGGAAAGTATCGAAAAAAAGGTTTTAATGACTATTTTTTATATTTTCGAAAAAATTCCCCATCGCCGCTATGAACCAGAAATAAGATATTAAAATTTGGAAATATTAGGTTTTGGAATTATAAAGAAGATAGCTCTTTCTGCTGCCAATTTGACTGCCATGCTATTCATTTAATAAATTATTGATTATAATTTATCACTTCTAGCAACTGTGCTAGCAAAATAAATCAAATATACACTCTGCAATTTCACCGGTTTTTTTTATTTCTACATAAGTGGTACGTGTAGTAAACATATACGGTGTGTCACGCATTGTCCAGTGATATGAGAAATCAGTTCTTTATTCGCAGTACAATTGGGAGCATGTCACAAGAGACGACTCGAATACAAATACAATCAGTGAGTGGTTTTTTGATTCTTGTAACTTTCACAACGCCATATTGACCTCGTCGTACATTTGACCAATTTAGAAATTGAACATTATGATTTTACTAATTCGTGCTTTGGGAGGGCCTTGTTTAAAAAAAAATAGTCGGAACCCACATGAAGGGTGAATATTCTTCACAACAGTAACAGAAATGTTAGCATTGAATCCAAATGATAATTTACTGATTATAATTGATCATTTTTAGGAACTGAGCTAGCCAAACAAATCAAATATAGACTGTTCAATTTTTCCAATTTCTTTCCAAATTTCTCCATAGGTGGTACATGTAGTATACAAATATGGGGTAATAAACGGATGTTTCGTCAAGGGTGAATCACCGTGTGTCACGGATTATCCAGTGGCGACAAGGAAAATCATTTCTTCATTCGCAGTACAACGGAGAGCATGTCACAAGAGACGTTTCGAATACAAATACAATCAGTGTTTTTTTTTTATTCCTGTTACTTTTACAATGCCACATTGGGGTCATTGTTTAATAAAAATTAGTCGGGAACCAAATGAAGGGTGAACATTTTTCACAATAGTAACAAAAATATTTGCATTAAATCACAATATTAATTGATTGATTATAATTTATCACTCCTGACAACTGATCTAGCCAAGCAAATCAAATATAAACTCTCTTCAATTAAATAAAATTTTTTCCATAGTTGGTACGTGTAGTAAAAAAATTGTGGTAATAAACATATGATTCAGTAGAAAAAGTAAAATAAGTGACATCGAGACTTTTCAGACAGATAATCTGAAACAATATGAATTGCTTTTTGCAATTTTGTTAAAAGGCTACAATGGACGAATTTCAGGAATTAATGTATTTCTGGAAAGAAGGCAAAAACCAACCTGAATCTCTTTCAGAATCTTTCCGTAGTTGTTCGCAAAGCCATCTGCCATCGTAGCCGTTATCTCAGACAGTTCGTTGACGTTTTTCATGGCTTCTACCTGATTGGCGCTCGTATTTGAGTTGATTTCTTTGACAGCGTTGGCCAACAGATTCGAGGTTATGTTCGGCTGCGTGGACACCTCTGATTTTATTTCGTGGAGTTTTTCTAGAGTGATGTTTTGGAGGGAGTTCAAGTCGTAGGTTTGCGGTAGGTCGTTCAGTTTGGATTTCAGGGATTTCACGTCCATGAGGATTTGGTCCACTTGGGATTTTTGTTGGTCCAGAGCTAGAATATTGATATGAAATTGAATAGAATAATATAACTTTATGAGGCGTCAATAGCTTGAACTTTCTAAAGCAAATAAAATTGAAAAGGAATACCCTAAAACGAAATAGACATTTTTGAGGCAGAGCATATACCCAGACAGCACCGGATATTCTATGAATATCCATGAATATCCGGATCCATGAATATCCATAGAATATCCGGATCCATGAATATCCATAGAATATCCGGATATTCTATGAATATCCATAGAATATCCGGATCCATGAATATCCATAGAATATCCGGATCCATGAATATCCATAGAATATCCGGTGCTGTCTGGTTACGTGAACGTATCTATGCGACGTATTCTTGATACGGAAACGTATCTCCTTGATGCTGAAACGAGAGTTAAGGCAACATAAGTTTGGAAATGTTATTTTATTTATCTATTAAAATGTCGAATACCTAGTTTGAATTTTACAGTTACTATTTTTCATTTTATAATAATATATTTTTACACTACTTTATAAAATCAATGAAATCATTCTGGATTATGATTTAGATTATTCAACAATATTTACGATCAATAGAACATAGGATATCAATTCTACCATTTTGTTGGAATCAATAATTCCCCAAATATTAATTCACAAATTCCACATGTCGTTTTTTGAATGAGGATTTTGTTCAGTACATTTTCTCACTTTTTCAATCGATATAAAATAGTTTTTCTTCATGAAATCAGTCATTTAGCTAGTGGAATATAAATTTCAGACGGTTCAAATGTTCTTCACGATACCCCGCGATGTGTTTCCAGGACTTTGGATATTGTATTATATCAGTATTCGTAGTTTTATTACAATAATAATCAGCAGAACAGCGACATCAACAACTTCTTTCAAATAGGTTATATTCTCATTATTATTCGCTGCCAAATTTCGTAGTCAGACTGAGAAAATCAAAAATGCGTCTGCTCATGTGTCATGAAATACGTTACGTATGTTGTCGATTAAGAACCTTGTCTAATATTTAAGAAACAAGGAATAACAATTGAAAATAAAAGTTGTCATCTTTTATATCATTCTCTTCCGAAATTATGATTTGTTTAAAAAAAGTCATCATATAAGTCAAGTCATTGTCTTTCTGTTATAATATATTTTTCGACAGCATTCCATTGGCGTATTCTTATTCCATTTTCGTTATCTGCGTGTAAACCAGTGTTACTATTTCTCATTTATTATTTTGTTTGAACTAATTTTTCATTTGTTATTCTATTTTTTTAGTTATATAAACCGACTTCTATCATACGAAAATAAAAATACAGTCGAATGCATATAAAATAATGAACAGATAAAAGTTTTCTTCTATCTTTTTCTGAAAATGTCTGGAGATCTCACTGAAAAGGGTGAATCATTTTATATTCTCAAACCTTCACCCTGAATAGTTTTTTTCGTACTTTTTTATGTTGTTACGTCACAGGTGTTTTCACGATTAGGAGAAAAATATCCTATTTTATCATTGAATTCACCACGCTAATTCTACAGTTGGCAACACTTCACGACGTTGCGCTTCTCAAACGATTCGATCCGTGCGAATCGCTCATTTTTATCGATCTATTTTGTTTATATGAGAATATAAAATAATCGAGAAAATGTGCCATCCTGTGACAGATTTTTCGCTCCTTTGAATCTTGACTTTTCAATTATTTGTTTTTTTGTGTATTATGAAATGCTGAATAATGTGTCTGTAAACACTTGCTCGAAATGTGAAGCCAACCAAATATTTAGAATTATTAACATTTCGCCCGACTTTGACAGACTGTACTGAGAAAAAAATGTACTATACTAGTTTGGCAAGATCAAGAGTTGGCGCACTCAATAAGGATTCCAAAATTGTATGATACTTAGAATTTCTTAATTTTCAGACAATTTCTTTTTTTGCGAAATAACCCAATATTTGTCTGAAAAATTATTGCACTGTACCCAAAGCTTTATTCAAGGCATGACGAAGAAAAAAAATCGAAAAGTTGAGATTTGTAGCAACAGGCTGCAAATTTTCTCGAATTTTTGCAAATATTCCATTCTTCTAAAATACTTGGATTTTTTTTTTAAATATTATGATAACTATAATAACTTTCATAACTTGGCCTACTTTCGGGACACCCTGTTAATATTTTTCTTATCGGTTGTCTGAAACTGAAAAAAATCGAATAATGATATGAAATGAATGTTGTGAAATAACCCAGAAGTTGACCAAATTCAAAATCGTCCATTCTTCTATTTCAAATTAATTTATTTCAGTTCAATGATCATGTTATGATCTGGCAACATCGCACCTATTGCTTTTATCACGTAACTATCAACCTATAACGAATGGAGTAGAAGAAGTGTAAATCTTTACATTGACCATATAATTGTTTGAGATAAGAACCAGGAAAAGCATTTGTTGCGACTGAAAAATATTCTGAACTTACATTTCAAGAAATTGTTTCTCCACTCGTCCTGTTCCTTGTAATCCGGCACCGGAATTTCCGGTATCTTATTGTTGTACTCTGCCAGTTTGTTCTCGTACCTGGCCAGCAACTGCTCGCTGACGTCCAAGTGCCTCTTCACTTTGTCCAGGTTCTCGGAAGATTTGTTGTTGAGGATGTTGAGGTTCGTGTTGTTCTCCCTGATTTTGTTCAATTCGCTCTCCATCTGTTTGACACTTGACGTTACCTTGTCCATTTTGTCCAGGACGTCTTTCTCCAGCTTTTCAAAGTCTTTCTTCGATATAGTGGGTTCTATTATTTGGGCAGGAGGTTCTTGACTGTCAATCTGGAAATCAAGAATAATCAGTTGAAATAGCCGGACGAAACCAAATACATAAACTACTAAACTAAACTAGGGTGTAACTAAATAAGTGTAAAACATTTGAGGAGGTGATTCCTCATCGAAAAACAGATAGGATCTTTCATATAAATAAACTTCATTGGAGCATCCTATATGTTGAGATATTATTTAGTTACACCCTGTATACAGTATATTGTTCTTGCTGTCTTCTATATAATAGGCGAGATCACAAAATGATAATTTCACAGTTTCAATATCAAAATTAATAATGAAAATTATGTGTTTGTGAATCTATGTATCTTTCCTATTTTTTCTGCCTGCTAACGATGGGAAGAAATATAAACAATAACAATCGGTACCGTTTTAAAACAGTATTTCCATAATTATTTTTCGAGTTTTTATTCAGGATACGAGGTGAAATCAGGGTGAAATGAAGCAACAAATGTTTTGTCGAGCACAGTCATTACTCTGAATCAGTAGAAGTGGCTGATAATTTTATTTGGCGCTCACTTATATGCACCAAAATTGATAAGAATGTTTACTATATTTTTTCTTGACCTCGAAATGTGTAGTTTCTCGATTTTAGATTTTGCAATATAATTTGTAATTTTGTAATTTGTAACATTTTTTTTCTGTAATTTGTGATTTATAATATAATAATCTGAAAACAAAAAGAATGTCTATTAAATTTCAATATAAATATCAGAACAACAAGTTTTTCATCTCTATTGCTCTCATCAGAAAATCAATTGGTCGTTTAACAGTTGCGACATCAGAAAGCTGAAATTTATGGAATGTTCTTGACAGCTCCCGTGGAAAGATGGCGCCAAATTTTCGGTTGACAGATTCGCGCCGTTTTTGCAGTTCACTGATTCGTGTCAGTTCTGCTTCAGTTATCGAATCGAACTATAAAAGAGGGATGAATGAATTTGTTCTTCAGTATATTCTTGTACTTTATCCAAGATGTTTGGCCTACTGGACTTCGTCAGTGCTAACTGCTCCATTTTGCTGGCTCTTCCCATAGAGATGTGGTCGACGATACTTCGGTAAGTTTTATTGTCCTTTGTTTTTCTCTTATTACTTATAATGTGCGTCACTGTCACAAAAACTAATCTTTATTTTCTTTCCTTACAGATTATTGGATCCACTTTCTTTGTTGGCTGCTGCGCAATCTGGACCTATCTTCAAGGATGTCTGCCTGGGCGATAGAATATTGCGACGAAAATTGAAAGAGGCCCTTCAGTTACAGAAGAGTATCAACAAGACCTTGGTCATGAACCCAAAGATGACGGGAAAACTCATCAAGATTGATCTCTATGACGTTGTTCGACAAACTGTCGAATCAGTAGAAAAAAATATTCGTCGAAAAAAGCAGAAGGGTCAGAAACGACACAACGAAAAGAAAGTTTCATCTATTAGGTTATAGAAAATCTTGTAATAAGATATGATAGTTATAGATTTAGAATAAATAAGGTTATTTACTGACAATGGAGATTTTTTCCCTAAATATCAATAAAATTATCATTACATTATTTGCTATTTTTTCTGTCCAAAAACATTATGCATTATACCTATTGTAATGACTGAAATTTTTTATCATCTATCAAAATTATTGATCATTTCATCAGATTGTAGAAATGTAAGAAGATTTTTCATCAAATATAATAGCCAATCTACAGCTACCCTTGGTATAATCATGATGTGAAATAATTCTAATTGTCTCATATAATACCGAAAAAATGGATAAAATAAAAGAGAAAAGGCAGAACAATGTGATGTTGTGTGTTTTCAAAATTTCAATCAACTTTCCGATTTTGAATCCATCCATAGAAAAATTCGAACAACAAATAACGAAAAATTGTTTATCATCGACCTATACTTCACCTTCGATACGATGTCATTTTTCAGCTGTTCCACGATAACTGGTAGATTCCTCTGTATATCCAACAACGTTTCGTACATCCTTTGTAGCTGCATTTTTTCTTTCTCGTTCTTCTGCATCAATATCGTTTCTACAGCTGCCAACCTTTCGTCCAATCTACCAACGGTCCCTGTGGTGAAAAGTATCAGAATTATTGTAAAAAAAATTGCCGACCCTCTTTGTTAGATCAATATTTTTCATTTTCCAACAGTTTCAGATATCTGCAGATGAATTTTGGCATATGGCAACTACTTGATTACAGATATTTTCCTATAAAATCGTCACTTCAGTTAACAACTGCAAAACAATATCGGAGTATTTGAAAAAATAGAATGAAATATGTATTTCGTGCAAAATTTTTATTTATATTCGCAGAGCGCTTTTCGACCTAGAAAGTCATCTTAAGTGTTTACCTGAAATGTAGGTGTATTTTTTTAATAAGTTTTTCAATTTTATATTTTGAATTTTTAGTAGCACACACTTGTCAAAAGAGCACAAGAAAAGTCCATAAAATAAATATAGAAACAACCAAGTCCACAGTGTAAAAGTTTTTTTGAAAGTAGTGGCGCCTTTGATAGGACTTGGATGTGGTCTCAAAATCTTCCAAAAAATGTGTTGATAATTGGAAGTCAATTATGAATAATTGTTTATATTGAAAGAGGATTTAAATAAAAAAAAAAGTTCAATGATCCATTGTCGGTGGTGATTTATGCTTACCCTTGAGCGGATCGAGCATTTTGATCCTCTTGTCAATGTTGATCATCCCTTTTTTCAGCTGTTCCCCCACCACTCTGTCTCTGTATTCATGTCGTTCGAGCTTGTCGTCAGTTGCACGTACTACATTCACTATCTGAAGGATGGCTGCTCTGATGTCTTCGTTTCTGAAACATAGTTTTCTTCAATTTGGACAAATGGTCGTTAAAAAGAGTATGATGTTGTTTATGATTTCTTCTGAATTTCTGAGACATTTTCCTATGCTTCTCTATGTGATCAGTAGCTCTAAAATCTTATCTATCACATCGAAAAATCTGAAATTTGTCACACACAATTTAATATCATACAGTGTTGAACAGTTAAATGGAATGAATTTTTTAACAAATAAATGAGAGCGTGTTTGGAAACACGCTTGGTCACGTCTATTTGTATTTTTAGATGCGCATAAAAAAATATATAGGGTGTGTCATATAACAGTGGCCAATACTAAGTTTCTTATTTCGAATACAACCCCTTGTATATTATTGGTTTTATGGGTTCTTCAGAAAATTCTAGACATAATTCATGTACAATATCCCATACCTATCTTCAACTGTTTCGGAAATATCAAGTGTTTTCGAATGTATTACAAAAATTGACATTGAAAAAAGAAAATTATTTTATTTCATAAATAATGTGGAGAAAACAAAAAAAAAACATTAATTTCAATGTGAGAGATATTCAAAATATTCAAATTTGTGTATCAAAAGTATAAGTGCTCGAAAAATCGCGCACGCTATTTTTTTATTTGTGCCCTATTTTACGTTTGAATGAAGTTTTGCATTTATCAGTAATATTTTTACAAAGTACTCCTGTCAGATCAATAATCAAAAATTTGCCATTTAAGACTCCACGTTTCTCGTTTTTCGTTGATGTTGCTTTAAAAAAGTCTAAATAACTCAAATCAGATTATCGTAAATGAACGTTTTGAAACTCAATAGTGACATGTTTCCATGATATTTCATAGCTATCTAATACAAAATATGGCAAAATAAACCGATTTTTATACACATGTATAAACTTGATTTTTTTTTTTCGAAAACCTGACTATTTGGGTACAGGAACATAATATATCATTTGGAAGGAACTTCAATTGTCTTTCATGATATTAAATAATATACGAATATTGAAAAAAGTGTCCAACGGTTATCCACTGTCAATTTTGGTGTGTATATATCGGAAACACTTTCCAACATAATTTGAATGAAAAATTTAACTCAACTATTTGTTTCGGAGTATCGTTGAACAAAAAAAGACACTTTCTGGCAAGCTGTCACAACTCTCCATTGCGTTCAAGTTGTTAATTCCTATATTATGATTATTATTATTATCATCAATGCTATTATAGTAATCGATATTATCATTGTTATTATAATTTTTATTGAGTCATACGACTCGCACTCCTACCGTTATTTTTGCTACAAAAACAGCTTGATGAAATTAGAAGTGAGCTATTTAAAAAAAACCGTCGCCCGTTTCGATGGTCCACCACTGAGCCTCTTTTTCCTGAGCTATTTCAATCAAAGCACAAAGCACATCTGTTTGGGTTAGTATCGTCAATAAATGCATAACGTGCTAGGGGGTAAATGAACTTAAGTTTATTTATAAATCTGGTGCATCTCTGTTCGGCTTTCAAGATATTTCCTCGTCACAATTGGTGTAGATATACGGGGTTGACTAGATAATGTGCTATACAGGCTGTGCGTTTTTCTGATGCCACTATGAGGATCTCGCTCATCATCTCAAAGGAACACTAAGTTGGTTGAATTAGGGCAAAGTTGTGCATTTTCGTCTTCATATTTGAAAAGAAATCGAGATCATCTTCGATAGTTTTGAAGGTATCACAAAAAAGAGAAGAAAAAAAAAATCGATATTCTATTTAGGTTTATAATTTTTTCAGGACTATTTCCCACATATGTTAAAATTCCTATTCAAAATGACAAGGTTGTCACTGATTACAGCGACAATCTGTACCGCTAGCAGGTGACAAGGGAGATTTTCACTTAATAAAATGTCATTTATTTTTTGACAGTTATTTTTATACATAATGAAATATTGTTATCCATCTTATAGCTTTTTTTATTCGGGAAATAGTCCACAAAATATGTTTCGTGCATGTAAAATTTTTGAAAAGTTAGCATTCAAAATGTTTGCCTTCAAGAAACAGCAAATTTTCGACAATTTTACATTTGGCATATGGCAACTGTGTAATTACAGATGTCTTCTCATAAAATCGTGACGTCAGGTGTTTTTGCTCGAAAATATGGGAGAGTTTGAGTGTAGCTACGACTTTTAGGTCTCTCAAAAGATATATGAATCGAAATTAATCATGCATGAATATCATAAGAACCTTAAATGAAAAAAATAGTCCAGTCGCCTATTTAGGCACGAAATGTATTGGTTACACTTCAAAACGCTACCTAATTGATATGCTATTTCATCTGATTTAGGGGACATCCTGTAATGTTCATATAGGCGACTTTAATCTAAATAAATTAATTTCTTAGCTCACATTTTTCAACAGTAATTCAATTTCGTCGATTTCGTTGTACGATCTAACTATACAATTTCCATTTCAATTAGAATTATTGAGAATATTTGCTTGATTTTTCTGAGCATTTCGGAAAAAAAGACAACCAGAAATATTGCACATTCTGAAAAACTGTCACAACTCATATGTCTCAATAAATAAACAATATCAAGTGTGATTTTTCGTTCACCAATAAATGACTCCACGTAAATTTATTTCCTAATGATGACGAGCCGCTACTGGATTTTGTAGTCTCTGCCACTTGTCTCGGGATCCTCGGAAGCTCATCTCAATAAATAGAAAGATTTCGGCTACTTGTTAAAGGGCAACACATGTTCGAATGCAGGGATAGGGGCAAGAAAAAAATACTAGGAATCATGTTTCATTGAGAACAAGACTGAGATTTGATTCAGGCGATGATTCACAGGGTTATAAAATAGTTACGAGGCTTTGTTTAGAATTGAAATTGACCCTTATAAATGATCTGTTACAATATGCAGTGCGTAACATTTAAGATGGATGTCATCCTCATTTTTTTGTTGTAAATAATTGGCCACACTTTATAAAATACGTAACCCAAATTTGAACTTCAAACTCTGCCTACCGTGAATTGAGAAATAGTTCTAATCCACAAAATTTTGCTTCGCATTTGAGATATCGAAATAGTTTTTCGTAATATTTTTCATTCCGTGTACCGACTTTTGTGACAAAATCAGCATTCTTAATTTTTTCCGCATTTATTTATTGTAAGTAAAATATTCACATTTTCTACATTTTCTTATACACTCTCCAGACATATGAACAAATTAATAGTCTACAGTGTGAATTCTTCATTTAGAAAAAGAAAAGTTTTTAAAAAATTCCGCGAAGAAGTAAATTTTTTCCCGAGATGCGTATCTTTTGACGTTTCAGTCGCATTGATGACGTCATAAATGTTTTGGTTATGACAACATGAAGAATTTTCGAAAAATAACCGTTATTTTTAAGAGTGTCATTCGAAAAAGCATATTTTTCGCAGAAGTTTCGTCATATTAGATGAGTAAATTGTCGAGAAAATAAATGTTTTCAAGTATTTTGATTAGTTTGATGAGTGGTTCATATCATGAAAGTATCCAAGATGGTCAATAAATCCCAATGAACTCTCAATGGATTAGTTTATTCAATTATCCACAGCAATTGGTTGATTAAAAACCAATAAATCAATAATATTCCCGACAAAATTTGCCAAACATGTCAAAACTTTTGGATAACCAAATGACATTATCGAAAATAGCGGTTACAATTTGTTAAACTGACGTCATAACCAAAACATTAATGACGTCATCATTGCAATGTAGACGTCAAAACATACGCATGTCGAATTAAAATTGGATGTGTTTGCAGATTTTTCTTCGAAATGTTTTTCCTGTTCTAAATAATGAACTTATCCCTTACCTTATAGGTACACACTGTATATTCACATTCACAACGAACGTAATATTTCAAAATCAGCATTCTAATTCAGAAACGGGTAATTGTAAAAGAGAATCAAGATATTTTATAACCTTGTATATAGTATTATCTTCGAGACCAAGAGTTTTATCAAAATTTTGTTTTCAAAATAAGTTGAGTCAGATTTTTTAATAATTTTCTCAGAAATCAGATATCAGTTTTGCCTTCTTATAGGTACCAAAGAACTTTTGAAGATTTGTAGTGAATGCTAATAACATGTGTCAAGTAATAACACAGTTTGGCCGGAAAAATTGTGAGGCAAAGAAGGTGAAATTAGCTCACGATCAAAATGTTAGTATTTGCCCAAAAATGCGAGACTACAAACAAAAACAGATCGCGTGATATCACGAATTTTGAGCGACACAAAAAAGGAAATACTCACGTGACTCCTGCTTCTATGCCGTGAATTCCTGCCAAAAACAACAGGAAAAATACTGCGCTAGGTACCATCTTCAATTGTGTCTGTAATAACAATTGAAACACGATCGAGTACTAAGAATTGATTCAACTACATTACGATGTTAATCTTGTTTTGCCAATGGTGTCATTTAATTGAAAAAAATTAATAATAAATTTATCAGACTTGACCTCTTGTTTATACACGAGTAAGAAAGATAGACTTCATGTTCCTAGACCAATGTTTCTGTTTCTGATAGCATCAATGAACAAGATTTGTTATAAACAATTTGAAAAAATATAAAAGTAAAAAACGAAATCGTGATCAACTTTGAAATCAATCAATGAAAAATCGAATTGAAAAAACAGGTGATCGTATTCAATACCAAAGATATATTTACCTGTATTATTGTTTTTGATTAACACAAACAAAAAATCACTTCAACTGAAACAGAAGTTTTGGACACTTATTCACATCTCCAAGGATAATAATTGTGACATGTTTATCCTCTGGGAAAAGATACCCGACTAGTTTAAAGTCTACAAAATACCGATAGTGTTAGACGACTGGTGAATTCAAATTTCAGACCGTGGCGCCATCTCTGAAGTAAACATCCAAGCTGAGCTTCTGACTCAAACAAAATGAAGTTTTCCAAAAAGAACACTAGATAGCAGCAAACATCCCATAGTTCTACAGTGATGCCTATACTTAAATAATCATTATTTTTGATTGCGATTTGAAGAACCTTCTATTCACCTTTTTAATTCGACAAAGACTGATAATTAATATGATAATCAAACTTGAATTGTCAAACATTTATTCAGATATTATATGCACACACTCATTCAAAAATTACAAATTTCTACGAAATTATCGAATTGAGTCATCTTTTTTTGAATATTTTTCACTACACTTGTTCTAAGCTAGTTTTCGTCTGTCGATGGATATCTAGACTATCCGAGAATGCCTGGGGCTGGGTTATATTTTCCGAGACGCCCTGTATATTGGTGGCAGCCATTGTAGGAAACTGGAAGTTTCTGCTCTCCATATTATATTCCTCCTGTATGATGTGCAGTGCTGCAATTGCAAAATCACGCATTCATTTGCATATAAATTGGTTTCCACCATATTTTCAAAAATCATTACTTGAATTCGTATGGTGGGTGGGTAGCATGTTCTGACGTCATTATTATCGATGGAAATTACTTGAAAAATATGTAGAGTCTACTTCTAAACATAAATAAAACACCCTTCAAGTTGAAACAATTCCTGATTAGGTATTCCTTCCCTGTCCATAAAATTCATGCGAAAAACATGAAAATTTTAGCCTCTTTCAATTGGTTCTCCACTTGATTGCTCAAGCATCAAGAATAACATGAATTTTTCTCAAAAATTTTGACCACAAACTCCCGAGTAGTTATACCAAGAATTTGTGCAACAAAGAGTCGATTTTTTCATCAGTCTAAAATGGTTTTCCCTTCTTTAGTGCTCACGAATATATTATATTATTGTAAAATATTTCACAAAGCTCTGTTGATAGACATTTGAGACTGCAATTCCACAACATACGTGAACGTATCTCATGACAGCTGAGCATGCGCAGTTTTGATTTTCTCCACATTATGATACGTTCGACGTATAAATACGGTTTCTACGCAAGGATGGGTATTTCTGACGTCACTGGCAACCCTTTGGTTGTTTGTTTCATCGCCATTTCCATTTTGTGAATGTAGATTGTGATTTTACATGTTCCATTCCATAATAACAAATTGTATATACGTAATTAGTAGGCAGGTTAGGTGAACAATAAATTAGGATGAACTGCAGAAACCAACAAATAAAAGAAAAAAACTGGAATACCAAAAGAATAAAAAGGTCTAGTAGTCATCTAACTAAAAAACGAAGAAAATAATCAGTTCATGTAGTTTAAAAAAAACAACTCATTTGCATAATTTTCAAAACTTTGAAAAATATTTTTTTACTTGCATGATATTTTGTTTCGCTTAACATGATTGTTTGTATGTTCTGGAACTTCTGAGAATGTAAAAGATTGATTTCTTACCACGCTCCAAATCCATGGCGTCCATTTCTTGGTTCTTGATCATTCTCAGCCTCTCTCTGAATTTTTCGGCTAACTTTTTTCTGCAATAGTCCGCTTCTATCTCTTGTTTCGTTCTCGGCACTCGAATTTTGATGCAACAGCAAGTCAATACGACTACAATACACGTGAGGTCATTAGTCGTTCAGATCTTTTCTAATTGTACATTACAATCTGATATTTTCCTGAAATTCTGAGAAATCGAATTCGCCATCAAACTCGGAGCTAGCGTATAGTATGTTTATTTGAGGAAGATAGTTCTGACTGATTTGGCTACCTATCAATACCATTAGTCCAAATTGAAATTGAGAACCATGATAATCATATACAGGGTTATGATAAAGTAATGCACAAAATTCATAAAACTTACAACGATCACTTTTGAAAAAAATGCGAAAATACGTCAAACTGTTCTTTTTATTCCGCATCTTTTGACCTAAGTTACAAAAATAACACGTCAAAGTTATGACGTAATCAACATTTTTTTTTAATGGGAAGCTAAGATTTTTATCACATTATGTGATAGAGCTTGTGTTTTTACACACGGTTAAACGATCCATAATAATAAAACTGTGGTGACACGAATTGTACGACTGACACTGACAAACCGTTTTTTTAGTGAAACAATTGAAAAAATTTATAAAAACGAATGTTCTCACTAGATGAGTGTGAGTTTGACCTCTTTTTATAATTGGTTATGTTATTTCGTTTTTTATTATTTTTCTCGTTTTTTTCCTATGTGAGCCCTACTGCAACTATTTTTCCCGTGTGTAAAAACACAAGCTCTATCACATAATGTGATAAAAATCTTAGCTTCCCATTAAAAAAATTTATTGATGACGTCATAACCTTGACAACTTTCACGTGTTATTTTTGTAACTTATGTCAAAAGATGCGGAATAAAAAGAACAGTTTGACGTGTTTTTGCATTTTTCTCGAAAGTGATCGTTGTACGTTTTATGAATTTTGTGCATTACTTTATCATAACCATGTATATTGTTGTAAAGAGATTAAAAAGCGTTATTTGAAAAGGTTGAAATTCAAGATGGCGTTCGTGAATAATAAATGGATATAATCCAATTGTTGTCATTTTGAAGTTTCAAATTATTGCATTTTTGGAAACATTTCCACTTACCAACTACTGTGAATGCAGAAAAACAGAAGAATATATAATGCCATATCCGGAAACCACCAGATCCTTCTACCACAGCTTTTTCAATCCAGAGTTCATTTCTTTCATCAGGGTTCGCATAGAAAGTAGCCATCTTTGGTTATAAACCGAAAGTTTCATGAAAATAAGACTTGAAATTTCAGCAATCACTCCTCGAACATTTGTTGAGGTACTCAAATACATGAAGCGATGCAAAAGTTCCGGGATTTTTGAAATACAGAGATAAGTTACAAGATATATACGCAAATGTTGAAATTTGGAGATATTTTTCATCATGGTTTCGGAATCAACCACTAGATGGAGCTAGTGTACCTGCAGCCACAATGAAGAAGATAGCTCTTTCTGCTGCCCATTTGGCTGTCACGCTATTCATTCAAATTATAAGAAGCTGCATAAAAAATTGTCGGAACCCAAACGAAGATGTTTGAAATTCAACAGATTTGTTTCCAGATTTTTTCATAGGTGGTACGTGTAGTAAACAAATATGAGGTAATAAACGGAATATTCGGAATCACGGTATGACACACTTTGTCTAGTGACGATAACGGATATCAGTTCTTCATTAGCAGTACAACTGAGAGTATGTCTCGAATGCAAATACAACTGCTGAGTGATTTTTTGATTACTGTAAAATATAGCTATCATTTTAATTTATTTCTATTGTTGTGACCTTTGATACTTGGTGAAAAAATGACTTAATTTTATTCTGTTCTAGAATATTTTTCTATGATCAGTTCTTTATGAAGCAAGATTGGGAAAATGTTATTGGACGAATTTCAGGAATTAATTCATTTCTGGAATGGGTTTATACAGTCTTTATTATATTCGAATTGTCACAGAACTTTCGAATTGCACCTCGTATGAAGTTTGAATTCAGCCCACTACGAATCGACAGTGCTGCATCTCAATATGTATTTTGGGTAAACCTGCGTTATAGTCCGCTTCAAGTATTGATATGATTTTCTTAGAACTCATGTAATTTAGTTCAAAAATCACAAATTTGGCAATATTATCGTGGAGAAATTGATACTTTTCGAAATATTCCACTAGAAAGTCGAAATTTCACCTTCTTTCTTTAAACGTTTTCGAACAAGATTGTACAGTTCTTGGCTAATTCCTTCAACGTGAAACATTACATGTTGGAAAAGGGTTCATCATGTTTTAATTGTGAAAAATTAAAACGCCGTATTTTTGGAATCATTCATCAAAATTTTTTGAGCAACTGTCAGCTTTATTCTAATCGACAACATTCGTACGGCTCTAAAATATCGTTTACACAGTTTACATTGAAGCAGTCATACCAATAGTTGAATACTTAGTCGGTTTTGTTTTATGGGATTTATAACATATAATTAAAATGAGAACAAGATTTCCCTATAATACAGAAACTGAATTGAAAGTAAAAGAAGATGCAAACTGAATATAATGAAAATTTTGGTATCATAATGAAATGTGGGGCTAATATATGTTTGGAAGGTTGACATATTGGGAATGATAACAAAAGTTCTGTGATTAACTGTGTATATACAACATAAATGGAAATAAATTACAAAAGTACGGCGTTTCCAGTGTGAAATGTGAAATTTCCACTTCAAAGTGAAATATCTTAGTAAGTATCAATTTACCACGACAATATTGCCAAATTCGTGTTATTTTGACCAAAATACATGAGTACTAACAAAAATCATATCAGAACTTGAAGCGTACCGTTTCATAGAATCTGGTGAGAAAATTTTTCACCCCGTGTACCGATTTCTGTGACAAGATTCGTAATTCAAATATTTCCCTTATTTTTGTCTGTCGACATACTCACAATTTCGAATTTGGAGAAATTTTTTCGACCACAACTGACTGTTCCCAGAATTATTTCGACACTTTGCAATCACAAAAGCAGAATGATGTCGAGAATATAATATTGAATGTGGCCAAAGGTGAAAACTAACTGGAACTAGGCCTCACCCCTTTCTGCTAATTTGGGCACACCTAAAGTCATTAGGGATATTTATGTCTCGTGCCATTGTAGCGATTGTTTTTGCATTTCTTCGGTCAATAATGGAGATATAGGGTGATACCTCAATTCCGGTATCAAAGGGAGACTTTATCTTATTTTAAATAGACCAAGTACTAGCTAACCCTTTGACTAAGTGAAAAATTATGATAAACATATCGTGACCCACAAATTCCGCATTTCAAACGATTCATTCGCTTTCATGACACTGGGGGAAAATTAAGGTAACAGAAACAGCATTTATGTATTCGTTTCCTTTATGCAAATTATGCGCTAGGTACAATATAGAATTTAAAATTTTCCATATCTCAAATTTGGTACTCAGTACATACACGAATCAGCTTTTCTAATTCACTAGCAGATTCGAAAACCGATATCATTACTAGTGGAAACCAACTGAATAATGCTGAAAACGTATGAAAAATTGAATAATATACAGGGTTCTACGAGTAGAATCAGCCATCATTTTGAATAACGAGAACTCGAATGCATAGATTACTAATAAATAGATAGTGAAGAACAAATAGTGGGTATGATAGAAGAGCGAAGCAGAGGTCACATGCTCCAAGCCGAGCATCTAATGGCAAAAAATATGTTGTCCCATAACACGCAATGCTAATTTCATCAATCTCTATTGACCCTTTTGGCAAACGGCATTTCTTTCAACCATTGCTTTTTCATTTGATTGAATATTGTTCCACATTATCGTCAACTATTTTTGTAGAATAATATCCAACCTTCTGATTTAACCAACATACACTTTATAGCAAAACATTTCAAAGAAAATTGTAATAGTTTCAATGAATTTTGCATATACCGTGAGTAACAAGATCATGGTATACCCCACTTTTCTCCTTTAGTTTTAAAACTAATCATTCAGAACTTGGGCCATGATAAACAACAACATTTGACATCCATATCATTTTTTTTTCACCTCCGGTTTCGTTGAAAGTACCTGTTACTTTTGATTTTTAAACGGGACACCCTGTATTTTATTACATTTTCGGATTCTGTTATGAGGTCAATATTCACGTTTTTGAGGGTACTAATAAATGGTACCACAGTACCCACATGGTTCCATAAAAAAAAACTTGGTCCAAAAACTTTTTACATGACATTGCTTCGATCATAAATCATGTAATTCAGTATTTCCGATGATATTCAGATTTTTCTAACACTACACGTGTTATTTCTAAAAGTATCGGAACCATCATGGCACACTAAGAATAATAAATAAAAAAAGTATTTCATAATATATTGACAATCAGAACAATCACTTAATTAGTGTTGAATTCAGAAAATGGTACAGAATCCGAAAATGTAATAAAATACAGGGAGTCCCATTTAAAAATCTGAAGTAACAGCTACTACCGGCGAATCTGGAAGTGTGAAAAAAATCATTTGGATGTCAAAAGTTGTTGTTTATCATGTATATGATACCAAAGAATTAGAAATTTTTTATTTGAAAAATAAACGAGAAAAGTGGGGTATACCATGATCATGTTACACCCGGTATAGGTATTCGAAATAAAAATTTTGAATGGTTTCGAATTCTTCCATAGACTTCTCTGTAAATTTAATTTCATTCTGCCACTACTTGCCCATGGTTGCTATGACAACGAGTTTAGAGGTGGTGCTTCACAACAAAACATCGATCCTTTATCTGTCATTAAGAATCTATGCTCGAATGTCCCATATTTCAAGGTCATGATTTAATTTTGCCGCTGCTGTCGTAAAAACCGGGGAGGAAACCTGCTAGTGAATCGAAAAACTAATGAGAAAAACAAATATATATACAATTTGCATTGTGGCAGTGTACTATTTTATAATTCGATTGGAAATCAATCGACATACATTGTTCATTACGACGATACAGGCAAAAATACAGCTAAAACATGCCGCAACAAATCTCGCATACCGAAAGCCACTACTACCAAATCCAGTAGCGCTAGTCACAGCATCCGACATTCTTCTTGTGATTGTGTACGTTGCGAAACATCAGTTTACCTCACTAACTGGGCAATGATAACTTTACCGCACTAGTGCAGTAATTACAATTTTACCACACGAGTACGGTAATCGTAACTTGGCCGCACTAACGTGATATGGACCACTTTACCGCCTTAGCGTGATAAATATCACTTTATGGCACTAGTGCTAATGATTAAAATTTTACCGCACTAATGTAGTGGTAAAATTGTACTTTTTCATTAAAAATAACTACGAAATTTTCTTGCTATGAGTAGTACTGGTGTTGGCAGAGTTCTACAGATATACAGGGTGTCGTAGATCCAACTGAGAATCACATCTTGGCCATTTTTGCCACATTGAAAGAATATCGTAGTTCACCGTTATTCTCGAGACACCCTGTGTAGAAACCGTTATAGTACTTTTTACAATGTTCCTAGACGTGACGAAAGAGTGGTACATGTACAGAGCGTTCGATATTGGTCGAATAAAAAAATACTTATAACGACGCGAAATTTACCAGGTAATTGGTTAGTCAGCTTAAATTGAACACCCTGTATGCGAATTGTGTGACAATCGACCGATACAATAACAGGACTTTGATAAAAAGATAGTCATGAATAAAGTGTGGGTATACCATAAATAGTACAGATTTCGGTTAGAAAATATAAATATGTTCGAAATATTTTTCTTCCATGGATAAGGACAAAGTTTATAATTTATAATTAACATCACCAAACTACGGTTTTTACATAAGTATACTGAAACGTGCTGTCAAATAGTTATACACAAAGGACGGATGGGTCAAAATGGCTTCAAAATGTCTAGAATTGAGCTTCGAACAATAACCACAAACTTTTTTTGAGTCTAAAATCAATTCAATCAAGTTGACTCTAAGTGATCTCAACTATTTTAATGAGAAAAAAATGATTATTTACATGGAAAAAATCGCACATCGATGAATGCATTTATAGTATTGTTCAAAAATCCATAAGCGTATAATGAGAAAAACATATTCTAAAGAAACACCAGTTTTTAGGTTACATGGTCTTTCTTCAACACCAGGTTATATGCACAAACGAACATGTCAAATGTCACAGTGATAATTACGATATTCATTAGTTTCATCGACAATTTTTCGTCATGAAAATTCATACATCATGTAAACGGACTTGTTATACGAAAACACCTTCAATACATCATGTTTTTCATATTTTCAAATGAAAAAGTTAGAAAGTAGTGATAAATATCTAGGGACGTCACTACATTTCGCTTGAAGTGTATGGTGTACGAATAATGACAGATGACGTTGACACACTAAATGACAGCTTCAAAAAATAGGCAACGGTTGAACAAAAAAAACTTTCAATAGCTGATGTGTTCGATTTTATTACCTTATCTGGGGAAAGGGGAGGCTGGGAAGTCTACGGGATATTCCTACAGGACAAAAGGAAGACAGACATGTTCAGTTCATAACAACACAGTATATACAACCCGTATAGTGTTATATACAAACATCTATCAAGTACACTGATACATTGAAACATGTGAGAAATAATTGTTTATTGTCAGACGTCTAGATTGATGAACAAAACTCCAAGGAAATGAATTGGGATCTCTGCGTGTGATAAATAATTAGGAACTTCTGAAAACAAACCTTGATTTATTTTGTTTCAATGTACGATACCACAATCCACTCGAGTAAATAACAAATTATAGGTAAAAAATTGAAAAGATACGTTGTTGCATCAAAGTTGTAAGATATTTTTTTATACCTTTGACTTTGTGACAGCTCAGAACGTGTCCAACTATCAACATTGTGCTTATTTCATTTAGTTGAAAAAATGCACAGCACTCCAATTCACAACTAATAATTGTAAAATTTAATGATTAAATGCTCCACTATCGAAACAAGTGTCAGATTGCAGTCCCAGGTCGAAATGGAGTAGATTAATATTGATATCGAAATATTGAATTCCTGAGACTATTTCACACGAAACCATCATTTACAATCAGAATTTTTTTTCTGACAAATAAAAATATTTTTGAGATGAGTTTCAATCTCAATGAATTCTAAAGTGATGCTTGAAATGACCATTAATATACTAAAGAAAGTTTCACCATAAATCGGCCATTCTCGGTGGATTAAACTGTGAAGTCCACATTTAGTTATTAGATATTTGTAATTATGATGATAGTAATGAATAATATAAACATCTGGATTTATATCAATATTTTCTTACAATTATAAATCCAATGAAAGTATGTTTTTAAAATATATACTATTCCATTTGAAAACCCACTAATAGAAACTCTTATAAAAAACAATATCCCGAAAGAAAAAACCAAAAATAATTCAACAAATATGTTGATGTAATAGTGAAAAATAATGCTTGTATTATTGAGTCTCAAAATTGGACTTGGGAATTGGACTAGTGTTGAATTATCAACATCACTATCCCATGTTTCTGTGTTGAATTAAATTATTTAGAATTTATCAAAGTCTCTAAAAAAATATCAAATTTGCATTGAGAATTCCTTCAATATGAACCAACTCCACTATCATCAAGGACTAAACAACCGACTAACATCCTGACCACGTCAACAACAACAATAACACCCAAACCTTTCGTTTACCAATCTATCTATCTATCTACCTACAAAACAAAGTATATTACAATGTACAATATGTACATATTGTCGTTATTTGTTCACTCGACTTATAGTACAAGGTTCCACCACGTGTTTTCTACGTTCATTTTTTTTCTTTAATCAAAACAAAATTTGTATTGAGAATTATAAGTGGAGAGATACCTTTCTGCCGGGTTGTCTATTGAAATTCCATTGAAAGTGTATTAGTTCCAATCCAAATTGTAAAGACAAATCCAGAAATGACGTGTCGCATTAGTTAAATTCGAATGAAATTTTGAACAAAACTCTTTGAATTGAAGTTTATTGGTTGGATAGAATAGAATAATTTCAATAATTATGTCGAGTCTGCAGCCACCCAATGTTTTTTCTCGAAGTTTATTGGAAAAGCTTTAGTGTTTTGAAGGTTGCAAAAATACTACCACAAATTCGTGGAGTTCGAATTTGACGACTTAACACAACTTAGGGCTATTCTCCACGAGCGACAAAAACGCGACCGTTTGCCGGCTAAGAAAAACGCCTGTGTTACAGAACCAACGAGATGGGACTCTACACAGGCGTTTTACTAGTCAGGGCGTTTTGAACGCCACCTGACGCGAAAAAGTCGCCCGCCGGAGAACGGCGAGTCATTCTCCACGTGGCGTTTTCCAAGCTGTTTTACTGAATTGGATGGAATCCATCTGGACATTAAGGGCAAGGCGTTTTTTTTTCGCTCGTGTAGAATGGAGGGAACGTCTCTCTCGCGTTTTTATCGCTGTTTACCGGCGGATAATCAAACGCTCGTGTAGAATAGGGAAGATTTTCACGTGATTGCGCGACTAAACGGTCGCGTATTTGTCGCTCGTGGAGAATAGCCCTTACCAAACAAGTGGATAGTTATGGAAATACAGAGCATCATAATAGAACCATGTGCAATGGGCGAGATTACTGATTTATAATGTACAGCTTTGATACGTCACAAGTACTCCCGTGCTAAGCGTTAGACTAACGACAGAATGATATCTTACAGCGTTGCCAAGCGTTATTAATTATATTTCTCAACATTCTCAGACTGGAAAACTAGTGACAATTCATAGCCCCACTTATATTTTTCACTGTTTTTGAAATCTTGCCTGTTGAGAATTCGATTTGACACCTGTCAGTTACTATCGAGAGGTAATTCAACTTGACACGTTTGCTTTGACATTCTGTATGTGCTAAATTATATGTTAGGGAGCGTCCATAAATTACGTGAGGTGTTCAAGGGGTGGGGGGGAGGGTCAAGCTAAATCTTTCTAAATCTCACTTAGGAGAGAGGAGGGGTTTTAGCAAATATCACGTAATTTTTTTTCTAGTAGAAAACGATGTAAAACTGCGTGAAAGTTGAGTTAAATTAATGTAAAAAATGTTGCTGGAGTGAAAATATGGCGAAATTTCACAAAATAGAATAGAAAAAAAGGTTAATTCAAGTAATGGAACAAATTATGTTTTTGTTTTATTTTTTTTAATAATCCAACGAAATTACAGCCAGAACACAAAATTTAAAAAATCTCACGTAAGATTCGTGGTGAGGGGGAGGTTGTTGAAGAAATCTTGCGAAATGGGGGCGGGGGGTCAAAAAATCCTAAAAAATGTCTCACGTAATTTATGGACGTCTCCTTATAGTCTATTTATGGGTGTCGCGTTAAAATTTTTCTCGGATAATTATTTTTCTTTATAACAGTGTCAGCTAGCAAAAAGTTGAGCACTAAAAACATTAGAATATTCATAGAAATTCATCTTAAACATGACCGTGTCGATGACCAAGTGTTCCGTACATCCTGTATAATTGTCATTCCATTCATCAAAGATTTTATTGACATGAATTTAAAACCGATAAATCAAATGTCTCATTCAAACTATTCAACATCAATTCAATTTTTGCGTATTTCAACACCGTATAAATTTATTCAAATTTATCGATTCTGAAAAGTAATCGTTCCTTTCTTGAATAAATTCAGCATAAATCATTATAATAATATAGCATCCTCAGGAACTCGTGGTAACATTTCTTCTGCATAGTTTAAACACGCTCAGTAAAACTTCGATTCGGAATATCAAAAATATAAATAGCCAGGGGGCGATTCCTCCTTTTTCCTCCTCGACAGAACCGCATTTCCCCATCAACCCCGCAAAAATAAAAATTACCTTGCGACTGAACGTAGATAACACGCGAAGGCACCTCGGCTGCCCATCAGTCGAGGCCCGAACGGGCCGCCCATTCTCAACGTTTCGAGATCGAGCGGCCCGAATGCTTTCCCTAGCTGCTGGTACTCGCCACCGGACTGACAGGTGACAGCGGAGTGCAGGCGCTGTCGCGCAGACACCCGTTCAACGTGATGAGCAGCTTGCGCGAGCCGGCGTGGTCTCGATGCTCGCACAGCCAGATGCCCTGCCACGTGCCCAAATTTAGTTTACCCTCGGTGATGGGGATGGAGAGGGAGGAGCCCAGGAAGCAGGCCTTCACGTGGGCCGGCTGCAAGTAGAGAGAGACACGGTGACTAAAACCTGGAGAAGACTAGCTAACGTGCGTGTGTACTTATTCAACCATAACAGCTGAGGAAACGCTAGACTTAAATCAAATCAGGTTTTAAATATTAAATACAATATTTTGGTGTACAGTGAGATTCGCAAATAAATTCAAGTTCGCATTTAAGCTAAATATGTAAAAAGCTGGACAAGAAAATTTGATACTTTGGCACTATTGCATTGAAATTGTCAGATTGGTCTCGAGATCAAATATATTATTTATACTCAATTTACATACTCTGTCATTGTTAATTTATTGTAATAACAAAGACATAAGTCGATTCCAAATTCTGTAATATACATCTATGAGGATACTGTTGAACGCAATAAGTATACAAGAATAAGTGATATGTTATTAAGGCCTAACTTTCTCAATATTCAGGAAAATATTACTGAAACAAGTTTGAAAATAGCCGATTTGACGAATTTCATATACAAATCTTGCACAAATCATTGTTTGTTGAAGGTTTAAAATGTTATGATGACCTTCCTTTAGCTGTAAAATCGTCACCAAATGTTAAAATATTCAGAAATAAGTTGAGTTGTGTTTTCGAAAAAACCTATTCAATGACAATAATATTGTTTACTGAATTTGAATATCATTCTGTATTTTATTTACAGATCTATCTTGAGAAAATTCCTGACACAAAGAAATATCCTATTTTTAATCTCTTCTCGTACTTTTTCAAATGTGTCTGTAACAATATGTTGTTCTAAAATATCAATATTGTCAGGTTCATTAGCATAGTATATTTTTTTCTAAGTACAGTCAGTCAATTGGGGAAAAAGTGTGTTCCCCGAGGCATATGACCTCCAGAAATTTAAAAAGAACACCAATTCCTACCTCCTTTCCCTTGCTTCTCACGATGTTCTCTGAACATTGAAGGATGTCTCCTTTCGTGAGAAGTTTATTAAAAAAAAAATCTGGACCAGTTCTCTTTACATTTCAGGCAATAGTTCACAGACACATTATTCGGTAACCCATAGCAGAAAAAAAATTATTGAAAAATTGAGATTCATAGCAAAAAGTGAAAAACTATCACAGTGTGAATTTTCTCGATTTTTTTTCAACATCCGTATTTTTTAAATATGCAACTTGGATTTTTTTCCTATTTTTATGATAACTATTCTGATAGTTTGGCCTATTGCCTAATTCCAGTTTGACATTGACTTCTGGGACACTCTCTATAATGGCAAAAATTCACCATCATATTCACTCAAAAAGTTGAGGAAACAAATGATGATTTTTTTCAATTGAGAGAGTAAAAGTGCAAAATCATTCTACAAAATCCATTACAAAATTTGGTACTCACCATATCATCTGGGCCTTCACAAGAATGTCTATACTGCAACCCTTCTGGGACAATTTTGTTCAACATCATCTCCATATCGTCCCTCACATCTGGATCCCAACTCTCGTTCAATGCTAAACTAGCACTTGTATGCAGAACTAGAATGTAAAAATAAATACTGACACATGACAGGCTAAGGTTTCAATGAATTATCAACAATACTTATAAGCATGGCAGAAAAATTCATGTTTCAGTTATTTTACACAGGGCATAAATAAATACATGAAGTGTTATCAAGAGTTAAAACATCTCAGCTTTCATGTGGCTATGAAAAAAAATCAGAGGTCATGACAATATTTAGAAAATGTTAAAATTCATCACAACTGAAAGTGTCCTATATTAAAGTAGATAGTGCAATTGGAATGATGATTCTAGAACATATTTATGTCTTAAAAAGGCAACATAAGATGGTTGAGTTTCAAATTATTCATTCAAGAATCAAATGATTGAATCTCACAAATGTCAAGAACTTTTTATCATGTATGAATGTTTTCTCAGGACACTAGAAGTTAGCAATTGAAACTGATATAACAAAGAAAAAACTAATATCCAGCTGAAGGTATGAGACTAATTTCAAGATCTTTGAAATGTATTTTACATGACCTTGCAATATTTACAGATGAAAATGGTAAAATTGCCTTCAAGATATATGTTTTTGCGTTTTTCCATAAGCGTATATGAATGAATATATGAATAAATGAATAGACTTGAGTAAGGTGTATTATGAAGCTATCCTTACTTTGGATGTGACACAACCCAATTGCAAATTGACTCAACTCTGGCAGTTGCCGGAGGATCTCTTCAGAAACTAGGTGCACGCCGCGATGTTGCGGCCTCAAATTCAATTTTCTCTGACACCATGCCGTCGGACTTTGAATGAACCTCGCCGAAGAAGCCATGTTTGACTTGCTATTCTCACTGTCGCTCGCCAGCTTGATATCTTGTCCGCTCACAGATAAAAAGAACTAACGAACGCTACCGATCGCAGAAGTTTCATTATTATCATGAGCGAATCATGGATGAAATTGGATAATTCAGTCCCAAGGAAAATAAAAGGTTAATAAACTGTGCCAGTGCCAGTCTGCCGCAGTAACATCGGCAGGTCCGTTTGACACTTGTGTCCTTGACGAGTGACGCACATGTGACATTTCTTATCGATGATATTGCGGGAGATTTAAATCATCCATAAATGATTTCAATCAATTTGAGTAGAAATAAGGTCGCCATTTTCAAGTTGAACTATAATATGTTAGTAACTCGTTTATGTAATGCAAGATTGGTAAAATATGAATCGAAATTGTCAGAGTGACTATTTATTTGTCATTCCTATGAATAAAACATCTGCGACACATAAAAAAATAGGCGTGTCTTTCTGACGTGGAGGGTAAGCAACTTAAAACATTTCTGTTCTGTATCGTGTTTCAAAGTGCCAATTCATTCAATTTCAGAAAAGAGCATCCTTTACAAAATGAATTTTTGTTATCAGTTTCAGCATAGCCTCCAAGCGTTCGACATTCGATGCTGTAATTAACTGTGACGTCAGGTGCAGATGCTCTATAGTAGTGAATGGAAGTTTTGCCGCTTAAATTCAAATAGAGCAAATTCGAATTAAGGAGTTCGGTCCAAGTTGCCAACCTTATTTATTCGTGAAAAAGTCTGCCTTTTTTTTCCGCATGATTTTGCGATTTCTAGAAAGATCGTGCAATAATTAGTACACCTCAATATTTTTTTTGAGTCCTATCGTAGTTATTTTTCTGAAAATTTTTGAACTGTCATATTTGGTTACTTTTAGTTTTCTAAGGTTAGAAACTAACTCTATGGTTAAAAATGCCCGCCATTTACGAATATTTGTATATCTAGAATCAAATGAATAGAATGACGAATTTTCAATATCAAAACTGTATGAGTGATTCAAGGTATTCCGGAAATCTCAAAAAGTTGAAATTTTACCCTTTTCCAAAAATGAGTAATCCTAAAAGGTGTTTTGAATGGATGAAACGCTGTGGGAAAATTAACATTGGAAAATATCACTAAAAATACCTGTATATGTAATAAACATTTTTGTTAAAGTATAGCAAGGAGTCGTTACCAAATGCTTTCGAATCAGAAATTCAAAACTCGAATTTCACAAATACTTAACAAATAATAACAGAAACAGATAATATCAAAGCAGAAGTAGGTACCATAGATGAAATAGAGACCGAATACCAAGTACATAAACATGTTGATTGTGAAGAAATTTCGAATCAATCTGTGGATAGTAGTACCCAAACTTTCTCAGGACTATCTCAGAATATTTTTTCCTAGGAAAATTTGTCAAGAACTTCAAATCGTTTCAAATTCTTCACAGGTATAAGTAATTGAAACTCTGTATGAATGTCTGGATGTGACTATAATGGATAAATTGAAATATCCATTTAAGAATTATGAGGAAGAATAAGGAACAATATGAATCATTATATGAATAATAAAGATCGATTGAGAAAAGGTTTTACATCAGAAGAATTATCATATTTTACTACAATGAGTAAATCATCCATGTCCATAATTTTTTTTACATGGATTCAATTTATGTACTATACCAGATAATTGGCATAAGGGGAAATATGTTTCGAGGTGGCAGAAATATGGAAACTATTTCAAAATGTTTTTGATGCCATAGAGGTTAATTTACAAATGCCATCAAACTTCCAACAACAGGGAAACACATATTCTTCTTATAAACATTCAAATACTGTGAAATTTTTAGTGGGTATTTGTCCAAGTGGTGCAATAACTTATGTTTCTGAAGGATTTGAAGGTTCGTGGTTCAATTTCTGATCGAGAACACATCGAGAAGTGTTTATAATAATATAAAGCACGGAACCACAAAGAACTAGTTGGTGTATAACCTTAGAAATGAAAAGTAACTAAATATGACAGATCAAAAATTATTATTTATTTTCATCAAAATAACCACGATAGGACTCAAAAAAATTATTGGGGTGTACTAATTATTGCACGATCTTTCTAGAAATCGCAAAATCATGAGGAAAAAAAAAGGCAGACTTTTTCACGAATAAATAAGGTTGGCAACTTGGACCGAACTCCTCAATTAAGGAGTTCGGTCCAAGTTGCCAACCTTATTTATTCGTGAAAAAGTCTGCCTTTTTTTTCCTCATGATTTTGCGATTTCTAGAAAGATCGTGCAATAATTAGTACACCTCAATCATTTTTTTGAGTCCTATCGTAGTTATTTTGCTGAAAATTTTTGAACTGTCATATTTAGTTACTTTTAGTTCTCTAAGGTTAGAAACTAACTCTATGGTTACAAATGCCCGCCATTTACGAATATTTGTATATCTAGAATCAAATGAATAGAATGACGAATTGTCACTATAAAAACTGTAAGAGTGATTCAAGGTATTCCGGAAATCTCAAAAAGTTGAAATTTCACCCTTTCCCCAAAATGAGTAATCCTAAAAGGTGTTTTGAATGGATAAAACGCTGTGGGAAAATTAACATTGGAAAATATCACTAAAAATACCTATATATATAATAAACATTTTTGTTGAAGTATAGCAAGGAGTCGTTACCAAATGCTTTCGAATCAGAAATTCAAAACTCGAATTTCACAAATACTCAACAAATAATAACAGAAACAGATAATATCAAAGTAGAAGAAGGTACCATAAATAAAATAGAGACCGAATACCAAGTAGATAAACATGTTGATTGAGAAGAATTATGAGGAAGAATAAGGAACAATATGAATCATCATTATATGAATAATAAAGATCGATTGAGAAAAGGTTTTACATCAGAAGAATTATCATATTTTACTACAATGAGTAAATCATCCATGTCCATAACTTTCTTTACATGGATTCAATTTATGTACTACACCAGATAATTGGCATAAGGGGAAATATATTTCGAGGTGGCAGAAATATGGAAACTATTTCAAAATGTTTTTGATGCCACAGAGGTTAATTTACAAATGCCATCAAACTTCTTCTTATAAACATTCAAATACTGTGAAATTTTTAGTGGGTATTTGTCCAAGTGGTGCAATAACTTATGTTTCTGAAGGATTTGAAGGTTCAATTTCTGATCGAGAAGTGTTTATAACACAGGTTTATAATAATATAAAGCACGGAACCATAAGGAACTAGTTGGTGTATAACCTTAGAAATGAAAAGTAACTAAATATGACAGATCAAAAATTATTATTTATTTTCATCAAAATAACTACGATAGGACTCAAAAAAATGATTGGGGTGCACTAATTATTGCACGATCTTTCTAGAAATCGCAAAATCATGAGGAAAAAAAAGGCAGACTTTTTCACGAATAAATAAGGTTGGCAACTTGGACCGAACTCCTTAATTGAAGCTAATGATTTTCGTAGATTTTTCAACAACCTCTTGCTAGTAATTCCTGATTATGAAGTCATCAGAAATCTGATGCATCAAGTAGTGAACAAACTGAATTTATTGTCCATGCCACTATAGTCGGTCAATGGATAATTTCAGGAAGTTTCAATAAACCTATTTAGAAACTATATTAGTTGTGATTCCAGTTGATGTCTGGACTGAAATGTTTCTGATACATATTTTATTGCTATTTTCTGTTGTTAATATTCTACTTTGCTGTGAAAATCATGTCAGGTTAGTGAATTTGTAGAAATTCATTTCCATATATAGACAAATTTGAAAAACAGTAAAGCGTTTTTCATTCGATTGCTGTAATGTCACATACAGATGCTCTATTGCGGTTACGTGACATCAGTGCCTTTTCTTTCCATCAGATGGCGTATCGCTCAGCTTCGAATATCGATATACGAGATGTATTTTTTCCAGAAATTGGATATCGTTTAGAAGTCCTCATGTGGCTATTCTAGTTCTAGCCAGGAGCGGCTCAAAAGGCATCAAACTCAAAAATATTTCCATCATTGGAAACTTCAGTTTATTGGAAATATCACTGAAAGAGCTCAATAACGTTATTGGAGTAGACTCTATTTGGGTTTCAACAGACCATGAACTCATCATGAAGAATATTGAGAAAAGTAAGGAATTTCAACAGTTGAAAAAAATATTTATGGAAACTGTAATATGTTGTCATATGTCAAAATATAATCGTTTTGTAATGTAAATGTCAACCAACACCAATAACTTTTCGCAGATGTGGTGAATATACATTGGAGGTCTCCCGACTCAGCTAGAGACACTGCGAGTTCTTTGGAAGCTGTACAAGAATTCCTTCAACACCATCGAGAAATCGATGTATTGGGCTTGGTGCAGTGTACATCGCCATTTGTGAAATCACTTTATCTACAACAAGGTCTGAATGCCGTGAGGAATGGCAAAGAATGTTCTTTCTCTGCATCTAGGTGAATATCATTGTCAATAATTTTCGTGACATATTTGAAACGTTGGAACACATTCCCATTTTGTTTGAAGTTTTGTTAGAGATTGTCCATTAACTTCACACAAGTTGACAATGACACATGTCATATAGCAAAAGACAGAACATCCTATTTAAGCATTGCCAACTTGAACATAATGAGACAGTTTTTCATTTCACCCTGACCCCTGTGTTAAATACCGTTAGATCACTATGGAGTGCGCATGTATACCTGTGAGTTATGTGTGTAGTAGAAAAATCAGGCAGGGTAGTCTCTTTGTATTTGACCACGTTTTAAATGGTACGAAAGACGTGAAAACAATGAAGTTATTTGAATGCAACTGAAGTATTCGACAGATAATCTACGTTTTTAGATATCGATCAATTTCAATACTTCGAAAACAGTATTTTCGTCTCGATTTCGTCTCGGATATTGAGTTGAGGGCCATTATTTTTTCAAGCCGGACCTGGTCCTGCCATTTGATTCCGTGAAAATTTGACATTGGCGGGAGAGCCCATAATTGATTGAACAGAGCGGTGACTCGCACGTTTGTGCAAGGTTCCCTGCGCTCTCGTCTGTGTGGTGTATATCAACATCAAAAGGAATGACATGACAGTGATGTGATAAAATGCATGAATCTAGGAGAGGAAAATTTTGATGGGAAATTCTACCATGATGAAGTTACTAAAAAAAAATTGTTGACTGTTTGATTTATGTATTTCATATTTTCTTTGGTGTTATTTATACAGGCGTTTCAAAATAAGAAAAGTCCTGTTTCATTTTATCATTCAGGGCAGGAAGTTTTTAGGCTTTTCATAAAATTCCGTCTTTTTCTCAGATCTTACAAACTGAGATGGAGAAGAGAAAGTGATCGAGTGGTTCCTGTAAATTTCGATCCTAGTAACCGTCCTCGACGTCAAGATTTCCAACATGAATTCATCGAAAATGGAATGTTCTACTTCGCTTCCACTAATTTGATATGGAGTGGAAGCTTTCAATCTAAAAAGTAAGTATTCCTAATCTAATCTGTAAATCTCTTTCAAATGTTTCTCTGTGCATGTATTTTAACAATGAACGCATAATCGAATATCATCAGTCACTGCTGATGGATCAAAAAAATCGATGAAAAATATTCTGCTAACTCGTCTATTGGTAAGGAACACAAAAAATATTGATTACAATAAAAAGTAAGACGATTCTTTATACGCCTGACTGTGTTAGATATAACAACAAAGCAACATTCGATTTGTCACCAGTCACCAGCGCCTGATTAATATTTTACAGCGCTGCCAGTGCCAAGCGTTATTCCTAATATTTTCTCAATATGTGATCAGGTCCAGAAAATAACGATAGCACATGCAATTACCTAAACAGGGTGTCCAGAAACTGTTCTGACAATCAGAAGTAATTGGACATTATTTTTTTGATTTCATTCAGATTACCTCAATCCGAAAAAACTTCACATCACATCAGATACGATTTCATAATCCAATATGATATGGTAGAGAAACAAATAGTTCAAATGTATTTTTCTCGAAATTGGTTATGATATCGAAAGAGCATATTTTTTTATGAAAATCTTCTCGAATAAATCATTTTTGATGAAAAAAAAAAACACAGTATGAAACGTTTCCTTAGAAGTTTTGAGAAATTGTTGAACTGGCAACTATTTGAAATGAGGTCGTAGTTTGCACTAATGACGTCACCTGAATCATCGATTTTGAGGCGTCATCAAATTGGAGGGTTTTGAAGAAGCGTTTATTCTTTTTTTTATATAAAACTTCTCACGAAAGGAGACATCCTGTAATGTTCAGAGAACATTGTGAGAACTAAGGGGAAGGAGGTAGAAATTGATGTTCTTTTTGTACATTTATAATTTTGTGAGATCATTATTTGAGGCACATTCAAAAAAATTATCAATTTTTTCACCGGTATGTCATCAAAAAACAAAACATTCAAGAAATTCAGTAAGAAAATCAAAAAATTCAAAAATATTTATTTTAGTAAATAATTTCCTTAAACTTTAACAATGGCTTTTCCGACATTTCCACCCTGCAACATATCGGTAAACGCGACGAACATGTTTTCGAAGCCTTCCGTGACCGTTTCGCGATATTTTAGCTTGCCCTCTTCTATCCACTTCCTGTTTTGTTCGATACCTTCGAACCATCTATCGAGCCATCTGTGAACCAAAAAACCTTCCACTCGCAACT
The DNA here is from genome assembly GCA_037013635.1 of Plagiodera versicolora. Taxonomy (NCBI): domain Eukaryota; kingdom Metazoa; phylum Arthropoda; class Insecta; order Coleoptera; family Chrysomelidae; genus Plagiodera; species Plagiodera versicolora. Next base: position 3,793,644 of record CM072993.1, on the reverse strand, counting down.
GGTTGAAAATCATGGGGTACTGAACGATGGTAGCTGAAAAATAAAGCTCGATTGAGTATGAATTCCTGCAATTTTGGATTGGACTTGAGGCCAGTTTATTCTTCTAGCACCATCTCATTTTTGAATATATTTTATTTTTTGAAGAGACATCTATCAGTACCTCACCAGAAATTGTGATGATTTTCATATCATCAGGACAAATTGGGGGGTTTTCAATAAAAACTGTTCTCCTCTTTCTAATTCTTTCTAAGCTCTTATTAAAAATCAATTAAAATCATTTATCTTGCTTATAAATGAAAGTATTTTTTAGATGAAGAATTTTTTACTATGGAGAAACAGAGTGAGTTGAAAAATAATATTTGAAATTATATTACAGACACTTTAAATCTTCATGAAATTTTATATACGGTTTTTATACATCAAGGTACGGTTTTTTTTATTATTCTAACCAGTGGCGTCCGTAGTATTTTTGAAGGGAAGAGTTCCTAAAATAGAAATTACATTGGAATTCCTTTCATTAAAAAAAAATGATCCTTTGATTTATCTTCGTCAAACGCAAGGTTTTCGCTTGAAAAATAAAAAATGATTCATTTCAGAATAAATATTGAAAATAAAAAAAACTATAATTTCCTCGACAGATGCTCAGATGTTCTCGATCGAAATAATCAAATTGAAATTGCTTCGTACTAATTAATAGCCAACTTTTTTTTAAATAGTCGAACAATCGTACCTTGAACATTAGCATCCATTTAAGGAACATCCTGTAGAAATGGCGTAGATTATAAAATTGCGCACGATCAACATTAATAGCTGTCAAAGTCAGACGATCTCAAATTTTCACGAAAACAGATACTAACGACACGACATTATGAAAAAAAATATGTAATTACGTAGTTGCCACATTCCAAAATTGATCTGCAAACATCAGAAACTGTTTGAAAGTGGAAATTATTGATCTATAACGTACCTTTGGGAGGTTCTTTATCGTTGTAACCGGAAATGGCTCCACACACGGCCACTCTTCCGAACAGGTTCATGTATAACATAATGGTGGTACTTATTTCTCCTCCAACCTTTTAACGATTGAAAATAACTGTTACGTCACTAGATCATTGATTTTTTTTTCATATAACGCTACTTCTTTAAAGTTGGCAACACTTCACCATTACCAAACGTATTTAGCATTTTTCAAATGATTTTCTTACGATCGGCTTCTGTATGTCACTTATTGTTCATTCATCATTTACATAGAGAATCAATTCTGTTGGTACTTCGGTCCAAATGTCACCATTTTGTCGTGGGAAAATGAATACTTTTTGAGATATTTCTAAAAAAAATCGTACAGCTTCCTGGCAAATTTCTTCAATAAAGTGACATCCTGTATATTGAAAAAGGATTCATTCTCAGGAAGTATAGAAAATGCAGTATTTTTCAAATGTTATGCAGATTAGACATCATGTAAACATCATCACTATGTCGACCATCAGTTGATTCTCAACTGTCAAACCACATTGAATGCCAGATGGATTTGACTTGCACGGTTATAATAATATGAGAAATACTGCATTTTTAATGTTTATTTCAGAACGAAAGCATGGTGAATCCTTTCTGAATATGTTGTGTTTCGTTGATGAAGAAATTAGCCAAGTTGCTGTATGTACAGAGAGGGCCAAATTGGACACTTTTGATGGTAAAGTCCTGTTTCTTAACTAGATAGATGAAAACTGATAACCGTTTCTGATTCTGAGTTACAGCATGTTTTCCGAAAATGTGCATTTCCGATAAGTGGCTGTAATTTATTTCCTGTTGAAAATTCTTTGTTTCTATCAAAACATTTCCAAAGCACTTTTTTACGTAGAATTCAATGTTTTTTTTTTTCGAATTATATACCTATTGATAGAAAAATGATTTTTTCAAATGAGACAACCTGTACATTCCTGCATATTTCAATAGAACTCGAAATTACTATTCCAAAAATATAGCACACTCAATAGCTTTTTACAAGATCAATAAAAATGTGAAAAAATAAATACGGCCTAGAATTTCAACAGTTGATTGAATAATGCAGAATGGGAATCCATTGAAATTATACTATTGTTTTATTTTTTGCTGCAGAAAACAAAAACTTCCGCGTTATTTTTTTATCAAATATTGCTTAGTATTCTCCTTAAGCTTTAAAGTGAGAAAAACAAAAATTGTCTGATCTCGCTTACAGGGTGTTGTTTTAAGAAAACCAATAAAATTCTAAAAAACACTAAGTCCAGATCTGAAATCGAAATTTTTTTAAAACATATTTTGTTGAGCTCAGGAAACATACTCAGAGTGACAAATTTCATATGTCTGGGTTCTTCACTTCTAGAGATATTTAACGTAGAATAATTCATATATTTTCGAATATCATCCTGTATATTCGTCAAAAACTCAAGAAGGCATTTTTTAATACCAGATATGGAATGGTCTCAGTCCATAGCGCTTATATGGTTGGACTATGTACAACTCGTCGCGAATCACCTTGTATACATAAAAAACCTAAAAGCACTGTATTTTGGAGATGTCTTAAGCAAAACATTGAGTGTGCTATATTTTTGGAGTTCTATTGAAATATGCAAGAATATACATCAGGTTGCCTCATTTGAAAAAATGTTTTTGAAGATGCACATTATCTAGTTTAGAAACAGGACTTTCTTTTAAAAAATGTCCAGTTTGGCCCACCCTGTACAATCTCGTTCGAAAACGTTCAAGAAGAGAACGTGAAATTTCTCACAGAGTGGAATAACCCAAAAAGTACAAACTGAAATTTCCTTAAAAATTCAGATCGCATGATAAGTGTAACATTAACCCAAAATAGATGGTTTCACAATCACGATGACTAGGAATGAACCGTAACTAAAAATACTGAACCTGACTCACATTATCAAAGTAGCAATCTATACCGTTCGGTGCGAATTTTTGTATACCCTTCCTCACGTCATCCGTTTTGTAGTTGATGAAATGATCGAAACCGAGTTCCTCGACCAACCATTTACCCTTATCGTCTGAGCCGGCCACTCCGATAACTTTGCACCCCTTGATTTTCGCTATTTGGCCCACCAAACTTCCCACTGCCCCTGCCGCGCCTGTCACCATGACAGTTTCGTTCGGTTTCGGATTGCACAGTTCTAACAGGCCAAAGTAGGCTGTGTTTCTGGAAATGTCATATCGATTGCCGTATTTTGGCTCGAAATAAACATCACTTGATCACTGAGAAATATATTTCTGCTCACCCTGGCATTCCTAACACTCCCAAAGCTAACGACAGAGGCAGTTTTCCTATATCGGGAATCAACCAGGCTCCTGGAAAACCATTCGGCATTTCTTTGCCAGTAGATACGGTTCGAGTTCTCCAGCCGAACTCTCCTACAACGTGTCTTCCCACAGGAAAAGCAGGATTTTTGCTCTCTAATACTCTAAATGGGTTAATCGACAGATATCAATACATTATGATATGGAAAATTGTTCATTTTAAATTATCATTTTGGCGCTAAGCAAATGACAGTGACAAACGTCACTTTGTTGTCCACTCAGACACAGAACCACAGATATATTAGGAACAAGAATGGAATAGACCATCTGCACCAGAGGTCACGTAATCGAACAGTTGGAGTGTGAATAATAATAGAAAACAATATTTCATCGTGTGGAGAATGCTTTTTCAAAAATTAGCAATACGAAACAATACAAATTAACAGACGCGCCGCAGATGCTTTTATGAAACTTCTCACGAAAGGTTAGTATTCAGACACAATGTAACTCACTTTGCAACTTGAGATCCCATAAAAGTTTTACCAGTTTGGACTCTGGGAGCGTAAGCTCTCATGTATGGATCGACGCTCAGGTAGAGAGCTTCTGTCAGGAATTCTGTTGATATAAAAAATGAGTTTTTACGTTTCGTCTTTGGTGAAACGATTCGAATGGTTGAAGCAAAGCCAGACCCACAAAATTTTTAATCCCTGACGTGACGTCATTAGAATACAATCAAACTGTGGTAGAAGGGATATGTATAGAGAGTTGAAGTGGTTCCACGAACGGTAACGTTAGGATTCATTCTGACATCTGGGCATGCGCATTGCACAAGTTTTCACGTTTTCGTATTTTGTGGGTCATTTTTCTTACGTTACCGTGTCTAGGACTGCTCACGTACTGTGATTACTTCAACTCTCTTATAACTCTGTGGTTTTGTGTGTTCTGTGATTCTGTTATTTAACCTCCAATTTTGAAAAACAAACGGTTACGTTTCATTGCATACAGCACTAAGTGATCATCTGATAAAAGGTGAAATTTAAATGAATTAAAAATTGCATTCCTCGAAACTCATCATCAATAGCAATATAAAAACTATCTGTGAAATGTCTGATATTTCTCTATCACCAAAGAGTGGATCCTCTTCACCAAAAAGCAAAAGTGAGGCAGAAATTTTGAGGGAACAAAATATTAAAGAAAGAGATGCCTTCTTCAAAGCGTTCTTGATCGAACCTGACTTCGCAGAAGCTGTAGAAGCCATTGGAATCTTCGGTGAGAAAGACAACACAGTAAAGCCCCCAAAACAAAAGAGAAGACGAACCCATGGTGATGCTACTTTTAGATTTTTCGGAAACGTAGCTATACCAGTGGAAACGCGTAAATCGTTAAGATTACTTGATAAAGAACCACTTTACAAGGTAGATGATCTAGTCGAAGAAACTTCATTCAAAAGAAAGAGATATCAAGATGATGACTATGATGTCTCAGGCCTTGAAGACATTGTTTATAGACCAAGGAAAGTTCGTGGCAATACCCAAAGACGTTCCCATAGATCAATCATTCCAGTTGAAGATGTAACAGAAGCAATGATTAAAAAAATTGCAATGCAAGTTTCAGTCAAACAATATTCCACACTGGGAACAAGTTGTCATCAGTGTAGGCAAAAAACTATGGATCAGAAAACATGTTGCAGGAGCGATGAGTGTTTTGGGGTCAGGGGACAGTTTTGTGGGGTATGTTTATTCAATAGGTGAGTACATGCAAGATATCCTCAATATTTTGATAGTAATTGTTTACATATTGAGCAATCTGGATTTTGAGTTGATCAAATTAGCAAATTCATCCACTCTGTTCCTTTTGCAGGTACGGAGAAAATGCTGCAGAAGCTCTAAAAGACCCCAATTGGCACTGCCCAGTCTGTAGAGGAATATGTAACTGTTCCTTTTGTAGAGCCAAAGAAGGCAAAAGGCCCACTGGTATTCTTACACCTTTAGCTCATCAAAATGGACACAAGTCGGTGAAAGATTTCCTTGAGAGCTTGAAGGGTAGAGGTAAGGAATCATTTTTGCTATAAACTTTTCTTCAGTGGAGGAATCACAAATACATTTTGGAATAGTTTTTTTTTATGGAAATATATCAAGGGAACTTAGCATTGAATGAACTTTTTTAGGTGACTATGTTGAAGATGAAGACGACCCAGAGAAGTTGCTAGGCTTCACCAAAGACTCCCAATTTGCTCAAATGGGTGGGGGAATATGCCACAAATTGGAATGTCCCATCAATCATTCCAAAATGCAAAAGACTTTGAAGAATATTAAGAAATACGCTACTTATAGTGAAGATTCAGATTATTGTCGAGGATTTGCAAAGAACTAGATTGAAACGCTTTTTCTTATATTGATATGTACAAATTTATTTAGTCAGTAATAGAATTGTGCCTTAATGATAACAGGCCAGGTATTATTAATACATTCCTAATGTTTAAGTTTTATTTGTTGCCAAGTTTTTTATGATTTTTTTTACAGTTTTTTACATTTTAATAAATTCATCCTGTGTGAAAATTGTTTCTATCTCTAGACATGAAAGTGCGAATAGGAATGCAGGTAAAGTCTATTTATTTAAGCAGTAAAGTGTTGTGTTGATGCTTGTCTTTGGATACTCCAAAAAGGGTTAACTTCATTATTTGAATTATTTTGATCTTTAAGTTATAGTTATATCATCATTATTTCTCTCGGGAACATTGCTCTAATTTGATTTCAACTATTTCGAACAAATATATGAAAATAAATTTGCTACTCACCTCCATCTTTTAGAACTGGTATTTCTTCATCCACCAGTTTCAAATCAGTTTCCTTTGGAAAACCATCGAACTGCTTTTGAAAAATGAAAGCTTTAGATGTCAAACTTCTGTAGGAATACGTTGAATTTGCTAAGGACGCAAGTTTCCTAGTTAGAGTGGACATTTCTAATGAGCAATTTTGAGCTGAAACGTTATATCTATCAACACGTACTTATTTATGACCTCGTCAATAATTAATTATATTAAGGTAGGCACTTACCAAACTGTACGTGTGTGTACTTCCTGAAGAATAAAAAATATGCTTAAAAAATAGTTCGTTCAGATTTCTGATGAATGATAATGTAAAACAAACAATTTCAAAATTTCTTATCTGTAATTGAATTCCACAACACAAATGTAAACACAACATTTGAATATTCGAAATGTATTGACAGTGCCTAGTACTCCGGTAGTAGGCAATATTGAATACTGATTCGAAATCTTATTGAAAGTTTAACTTTAGCTTTCCCGCACGGTTTTTCTGTCACAAATATCTTTTTAACATTCTAGATCCAGTTGGACATTTTTCGTGTCCTTAAAATTGGAGTACGCAAGTCCACTCGTGAATGGTACAAAAGACGTGAAAACTATGAAGTTGCAACTAAACTATTCAGAAGATAATCTACGTAATTATATGATCAATTTCAATTCTTCAGAAGACAGTATTTTTGGCTCGATTATGTCCGATTTTGAGTAGGGGATAACCTTTTTTGAAGCCAGACCTGGTCGTATTTGTAGGGTAGGGTAATTAATTTTTGGGTTTTCAAAGAAAATAAATTCTGAAATCCTGACGGTGTAATAACAGTTTAAATTCACGTCAAAATTTTTTTTGCATAACAATTAATCTGTTGAGTTTTGTGAAATTAATTTGACTTTTGCAGTTGTGAACTGATCGAGGTGCAAGAAAGTGATGCATTAGAAATCGATACCGATTTCGATTTGAAGCTGGCTCGAATGCTGTGGGACCTGAAACATAATCAGCCTCAATAAATAAAAATTTTTTAATCCTATGTACTCTCTACAGAGTGCGTTTCATAAGTATGCAATAGACCCACGATCGTATACATAGGTCTTGCAACTCGTTTGGTGGGGGGTGGCCCAAACATTGAGGAAATTTTTGTGGTTCTCATGTTTCGCCACCTGCAGCGCTGTCCTCTATTGTCACTTTGTCAGTTAATCACAAATCAGATCCGATCAGCTTTTCGAAAGTAAGAATGATTTTTATTTATTCGAGAGAATTTTGCAAGATATAATATTTCTGTCATTGATTTTATTTACCATTCGAGTCCGAACCGTTTGTTTTGTTGTCAAAGATTAATCACGTGATTATACCCCTATGTCCTCCTAGCGGATAATCATGGAAACTTTTTCTTCAAAACTGGTGTCACCCCCCACCACTCAAAATTCCCGTAGATTCCAGACCTTATGTGTATGACCGTGAATAGACCACATTAGTGTGACGTTAAAATGTATGCAACCAACAGTGCATTGAGTCACAACGTAAAGAAAGTTTTCTCAAACACTTCTGAATAAATTCCAGAAAATCGTTTTACGAAAATATCGTTACTTCCATCCTTCATATCCAAGGTCCCTTAGATGCAATACCTCAAATATCAACTTATTTCATGTGAGAACATAAAACAAAAGGGCCTGTTACGATATTTCTATTATCGTTCTTATGTCATCCGTACTTGAGGTCGAGTATAAAACATATCATTTCGCGCCAAACGATTCAGGACTCAGTGTAATGTTGGTTGCATATTTGTGATGTCATCACTAATGCGGTCTATTGATTCATTATTAGCGTTATTTAGTATTTGTTTTAGATAGCTTGAAATAAATAGCTGAATTTTTATTGTTGATTTGGTAATTCCCCATGAAGCTCATGTATATATGATCTGAAATGGACATCCATTTAAAAAGGTTCATATAGATGTTTGAACCTTGAATTGACATTAAATGGACTTTCAATGGATTTCCTGATTATGTGTAACCACCCTTTCGAGGATTCCAAATCAAATGATTTCTAAAAAACAAATGAAGCTTGAATTAATTATAGAACCTACTTGATTAGGTGGGTACCCGCACCTAGTGGGTACCATAGAGATCTAGTTGGAACAAAACAAAAGTATACACAGCTTTCATGATCTGAAAAATAAATATTTAGAAAGATTTGTCCATCGCCCGATCAGCTTGGTTGTTACTGGATAATAAATTAATAATTTAATAATAATAATGATAATATATTTTAGATCTAATGAAGAGGACGAGTCCTTGTGCGTGGTTAACAATAATATAATGTTGATATTTTAAAAATTTATTATCAATTAATTTTTTTGTACCATAACAAATAATTTTGGAAATGAATAATGAACTATTTTATTCTGAGTTAACATTTGTGTCATACTCGAAATTTTTTAGTTGCTGAAAAACAATAATACAAACGTATTAGAATATCTTGCAGTGATTCGTTCATTTAGTAAGAGAAAATAGTGGTGCAATTACTCATATTGTGATGAATGAAATGAAAACGATGGTTCCTATGTTATATTCTTCATATATGAGTCATTAGGAATACCCCCAAAAATTTCTAGAACCACTATCATCACAATTTAATGAATTATATATTAAATTCAAACTGATTCTTGAAAGAACAGATTAAGGTAAAACCACCAGTAATTGACACTGCATCAATAGTTGACACTTTGACGAAGAAAATATAATAACAAGAATAAAACAAGTAGCCAAAGATAGACATTATGTTTATGATATAGTATAGACATCTAGCGGCACCACCGAAAACTATCGTGGCATCTTAACGTCATCGCTAGACACAGCGTTCGATCTATGACAGCCGATTGTTTCGCGCCATATTTATTGTTATTTTCGTGTGCAAATTGTTAAGAGCAAGCCGAAAGATTAATATTGGAAAGGTACGTAATCTTTTATAATTATGAATAAATATTAATTGTATCCTTTATATTAGAGTCTGAAGTGTGAATGCATGTCATTTAACATGACAATCGATAAAAAAATATATAAATAAGGGGTCATGTCATTTACTGATTCTTAAAACGATTTAAGATTGAGTAGTTGACATGTGCTGTCAACTAATGGATTTTCATGAAATTTATTAATATCGTATAATTTATATGTCATCTTGCTGCTTATACATTAAATAACTCTATTATATCTTCTAAAATAATTTAAAACCATTTTTTTCAGTAGTTGACAGGAGGTGTCAACTATTAGAGATTTAGGTGTCAACTATCGAATAGCTCATTTCCAACTGTCAGTATGTATAAATATAGGTATATATTCTTAAGTTTACAAATACATACAGGGTGTGTCACAGTGGATGGAACATTAGACGTATCTGGAGAACAGAAAGACAGATCATTTCGAAAATTTGTGAGCGTGGATAATAAAACTTGCTCTATCCGTCTAAAATATTTTCATCAATACAGTGTTGCCGCTTGTATCAAAAAGTAGTAGCTACTTTGTTATTTCAAATGGAACACCTCGTATATTATATCATTTTTGGAATCCTCATGAGATTTCTCACAACTTTCCCACATAATTTCCTATACCTATCTGTGACGATTTCCGAGATAAAAATTATTTTGTCAAATTTTTGTGCTAAACTTGACCATTGAAAAATATCAATTTTTTCCCAATGCCAATTCACAAAATATTGCAATTCGGGTTATAGCTGCACAAGACCATCAAGTATTCTGTCGATGAACTGGATCTCAGTTTCAGCATACAGGGAGGCTCAGAAGTGAGTGTCATCCGGGCACTCATGAAAATGACTGGAACTTTGTTTTTTCAAATGGAACACCCTGTATATTATCACTTATTCGAAAAGCTATAACATTTTCCATTCTAATTGAGTATACTTTCCCTATACCTATCTCGTACAGTTTGTTAGTTATGATTACTTATGTTATGAATTCGTCTTCAATAAAATACATATTGGATAGTGCTTAAGATAGTAGGCTATGAACTTTATTCTGACAGAGAACTAACACGTTATTCCTTCATTGTTATCCTGTATTCGAGATGCATGGGTGTGAAAATACTGTGGCAGAAAATAATTACTCGAATGCGGTTTAGATGGATTTATTCATCATTTATGATCAATGTAACAAGAATATCAGTAGAACATGCAGAGAGTTTGATGAAAAGTATGCTGATTTACCTCGAACGAATTCGAGATAATTTATTAGATTGAAGAGAAATTCTGAAATGCTTATATCATCATGAAAAGCTAAAAGTATCGAAGTCTAACATGTGTATTAATAAATCTAGAAAGATTTCAAAAACATTTCAAAATTTCTCTTCAATCTAATGAATTTCCTCGGATTCATCCAAGGTTAATCACTTTATACTTTTCATTAAACTCTCTGCATGTTCTACTGATATTCTTGTTAAATCATAAATGAAATAAATCCATCTAAACCGCATTCAAGTAATTATTTTCTGCCATAGTATTTTTACACCCATGCAACTTGAATACAGGATAACAATGAAGGAATAACATGTTAGTTCTCTGTCAGAATAAAGTTCATAGCCTACTATCTTAAGCACTATCCAATATTTATTTTATTGAAGACGAATTCATAACATAAGTGAGCATAACTAACAAACTGTACGAGATAGGTATAGGGAAAGTATACTCAATTAAAATGGAAAATGTTATATCTTTTCGAATAAGTGATAATATACAGGGTGTTCCATTTGAAAAAACAAAGTTTCAGTCATTTTCATAAGTGCCCGGATGACACTCACTTCTGAGCCTCCCTGTATGCTGAAACTGAGATCCAGTTCATCGACAGAATACTTGTTGGTCTTATGCAGCTATAACCCAAATTGCAATATTTTGTGAATTGGCATTGGGAAAAAATTGATATTTTTCAATGGTCAGGTTTAGCACAAAAATTTGACAAAATAATTTTTATCTCGGAAATCGTCACAGATAGGTATAGGGAATTATGTAGGAAAGTTGTGAGGAATCTCATGAGGATTCTAAAAATGATATAATATACGAGGTGTTTCATTTGAAATAACAAAGTAGCTACTACTTTCTTATACAAGCGGCAACACTGTATTGATGAAAATATTTTAGACGGATAGAGCAAGTTTTATTATCCACGCTCACAAATTTTCGAAATGATCTGTCTTTCTGTTCTCCAGATACGTCTAATGTTCCATCCACTGTGACACACCCTGTATATAGGTTCAGTCAGTTGTATCTAATAACATTTCATTTTTGTGTACATCTTAATTTAAACATACTATGTCAACTACTGAAAATAACAAGTGTCAACTACTACATATTTTTGTTTTTACTAGGTGTCAACTACTAAGTTACTACCTTCATTTTATTAAAAATTATATAAAAAAATACGCATCAGTTTTATTTATACAATTCTTGTCATATTCTGAAAGTGTAATAATTTGCGCAACTATTACCAAGTAGAAACTCCCTGTAAGATGATTTCATACCAAACTATGTCTATAGACATACTAATAAACCCTTAAGGTGTCATCTACTGGATAGTTTACCTTACTGATGATTTTTAATTGAATCGACAATGAAAAACAATTGGCATGGGTCAGCAAATCATTTGGAATCGTTGTAAAGTGATGCCAACTGTAGAAGTAAAGTGTATGAAAAAAATTCAATGAAAAAATGGGGCATTTCACTTGGTCTAGTCGTGGTAAAATTAATAGATTATACCTTTACAATGAGTTCGTCATCGATTACATGGAGAAAGCCGATAGTGAGATTCAACGGTTTTCTAGATCTCATCATGACAATCATCAAACTCCTTTTAACTTCGGGAGTTTGCTCGTACCAGTTACTTTCAAATATTCTTTTGCTTAAACTTGTACTCTAAAAAAAAAGAATAACATAATAAGATGTTGACATGCTGGAAAAGTTGCGTCAAGAAGATTCACAACGAATGAGCATTTCCGAAATAATACAGGAATATTCCAGATGATATGATTCAAGTGCCTGATTCAAGTGCCTGATTCAAGTGCCTTATTTATGTATCAAGGGCGTAAAATAGACTTGTATGGACCGTAGCGAGTAAGTAATAATACTATTAACACGCCTAGGTAGATACTTTTTATTTTGCACTAATAGTATCGAAAGATAACCAAATCCTTCAGAACTGGGTATGATCGATAATCGAACGTAAGTATATACAGGGTGAGCCATTAGTGTGTGAAAGTGGATGATTGCGATGTTTTGTTCTTGATGATCGCTTTATTCAACTTGACTTACTTTTAATATAATTTCATTTGCATGATAATAAAGGCAAAACACTTGGGTGAAAAGAAATGTCAAAATGAACGTGTAGAGTCCGAAAGTCTCTTTGCTGGTGTGTACTACCTAAAACAAATAATTAGTGAAAATAAAGATTTCCTTTTTTGTGAATTTCATTGTCAAAAATAATATTTGGAATCCTGGGTTGAGATATGACGCATATTTTATTTATTCAACGAATATTCATGATTAAGCGCTGTTGCCGCTTTCTTGTTTTTTCAGTAATATAGGTACTCATAATTAAAATTGAAGTGGTTCGATTTACAAAATATTGTTTAAATCCGGTTGTTTCAACTAGAGCAGGGGTTCCCAAACTTTTTTGTACCACGCCCCATCTGGATATTTGGAGACCCCCCACGCCCCCCTACACATATCACACAGAATATTGAACTCTTGTTTGTTTTGATCTGTTTTATTTTAAACAATGGCTTTAATTTTTGACCATTATGTCAAGTGAATATTCTTTATGTCAAAGCGTGGAAATTGGTAAAAAAACGTGGAAATTGAAACATTACAAAAACTATTTTGAAAACTTTAATTCAAAAATCTGAGGATATTATTTTTGTACTTTTTTTTAAAATTTATTCCATTTGGATGTCACGCCCCCCCTGGACTTTCTTCACGCCCCCCCAGGGGGGCGCGCCCCCCAGTTTGGGAACCACTGAACTAGAGCTTCAGCAACCTATGTGAGACGAGTATAGTTGAATTAGAATAAAATAGGCTAATTTTATAACTGATATAATTCCATCAAGAAAATTGCGAATATTCTTGAAAAAAATTCTTCTGATTTGATTTTTCAACAATCTTTATCATATTGAAAATTTTTAACTCACATTATTGAGTGCTAGGGAAATATGGTACGATTTGATCAAGAAGTCTCCAAAAAAGAACCATTTCAAAGAATTGTTGAGATCTTCAATATATCTGAAAACGAATAGACATATTTTTGTTGATACCAACATTGAGAATATCAGAAGACATTGAGATAAATAAAATTTGTTTTAGTTCAAATGATCGCAGAAATGAAAAAAAAAAAACGTTCAATCTTGGGACATCGTGTATGTAACTTGTCAAGAATTATTCCATTTAATTTCAGATCTGTTTTGCAGGTGTCTCCGCGAAAAAGAGAGATAATTATTAAACATTTTCATCAACATTAGCAAAAATAACAATTCTTATAGAAGATCATGAAACAAAAGTATATCGTTTTTTTATTTGAAGAAATTATTTCATCAAATGTTCAAACTACCGATTTGAACAAACAATAATCAATCGGGGGATAGTGGAAGGGAAGCAATTTCGGAGAAAAGCGATGTGTCTTTTGATCAAAATACACTCACTTTCCTTGTTGCTCTTAGAGATTTCTCCCTATACCGAGTGTAGCAGGATCATGGTACCCCCCCGTATCTCCGTTAGTCTTAAAAGTAATAGATTGAAATTCAGGATATCTCATATACATAATAAGCGGCAATTTTTGATCTATGAATGATTTTTTTTTCACTTCCGGTTTTGCCTGTTCTACTTTGACACTAATAATATAAACTATAAGAAAATACTGAGGTGGCTTTGAAATACAAAAAATTAACACAAAACACTACAACAATTGTTCGAAATGTTGTCCATTAACCACAATGCACTTATGAACTCGCATAAAAAATAATGTGCGGAATTTTGAACAAAAATAACAACAAATAGTATACAGTAAAGATAACGATTAACCAACAAATATTTATTTGACAATATGAAGAAATAATTTCACTAATAAATGTATTATGTTAATTCTATATTACCCCAAAAACGATTACGATGAACTCTATTTGCTCATAAAAAAAACGCAATTTAGTATTTTTGACGAGATTTCGATTTTTCTAGTATTAGACGGACTAATTGGAACAAATCGGAACCATCATAGCACACTTAAATGGGAAACTAAAAATTGAATTACAATAAAATTTTACGTTTCAAATCATTGGAATCAAAATATTTTGCAGATTTCAGAATACAGGGTGTTCCGTTTAAAAATTGGAAGTTGATATCAAAAAAATCATTTATAGGTCAAAAAGTACCACTTATTATGTTTATGGAATATCCCAAATTTCAATCTATCACCTTCAAAACTAACGAAAATACGGGGTGTACCATGATCTTGTTACACCCGGTATATCTAATGATTTTATCCAAATCGGTATACCACAAGAATGTTATCAAAAGGACGCAAATTTTTTTCAGAGCTATGACTATACACTGTGTCCAAGATATTCTACCAAACTACACTATTATTATGACAACAGAACATTATGTTGTCATTTTTTCCAGCGCCTACTATCTAAAATTGAAGAAAAACAGATTAAGTAATCACTAAATTACATTTTGCGCGAGAAAAGGTTCCGAAACCATATTGTGTGATATGTTGCTGTATTCACAATGAAAAATGGAGTCGTATACAGGGTATACTTTAGTTTCGGCCCATATAAAAATACAAAGTTGATGATGTTTTCTAAAAGACGAAACGTCGCACGAAAATTCTGCTTATGTTATCGTGTAGTCCTCGAAAAGTGGCCATGACGAAGTGCTATTTGTTTCACATTTCCTTCGAAAATAAAGCTAGGAGAAAATAAAAACGAAATTTCGGTTTTTCCCGGATATCTCCGAAACTACTCGGAATATTGAAACTTTCTAAATGGCATATTATTAGGCACATAAATGCGCTACTTTTCTCTAATTTAATCGACCCTGTATCACTTACCGTTTCCGATATCCCCATGCTATTCATTCTTATCTTGGACACAGTGTATAGTATGTAGCGATTAATTGTGGAAATTTGTATCTTAGTCCAGTCGCCCATTCAGAATGATACTTACTGTATAATATCCTGATGTTGCCTGATGATATCCTTCAAGCAAAAATTACTACTCACATTCCTTCCCGTACTGTACAAATCCAAGTTCTCCAGTTTGTACCCCAAAACGTTGAAAATCGCGCTAGGAAAATTCATCAAAGAAACGAAAAGAGAATCGAAAGTCAAAGAATAGAACCCGATGAACAGTGCTGCCACCGCTTGGAAAAAATAAGCCTCTACAAAAAACCGGTCAGTATCGAACGGAAACCACCCGGCAACTTTGAGAGAACACTCAGTAGCGTTGCCCCGATGCATCAGAACCCAATTGGAGATCGACTCAGAAAGACTGAAGTACGACGTTAGTCCGTAGACGAAACTCAGGAAGAAAAACATTTTGTGGTTATACCGCGAAGCCCTGTTGTAGATTTCGATGACCTTGGGGTCGTCCCCTGCCACTTCTGATTCTATCCCTTGCAGTGCTTCCATTGAATTTCTGATCCTAGTGCTGTAAGACAGCAACATTTTCCACAGAGAAAGGTAGCACAGGAGAATGGTTTGTTTGTTGAAATCGACGTTTTCTTCCTTATCCAGCGCAGTCTTCAGGCCCAGTGCAAATGAAACGCAAAAGTAAACATAGTAGGCTTGGGAAATGTAAGCCCACGCGTTGTAAGAGAAAGAAAGGTAGCCGTGGTTTGGTATTTTCAAAGCTCCAGCTACCAGCATGACGTATCTCGTGTACTTGAGGATGCGTCTGAGCTCCATTTTGACGCCTGCGCCGTTATGGGTGTCATGGAAACAGAATAAATATGGTTTAGTAGGAAATGTTTTGCTTACGTCAGCGATACACGAAAAAATAGGTTCGTTCTAGAAGCGTTTCAGAAGAAACAACATCTCGACGCTACCTGGTGGTGAGATTTTGAACTTCCGAAAAAAGTTATCGTATACAGTAGGGTGGCCCATTAGTAGAGATTCACGGCTTGACTTGATATTCAAGCTACTTGACTTGATTTGAAATCAAGTCAAGTTCGAGTCAAGTAGTAGTTTTTAATATCAAGTCAAATTCAAGTATGTATTTATCAAGTACTTGAAAAATCAAGTACTTCTATCAAGCTACTTGATTTTTAGCAGTTTTATTGTGTTTTAATAAATGATAAAATGATAATGAAAGTTTCGAAAGAAACTTTTGTTAATGAAACTTATTATATAAAAAAAAAACAGAAATATAAACTATTTTGAAATGGATTCAGTCAGCTCGGAAGTCGGGGAACCTCCGTATAAAGTCTGAGCGCACGCGAGCTTGCAGAAAT
The DNA here is from genome assembly GCA_037013635.1 of Plagiodera versicolora. Lineage (NCBI taxonomy): Eukaryota > Metazoa > Arthropoda > Insecta > Coleoptera > Chrysomelidae > Plagiodera > Plagiodera versicolora. Next base: position 3,777,043 of record CM072993.1, on the reverse strand, counting down.
ATATGCCGTTAGACACGTCCGCATCAAGATCAAGTAATATCAAGTAGCTTGATTTCAAGTCAAGTAATGAATATCCCAAATCAAGTCAAGTATATAAATTTTCACGAGCTTAATTTTCAAATCAAGTCAAGTAGTTTCTCAAAATATCAAGCTACTTGACTTGATGAATCTCTACCCATTAGTGTGTGAAATTTATTCATTTACCCATTTACTAATTTATTCATTCATTTATTTTTTGATTTCTTTTATTTACTCATTTATTTTTTTTTTATTTATTTATTCAATAACGGACAGCACCCGATTCATATACAAGCATGATACATGCATACCAACAATTAAGATCAAACCTAAAAATTTTGAATGAATATTTGATATATGGTATGATACTTGCTAAAATATTTTTCAACTTGTAGATAATTTCTTCTTCTGAAGGCAATCTGAACATTGGTGTAATTAAATAAATTGTAACTGAACGATGTGATATTTACGAAAAAATAATTGGAATATTAGTAATGTCTCGCTCACACTACATAATTTAACGAATATCATTGTGGCGTCACTACTGCCCTCTCCATCTCACTCAATGAAGTTAGAGCTTAAAGGAAAGTTTATGGTACACTTAAATAATTTTTTCTACAAGCGTGCGTGATTCACCCTCTACCCGCACGCAATTCAGTTTGGAAAGTGTCATTTTCCCACACTAGTGCGGGAAATTTCTTTCCACCCTAGTGCGGGAAAAACATTTATATGATATCCGCGTAAAATATAAGTGGTGGGTGACAAAATATGAAAGTTCAAGCTTTTTTGTTGCAATACTAAATGAGTTTGTTCAAAATCATCCATCATTTTGCACTATTTATTGAAAAAATTAACAAATATTGATGAATAAAAATGTATTGTTATGATGATCACCCTATATATAGGCTTTGATTACTCAAATTTGTTTGTAATTGTCAGAGTGACAGACAAAGCGTACTTATATAAAATTTTCGATTCAGTGAAATTGCCACAATGAATGAATTTGTTTCCTACGCTTGTAGAAAAAATATTGTTCCTAACTCACGCGGAAAGTGACTTTCCCGTACTCGACTGCTTACCCGAAGTGGCGTGCGGGAAAGCATCACTTTCCGCACTCGTTAGGAAAATTACTATTTCAGTACAGTCAGTTGAAGTTGGGCGAAATGTTGATTCTAAATATTTTGGTCGAGAAAAAAGTGATATTTTCTTTCAAGCTTGATAAGTTGGCTTCACATTTCAAGAGTTCACAGACACAATATTCAGAATAATAATATCAATAACAGACAGAAAATAATTGAAAAGTTAAGATTTGTAGCGACAGGAGTGAAGAAACTGTCACAAGGTGCCAATTTTCTCGATTTTTTTCAACTGTCCATATCTCTCAAAATACGCAAGTTCGATTTTTTTCTATTTTTCTGATTATTATATACTGTAACTTGGTCAATTTCACGATTCCAGCTTGACATCGATTGCTAGGACACCCCGTATATGTACACATCTGTCCTATTGTTTATTATCATGAATTAAGAAGCGACTGCAATCTTTGTTTCAAGGTAATCTCTGAAATATTGAGAAGATTGACTTCAATTTCATCAGCATTCGGTGCTATTCTGGATATTTTTGATTGTTTCCCATAGTTGCATCTGTGGAAATGGATTGCAAAAGTGTTTCGAGTTACTCTAGCTGGAAAATGTAATACTATTGATCAAAATCAGGAATCTAATATCTGCATGAATTCTACGAATGCCCATATTCTCTACTTCTATTGAAGTACGAACTTCGCCCAATGAGTTTTCGATTATTGGCATATCCAGTTTATGAACTAAAAATCTCAAAAACTCGTTTATAACTCACTTGAGAATTAGGATACAAAGAAACAGAAACATTATTATGAAAAAAGGCTCTAGATTGTTCTACTTAGAGCCTGAACACATTTTGTGCAATTGTGAGGCACTAATGACAAGACTAAAGCAATTAGGGGAACCTGATTTGAGTTCTAGAAAAAATAGGAGCCTTGAAACATTGTGACCTTTGTAAACTACTAGGGATTAATATATTTCAGGTATCAGTGTGATAGGAGAAGTGAAATGAGATTTTAGTTGCATTGACCCTTCAGACTCCTTCAGTAGGATACAAAAAAAAATCGTTTGGAATTGAGACATTCGTGTATCGTTGATTTTTGTGAACACTTTTGAATAAAACGCATGAAGTTTTTCACATTCATACCTGATTCCTTGATACTATGATTACCACTCGCGTTATATACAATGAATGGAAATATATGCGTGCAATTTCTTCACATAATTTTTTTAATTGCATATAATCCCACACATCAAAGTTCAGATAGGATAGAGTAGAGCAACAATATTATTGGGGAATGTTTTCATTCGATATCAAAAATTTTCATCTACAACAAAGTTCCAATTTAGACCCACTCCAGCATCATCACGAATACTCCATTGAGCTAAACTGTGATGATAACAATGTTGATGATTGAGAAGGAAAAAGGCTTTAGGTATTTTAGTGTATTTTTTCCATCGTATTTTATAATCACTGAATTTTTCGGAAAATAACTAATGTTACCACTAAAAATAGCGTATCTTGTTGACTGTACTACAGGAGAGTATAATATGTTGCTGAAAAAACTGAAAAAGTATTGTTCCATTATTTATCTATTGGAGTTGTTGAAAAGTTTGGAATTATAGCGTCAAAGTTGTTATTGAAAAATTCGATGAAGCACCTTCTGAAAACAAATGGAAGTATCAATTTTGCCAGAGGAAGGTGAATTCTCAAGATTACTTAGAGCATCCAAATTTGTAAATCAGTAATGCTTTTCAGTGTCAAAGTGCTCTGTGCCGTGTTTGTGTTATATATTTTTTGATACGATTGATGATATGCAGATTACAATTGATTTTTAGAATTTTGATTATTACTTTTAGCAAGAAACTTGAGAAAAACGATCATAATTTTCGATTGTTTCAGTTGTCATTTGTTTTCCTTCTCACCCCTAACGATCGAGTAGTCGATATATTATTTATTAGACGTTCAGATACTCATGAAAAGCTGCTGATTTATTATTATTGTGATTAAAAATTCTGCTCACATACATATTTCATAAGACGTGAGGACTTTTCAGATCCGCTATATTATTTCCATCGTATTTGATTAGATATGTGGGAAAAAATCTGCATCAAAAGTCCTGTGTGGAAACACTCACTGGAATTTCTTTCTTTCAGACGTTTAGCCTAGTATATTGATTGAGAAATAAATGAATATAATTCCAAATTTCTTTCTTAACTTTCTGATTTATTCAGAATAATGTTTTTAAAGAATCATTCTTATGAGTCATTGGAAATGTTTGTGAATTTTGCAAAAACTATAAATCACTGCAATTTGCCTCTTCCAGTTTGAAAACTACCATCATATATAATAGCATCGCCCATGAAAATATCTATAGAATAGAGACAGATCGCTAACCCTTCTACGGTGTTCCAGAGAAGTAAGCGAGTTAGTAAGCGAAGCATCACCGACGAGACGAATTGTCCTTTTTTGGACAGAATCCAACAGCTTCAGGATATGTTTAGGTGCCGCACTCCAAATATGGGAACAGCATTCCAGGACAGGTCGGATTTGTGCCTTATAGATCGTAAGCAGCTGACTGGAAGTGAAATAGCTCCTGGCACGAAACAGAAAACCAAGTTTTTGGGATGCATTTTTAGCAATTGATCTCACGTGATTTTTCCAAGAAAGGTCATTGCTGATAGTTATACCAAGCATCGAGATGGATGACTTCAAAGGTATGGTCACCTCTGACAAGCTTATGTTGGGCATTGTGAGGTCGGCTTTTTTGGAGAAAAGACATGCTTGTGTTTTGTTCGCATTGAAATCCACTAAGTTTTTGGATCCCCATTCGAGAATTGTTGCCAAATCCATATTTATGTTGTTAACATTTCTTCCACGTTCGTTTTTGATTTGGCGGGCTGGTATTGGAGCCCTGGAAGAGAAGGCAGTGTGGAGGGTACTATCATCCGCGAAGCTGTGAACTGGACGTGAAGTTGCCTCCAACAGATCATTGATGTGGAGTAGAAATAGTGTTGGTGATAGAATTGATCCCTGCGGAACACTAGCATTTATAATTAGAGAAGTTCCAAATAAAATAGATACTGTGAGATCTGGTTTCAATTTTGTTTATGTTCATTCACCAATTTCCGAAAAGTATTCCCCACTGTCTATCAGGAGTGGTAAATTCCAACCGAATATATTTTATTTGACTCGCCAGTTGATAGTGCTATAATTCGTAGACGAAGATCAATGTCAACCAAGCTCACTGGAACCAGTCACTCGTTTGGCGTTTGACAGCGCCCTCAACGGTAGTTGGTATCGTCAATACAGGATGTGGTAAATTATCTAGTGTCAGTTTCAAATATATAATTGTAACATGCTAATGTAAAACATGGTGTCATATGGCATATGCAGAGTCAGTTTTTTTAGTCGAAATACATCAGTGTAAAATATCCAGTATTTGATATAGAAAAAAAGTGTAACCAGCTTTCACAATCTGAAAAAAATAAAGGTTAAATAAAGTGTTTGTGATCAGTGAATTTTCGAAATATTCAGAGTGTCACACGAACCTGTACTAACAAATTGTTGTCCAATTGTCGAAAATTTCCAATGGTGAGTGCAAGTGGTTTTTGTGCTCTGGCCATTGTTATCATCAAACTTTTCTTCACTATATAAGTTTGATCATACCAGCAGCTATGGAAAATTTTCATGCTCAGATCCGTACTCTGGAAACAAAAACACAATCATCATTATTTTTCCTGAGGTAGTGAAGTCAGTTATCAATTTGTTCTCTTATTGGTCTATTCAAGATTCGGAATTGTGGTGATGCCACGTCTACAACAATTGTCCTTGGTATCATTTGAGGAATTTTCGGCAAATAAATCCATTATGCACATGATGGATGGATTGATTGATAACAAAATCAGAAATTCCGAGAGTTCAAAAACATTGAATCAGATCAATGATTTCAATTTCCGAAGAGTTTGTGGTATCTGCAGATGACTTTTGGCATGTAGCAACTATGTGATTACAGGTTGTTCCTCATATAATGTGAAAGTAACTCAGACTTTCACAGTGTTTTCGAGGCCCTGGAGTCTAATAATCATTGAACTTGAAATTATCAATCTCTTTTGAATAACTATAGGACATTATTACCGGTTTATTTATTGTAGCAGCTTTTACACTTCTAAAAGATGAAAATCCATAGTCTATATGGAGAAGATAGTTCTGACAGATTTGGTTATATTTCTATACCATTGGTGCGAAATAAGTATCTAGCTAACCATTGACCTTTTAATTGGTTGAGAATTGATGGGAACATTTAGGCATAAATGATTATGACAGAACCACACTCTGACTTCACAACAATGCCAAATTTATCAGGAGAGAAATCTTTGATTGTTGATGAAATATTTACATATATTAAGAAAACTATTCAACGGTTATACACAGTCAGTAGTCATCCAATTCTGATGTAAATATTTCATGAATTTATAAAAATTTTATAAAGTAAACCTAACTGTCTTTTTCGGAGTATCGATGGAAAAAAACAAACAGCAATACCGCACTTTCTGGTGTGCTGTCACAACTATCTTGATTAAATAAAGAGACCATACAGTGTTTTCTTCACTCATGTTTTTCATTTCAAACCATTTTTATGTACGTGGGAGCTAGAGGCAGGTTTACAGTTTTGTCAATTTGCAAATATCACAATCATTATTAAGATTTTCTATCGATAAAATTTCAACATGCGTCGTTCATTTCATGAAATCGAGTAAATCGAAATAAAAGTTCATGAATTGAATTTTCCGCCTCTCAAATCTCAAATTTTACGTCGTTTGAAATTTTAACGTTTTGGACTTCATCCAAGCGCACATTGGACGGTCTACGTTTGGATAGACAGTATGATTGGTATACGTTTTTGTACTAGTTATTCTTTCGAAAATAAGGAATTCAAATGCGCTCCCAAGCCTTAGTAGAAGTTCCAACTTTTTTCGCTCTAATCCAATACAATTATCGTTTGAGTTCAATCACAGAAAACTTAACTTTCTGTACAGCTGAAACAAAACCATCCTGATTATTTATTCATACTTACTTCTATTATCAATCTATTGGCATGGTAGTAGAAACAGGTTGATTGTGACAACATAAACATCACAGTGAATATTTCATAAAATATTATCGCTTGGGATCTGTGACGTATCACCTGCAAGTCCAGAATTTCAACAAAAGTTGACATCCCTATAGATATATTCAACTCACATTCATGATCGTCAGAGACAGATGGTAGGATCTGCTCACAAAATCTCCGAAGAAATACCATTTCAAGGACAAATTGAGATTTTCAACGTATCTACAACGAAAAAATAATCTTTCCCATGTTCATCTATATTTTTATCGTGTTTATCAGAATTGGAAAAAAATTTAAAATCATTTTTCAGAAGAATATGTAATATTTGGGATGAAATTCTTCAAGAACGTTTCGTAGAATTTTACCTTGACCGATTTATTTAAATTTTTCCAATTAATTACAAATATGAATACCCGAATACATTTGGCTTCGTCGCTAACTGTAGAAGTAGTGTGCTATGAAATGTTAATTTTTTCATTCATCATTTATTTATTTACAAATACAGGAGTATTACAGGAAGATTGTTGGAGTATGCATTAACAAATCGAGCCATTCAGAACAAGGGTGCGTTTTAACTATAGTTCATATTCCTAAAGGGAACAGAAAATGATTTTTGTGACCTGAAAGACCTGCATACAAGTTTCAGATTTATTTATTGATCCATTTATTTTTTCATTTATTGTTTATTCATTCATTTATCTATTTATTCGTTTACAAATATAGGAGTATTACAGGACGATTTGTGAAGTATGCATTAAAAAATCGAGCCATTCTCAACAAGGGTGTGACAATAGTTCGTATTCCTAAAGGGAAGACCTGCATACGAGTTTCAAATTTATTTTATCATGAAGTTCAGGGGCATACACTGAAAGGTAATAAAACGACTGATTATCAAAGTATTGAGGTAATTTGACTATATTGTTGAAATCTCGATGAATCATCTATCGTATTTATATTCGATACAATTATTTATTGATAATATATTTTTGTATATAACAATTATTTATTCAGGATTGTTTCAGTAAATCAATATCATTGATGAAAAAATTAAACAATGAAACCGAATAAATAATTGAAAAAATCATTCATGAATGCGTATGTTTCATGTTTTTATATTATTTTTTGCAATAAAATATATATAAATATATATATTTTTTTTTTTCATAAAATTTCCTACGAGAGGAGACATCCTGTAATGTTCAGAGAACATCGTGAGAACCAAGGGAAAGGAGGTAGGAATTGGTGTTCTAATAATTATAATCCATAAATTATAAACGATATTGTTTATAATTTATTCGAAAGTCAAAGTACCCCAATATTTGGTAGATAATTCCTCTCGAGTTTCCTATGCAACTATCGCTGAGAGCAAGTAATTCTATTGGAATGAGTATTTACTTCATTATTTACTTTTTTCTTGAATATTCAGAATATGGAATAATTAATTCCAAAATAAAATGAATCCTTCCTTATCGTTTTTTCACTTCCTATCTCTGCCATTTTTTGTAACAAAAATTGTTTGAATGAAAGAAATTGTGGACGATATTATTTATTATTCATTCAAATCAAATTACCTCGATACTTTGATAATTAGTAGTCGATTTATTTTCTATAAGCCCTAAGTGAAGTAGAAACTTGCACTTTTGAAAACAGTTGTTGATATAGTTGTCAGTATATACAGGGTGATTCACCTAACTGGTTCATTAGAGGTTTATGGAGAACTGGAAAAGATATCAACTTGAAATTTTGGTGGATGCTACTACTCAATGTGTTCTATTTTCCTAAAATATTTTCAATATGCTGTCACTTCCGGTTGAACCGGAAGTGATATCAACTTTGTTTTTCCAAATGAAACACCCTGTTTATTTTTACATTTTCGAATTCTATGTAAAATTCTAGCCCTTTTGCATTTTGAATTTTCTTCCTATCGTAATTTGTTTTCAAGATATTCCATTTTTCCGGAAAATTTTGACAGATGGACTGATCAACTAAAATGTCAATATCATCTTCAATTTTCAAGATTTGTGGTTCAATCTTCGTATACACATAAATGAAAGAGTGTTCCATCAGGTATCCCCAGGAGTGTTCCAAAATATTCAACAGGGTGTTTGATATTACAGTTTACTTTTTGTAGATTTCAAATCACAATAACTTTCTTATTTCAAATAGAATGACCATGAAATTATCCGACGCAAAATTTAATTTTCTATCGATTTGCATGGGCATGCCATATTGCTAAAATGAATATTTACAGAGATATCAACAAAAATATGAAACTACGCTCATTCGTCTCATGTGTATTTTCACAAGTGTGCTTTGGATGGTTCTAAATTTCATATTTGACGAATAATATGAACATCAATCCATTAGGAAGTGACTACCTCCACTTCGTCTATGCAAACCTATCACGAAACAAATAATATGGCATTAAAAATGATATTCTGATATACGGATAAAACAAAACCAGTAATTGTTCAAAATGTCCATGTTGTTAACGACACATCATAATTCTTTTCCGGACACCTTCAGTAGTCGACCTTTCAATTTCTTATGACAATTTTGAGAAAGCCAGGCGCAATTTTTGGGCAATAAGAAATCTATAGAGTAATCAGCCTTTTTGAAAACTCTATTTTTTCTGAAACCCCAGAGATAGAAATCGAGAGACGTCAAGTCACGTGACCTCGAAGGCAATTACCATGGTCCACCCTTGCCGAATCCATCAGTCATCAATTTCTGTATAATGTTTCTAACACCATATGATGATGCACAATATTTGTTTCTTTTTGTGTTAGGAATCAATTAATATTCATATTATTCGTCGAATATGAAATTTAGAACCATCCAAAGCACACTTGTGAAGATACACATGAGACGAATGAGCGTATTTTCATATTTTTGTGAATATCTCTGTGGATACCCATTTTAGCAATATGGTATGCTCATGCAAATCGATAGGAAATTAAATTTTGCGTCGGATAGTGTGAAAATTTCATGGTCATTCTATTTGAAATAAGAAAGTTATTGCGATTTGAAATCTACAAAAAGTAAACTGTAATATCAAACACCCTGTTGAATATTTTGGAACACTCCTGGGGATACCTGATGGAACACTCTTTCATTTATGTGTATACGAAGATTGAACCTCAAATCTTGAAAATTGAAGATGATATTGACATTTTAGTTGATCAGTCCATCTGTCAAAATTTTCCGGAAAAATGGAATATCTTGAAAACAAATTACGATAGGAAGAAAATTCAAAATGCAAAAGGGCTAGAATTTTACATAGAATTCGAAAATGTAAAAATAAACAGGGTGTTCCATTTGAAAAAACAAAGTTGATATCACTTCCGGTTCAACCGGAAGTGACAGCATATTGAAAATATTTTAGGAAAATAGAACACATTGAGTAGTAGCATCCACCAAAATTTCAAGTCGATATCTTTTCCAGTTCTCCATAAACCCCTAATGAACCAGTTAGGTGAATCACCCTGCATATTGTATTATAAAAATATGGCTACCTTGAAGAACTCCAGATGATAAGCTGTAAGGATCATATCTATAACCATTGTATACCGTGACTAATTGACTTTTTTTGAATATGATATAATCCATTGCAAAAGAGTCCCATCAATACCAGCCTCAGTAAAGCGACCATTTCAATGATGAATTATTGTATTTTATTCAGTCCACTAGTGGCAACATTGAATATAAACCTAAAATAAATTCACTACGCTCACCTTATCACCCTTTTGTGCTCCATAACGATATCTCGCAAAGAGTCGTACACAGGCTGGGTTCTAGAGCCAACATCCGAACCCAAATGCTCGAATTTATACCCCAGAATGACCAACCGAACAGCAGCAAAATTCACCAAAGAAATAATCAGCGAGTCCAGAGCCAAAGAGTACAACGTCAAGTTGAATACGACGCTAATCTGATGAAAATAAGCCAGATTGAAATGTTTGGTCAAATCGACGGGGAACCAGCCAGCGATGAGGAGAAATTTCTCCTCAGCGTTCCAGTTTCTCATCAGAATCCACTGCTTGATGCTCATGTAGAAGTACCCAAGAGTTGAGGAACTGTAAATGCAGCTCAGGTAGAAGAAAATCTTGTAGTTGTGACGCGTGTTTTCTTGATAGATCTGCACTATTTCGTTGTCGCCAAGGAATATCTGGGCCTCCACCTTTCCCACTTCTTTCAAGATGCTCCTGAACCTGGAACTGCGGGAAATTGCGAGCTTCCACAGCAGTAATAACGACAGCAGCAGGAACTCCTCGTTGCGGTCTAGCTTCTCCTTGTCTTCAGTCACTGATGTGGCGCCCAGGCTGAGGGATATGCAGAAGAAGATAAAAGAGGCTTGCGAGAAGTACGCCCAAATGTAGTAGAGGATGGAGTAGCTTTTTCCTGTTGATATTGGTGTTCCTGCTACTAGCATGGAGATTTCCGTCCATTTCAGGATTCTTTTGCCACCCATTTTGACCAGAAGTTGTGCTAGAGGCAAGACGACCACGGTCTTATACGCAGGTCTGGAAACAACGGCACTTTTGAGTGGTGGGCAGTGTCACCCTTTTTTAAAGAATAATTTGTCATATTTCTCCGCTTGGAGTATGATCACATGATTAATCTTCGATAGTTCGTATTGTAAACGAATGAATGGTGGATTGAATCAATGACAGAAATATAATATATCATGCAAAATTCTTTCGAATAAATCAGAAAACATTCGTGTTTTCACGAAGCTAATCGGATCTGATTTGTGAATGTTTGGGCAACTCCCCACCCTACCAGTTTCCAGATCTCTATGTAAGACCGTGAAGGTGACCAAAATGAAAAATAGTATATTATATACAGGGTTATGATAAAGTAATGCACAAAATTCATAAAACGTACAACGATCACTTTTGAAAAAAACGCAAAAACACGTCAAACTGTTCTTTTTATTCCGCATAAATCGTTGTTGAAGCAGATAACTAACTAATGGCTTGTCTGACAGCAACCTACTTGTTTTTTCTTGATAAAATTATTATTGAATTCATATATGTGACTTCAATACTTGAAATCGAGTTTATCGTAAAAACGGTAGGGTTTTTCGACTTTTTCCAAGAATACTTATTTGTCCAAAAGATAACGTAGTTCAATAAATGTTTGATCGATAATGTTGATTTTTTACGGACAAAAGTGTTGTCCGTATTTTTAAATAATTGTAAGCGGGTAAGTGGTGCCCTCTAAGGACTACGTTAATACTGATGAAATATCTTGTTTGCCGTCCTAAAAAATCCCAATGTATTAATTTTCAGACCGATGTCATAAAAACTTCCAAAGCTATTAAGAAATTTGAAAATAAAATTTCAACTTTGAACGCACTGCTGTATCTTTTTAACCATTTGTATAAGCGATGTTGCGCTCAATCGTCATATTTTGGTCCTCTCTACTCTCAGTTTCATTTTTTTACCATATTAATGAAACACACTGTATACTGTCATTGGTTCTCAAAAGGTTCGAGTATGTTTGGATTAACTTTAATCAGTCTCAAATGTCTGCTTGAAAGCAACAAGATGGTTTTCCGATCATGATGAAATCAAATGGATGAAAACAATTCAAGAATCAGTACAATATGGCTTTTTGACTGATAGAGTTATGGTTAACCATAGAATTTTACATAATAGGAGCAAGACAAAATTATTATTATTTATGATATTGTGATAATTCTGCATACTGACACTATTTCAACTGTAACACTGGGTGTTCAATGTTGCACTGCAAAAGACAAATCCGAACTAAGTTCGTTCTTCTATGATTAGAACTGCCGGTAAATTAGGGCACATGATTTATTCAGATGATAATTATGTGTTTTGAAATTTGACCATCGCAACCACGATGCTAAATAATTATGCAAACGTAATTTCATGGACGCTAAACCATAATTTTGTGAATTTTAATAATTTCACAATCATAAATGATGGATTTTATCATTTTGCAGGAAATCATTACCAAAATCTATGTTAGTCTCTGAACATTTCGATAATGACGTCGACAAACTTGTCTGGGATTTTATTCGGGCAAGCTGATTTATAATTTTTTATTCCATCCAGTATCCATCAAATGTTATCTGAAAGGACATTGATTTATGAATCGATGACATGGAGGTGTGAGTGTAGAACAATAATAGGTATTATAAGAGGTTTGGGAATTGGAAAATATGTAACATAACCAATTGAAGAGAGAACTAATCACTGTCTCCTATCATTCATTCAATAAATTCACTCCAACTCAGAAATCACAACCCTTCTCTATATCATAATTATTATAAAAAAATAAACTCATCAGTTAACTTCGTCATCACAGTGAAATATTTATTATAAGTAAATATATTCGTCAGTTCACTTCGCTATCACAGAGGAATATTCATTATACAACAACAAAGAGTCTCAATGTCGAAAAAATATATGTTAAAATCCATTTTTCATTTGATAGGCTATTACAAGTTTATTGATCGCTACTTTCAATCCATCGTACTGTTTTCCGTTTTCTTCTTCCTTCGTCATCTTGAATATAAATTTACGTTTCAATGATGAATTGATGCTCTCTTCAATGAACATTCTAAGTTGATCGCTTGGTGGTGTAGTCTCATCATTGTTACCCCCTTCTCGCTGTTTCTTCTTCAGGAGGACCATTTCGGTGATTATCGCCCTCTGGAGAGTTTGATACTCAGTTTTCTTTTGAACATTTCGAGGATTCCTCCTCAAATCATTCTCCACGAATTTTCTCCTGATGATCAATCTTCGTATACACATAAATGAAAGAGTGTTCCATCAGGTATCCCCAGGAGTGTTCCAAAATATTCAACAGGGTGTTTGATATTACAGTTTACTTTTTGTAGATTTCAAATCGCAATAACTTTCTTATTTCAAATAGAATGACCATGAAATTTTCAAACTATCCGACGCAAAATTTAATTTCGTATCGATTTGCATGGGCATGCCATATTGCTAAAATGAATATTTACAGAGATATTCACAAAAATATGAAAATACGCTCATTCGTCTCATGTGTATTTTCACAAGTGCGCTTTGGATGGTTCTAAATTTCATATTCGACGAATAATATGAATATTAATTGATTCCTAACACAAAAAGAAACAAATATTGTGCATCATCATATGGTGTTAGAAACATTATACAGAAATTGATGACTGATGGATTCGGCAAGGGTGGACCATGGTAATTGCCTTCGAGGTCACGTGACTTGACGTCTCTCGAGTTCTATCTCTGGGGTTTCAGAAAAAATAGAGTTTTCAAAAAGGCTGATTACTCTATAGATTTCTTATTGCCCAAAAATTGCGCCTGGCTTTCTCAAAATTGTCATAAGAAATTGAAAGGTCGACTACTGAAGGTGTCCGGAAAAGAATTATGATGTGTCGTGAACAACATGGACATTTTGAACAATTACTGGTTTTGTTTTATCCGTATATCAGAATATCATTTTTAATGCCATATTATTTGTTTCGTGAAAGGTTTGCATAAGTATATCCATAGACGAAGTGGAGGTAGTCACTTCCTAATGGATTGATGTTCATATTATTCGTCAAATATGAAATTTAGAACCATCCAAAGCACACTTGTGAAAATACACATGAGACGAATAAGCGTATTTTCACATTTTTGTTGATATCTCTGTGAATACCCATTTTAGCAATATGGTATGCTCATGCAAATCGATAGGAAATTAAATTTTGCGTCGGATAGTGTGAAAATTTCATGGTCATTCTATTTGAAATAAGAAAGTTATTGCGATTTGAAATTAACAAAAAGTAAACTTCAATATTAAACACCCTGTTGAATATTTTGGAACACTCCTGGGGATACCAGATAGAACACTCTTTCATTTATGTGTATACGAAGATTGAACCTCAAATCTTGAAAATTGAAGATGATATTGACATTTTAGTTGATCAGTCCATCTGTCAAAATTTTTCGAAAAAATGGAATATCTTGAAAACAAATTACGATAGGAAGAACATTCACAATGCAAAAGGGCTAGAATTTTACGTAGAATTCGAAAATGTAAAAATAAACAGGGTGTTCCTTTTGAAACAACAAAGTTGATATCACTTCCGGTTCAACCGGAAGTGACAGCATATTGAAAATATTTTAGGAAAATAGAACACATTGAGTAGTAGCATCCACCAAAATTTCAAGTTGATATCTTTTCCAGTTCTCCATAAACCCCTAATGAACCAGTTAGGTGAATCACCCTGTATGTATAAAGGAAATTAATAAAGGATTTTAAAAGTAAAGTAAGCAGGTTGTTCTGGATGTCGTGGTATTTTTGCCTATTGTGTGAAACCATGAAAAATCGTGATGGTTTCGGCATCCACTAATTGGAAATTCATGAAACATTTTTGACAGCTCCCGGACAAAAATTGGCGCCAAGTTTGCGGTTGGCAGATTCGCGCCGTTTTTGCGGTTCACTGATTTGTATCGGTTCTGCTTCAGTTATCAAATCGAAGTATAAAAAGGAGATGGTTGTCTAATATCTTGTCGATCCAACATTTCAGGAATAACTTTATCCATGATACTTGATAATCACATGTTACACCTGATGTTTGGGAGCTGTCTCTATTGTGACTTTTTTGACAAGCTCCTTCAGCTTAGATACTTTTTTAGTTTTCTCCTGATTTTCAACTGCATATATTCAACTTCAAGCCAAGTTAACTTTCGGCTCAAGAATACAACGAACACAAAATTTAAATTTTTCAGTGTAATGAATTATTCTAAATAATATTCGCAATTTCGAATCTTCCCCAAATTCGTTCTTACCTTTTTGAAGTATTGCTTAAGGTGAATGGACCCTTTTCAATAATCTTCTTAATAGATACTAATGACTCTTTGATACATGCTTTTTCTGTGAAAAGATTTTGAAAGGTTTATTGAAATAATTCTCAACAATCAACAACTTTCTTTATTAGAGTTCACCATTTTTGTTACAATAGAAATATTATTTATATATTAACCGTATAGACCTTTATTTTATTTTAAGTATGCTAGATGTGCCATCAACACAGTTTTCGTGAGTTTAATCGATAATATACATTTAACAACTCATCAAAAACGCTATTCTTCGAAGAAGACGAGTTTTCCACAACAATATTTCCCGATCAATTTTCCAATAGTGTGAAAATTGCTGGGAAAACGACCGTCCCTGAAACGCATCAACCGCCTCCTGTACACGATTTTTATATCAGAAATATTGGCCGGACTAGGAAGATCATCATCCTTTGCTTCCTCGTCCCCATTGAGACGGGCGTATTTGGAATTGTCCAATATCGGCACACACCTAAAACGTTAGATCTAGTAATTTCACTGGGAATGAAAATTGTTTGACGTACTTCTCGATGGGTATCCATTTGTATGTTTCAGGGCAAGCGAGGAAAGAAGGCGTCATCTTGCCTTTGTATCGCATCTTGGGGCATGAGTGAATGTAGAATCCCATGTAGTAGCTGGTCAGATTCGGAAGTTTTTCGTTGAGAGACTTTGTTAACTGCACCTCCCTGAAGCGATGAAGAAATAATACATGGTGTTTCATTAATATGGTAAAAAAAATAAACTGAGAGTAAATAGGACCAAAATATGACGATTGAGCGCAACATCGCTCATACAAATGTTGATGGTTAAAAAGATACAGCAGTGCGTTCAAAAGTTTAATGGATGTAGGTGGCGCCCTCTAAGGAGTACGTTAATACTAATGAAATATTCTTGTTTGCCGTCCTAAAAACCCCCAATATACCAATTTTTAAACCGATATCATAAAAACTGTTGAAGCTCTTAAGAAATTTACGAACAAAACTTGGGCACAACAAGATCTAATGTACAGTTTTTGATATACAGGGTGTCAAACAGAGAGAGAGTTGTTACTTACCTTTAGAAAATCAATAATGTGGCGATTTTTTGTAACAAAAAGTTGAGGATAATTATTAAAATCTCAACATTGTCGACACGAGTTGTAGTAAGAAGTTATAAGACTCCGTATACAGGGTTATTATTCGCTCGGCCTATCCCCTAACCGATTTATATGATCCGTTCAAGATGCAACAAATAGACAAGAGCCACAGAACATTGATATTATATTTAGTTTTCTACTTATAGGTTAAATTTTTCTATATGTTCCTGAAAAAAGTTGAATTGCTTCAACTGTTAAAGTGGAAGAGTCCGCATAATAGTAACCTCAGATCACCCAATATAAAAATCAAATATTTTTTACTTATTCAACAAGTCTACGAGCTTCTGCGTTTGACTGAGTTTGTTTGAAGAATTACATAAAAAATATGTATACGGAGTCTTATGACTTCTTATTACAACTCGTGTCGACATTATTATCTTCAACTTGTTGCAACAAAAAATCGCCTCATTATTGATTCTCTAAATGTAAGTACCCATCCTCTCTCTGCATGTTTGACACCCTGTATCTCAAGTACTGTACATTAGATCTTGTTGTGCCCACGAAGACATTTAATCAGGATTTCATAAAATACATTATACGAAATTTTCAGCCAATTCGACTGGGACCCATTTTCCATAAGAACCGTTTATGGAATTTTGTTCCGTCGAAGATTGGCGCCAAATATGTGATTGACAGATTCGCGCTATTTTTGCGGTTCACTGAATCGTATCGGTTCTGCTTTAGTTATCAAATCGAACTATAAATGGGGGATGAACGAATTTGTTCTTCAGTTTATTCTTGCACTTTATTCGAGATGTTTGGTCTACTAGACTTTGTTGGTGCTAACTGCTCCATATTGCTGGCTCTACCCATAGAGATGTGGTCGACGATACTTAGGTAAGTATTATTTTTTGTTTTTCTCTTGTTACTTGTGATGTGTCTCAGTGTCACAAAAACTAATCTTTATTTTTTTTTCTTTACAGATTATTGGATCCCCTCTCTTTGCTGGCTGCTGCTAAATCTGGACAAATCTTCATGGATGTTTGCCTTGGCGATAAAATACTGCGACGAAAATTGAAAGAGGCTCTTATGTTACAGAAGAGTTTTAATAAGACTCTGGTGATGAACCCAAAGATGACGGGAAGACTCATCAAAGTTGATCACCATGACGCTGTTCGGCGAACTGTCGAATCAGTAGAAAAAAATGTCCGTCGAAAGAAGCAGAAGAGTCAGAAACGACAAAACGAAAAGAAAGTTTCATCTATCAGACTATAAATAATTTTCTGATACGATAAAATTGTTAAATTTTAAAGAAATTGCGTTGCGAAATTGACAATGGAGAAATATTCCTCTGAATTTTGAAAATGTTGTTATTGAATCAATTGTTTCTGATGTATATAGTTTGACAATTGAGATTATTGAAATCCATTTCCTTATTTGTATACATTCAATTCTGAATGTTTTTCTTCATGGATCACATAATGCTTAGTTTTTTTAATTTTATTCGCAAGTCTGCCATGCATTTGTATTTTTGTGTACATATTTCATATGAATTAAACCATATTAGGGCAATCTAAACATAAGCAAACCCTCGATTCATCTTCACTGCTGCCTCAATGAATTTTTGACAGGGTTGTATGTATGTTTTGTGGATCTTTATTATATTCTAGATGTTGTTGACATTACTGATATTTTGAAGTATACATGATGACTCATCATATTTATGTGGATATTTTTCATTTGAATATTATTTTGTTAACCCATTGTTCTTTGACTAATTGGATTTGTGTATTTGAAAGGGGCTTATTGTTTTCAATTCTACTGCTTTGTCGATAAGAGTTATATTTTTTTCCGAAAATAAAGTGATTTAAGATTATATTTTGATTATTTTCATTCCAATTTGAATTACGAACATAAACAACTTGGATTTCTCGCAGGATATCTGATTATCGGGATATTTTCCTCAAGACCAAGTGATGCCGCCTATTGATTGAAATCGTGTCGGTTCGGACATTTTCTTAGTTGAAATTCATGAAATGATTTTGACAGCTGCTTTGCAAAGATTGGCGCCAAATGTGCGGTTGACAGATTCGCGCCGTTTCACTATTCACTGATTCGTATCGGTTCTGCTTCGGTTATCATATCAAACTATAAAACGGAGATGAACGAATTTGTTCTTCAGTTCATTCTTGCACTTTATTCAAGATGTTTGGTCTACTAGACTTTGTTGGTGCTAGCTGCTCCATATTGCTGGCTCTACCCATAGAGATGTGGTCGACGATACTTAGGTAAGTACTATCATTCTTTGTTTTTCTCTTGTTACTCGTTATGTGTGTCACTGTCACAAAACTAATCTTAATTTTTCTCTTTTTACAGATTATTGGATCCAATATCCTTGCTGGCTGCTGCGCAATCTGGACCTATCTTCAGAGATGTTTGCCTGGGCGATGGAATACTGCGACGAAAATTGAAAGAGGCTCTTCTGTTACAGAAGAGTATTAATAAGACCTTGGTGATGAACCCGAAGATGACGGGAAGACTCATCAAAGTTGATCATCATGACGCTGTTCGGCGAGCTGTCGAATCAGCAGAAAAAAATGTTCGTCGAAAGAAGCAGAAAAGTCAGAAACGACAAAACGAAAAGAAAATTTCATCTATTAGACTATAAAAATATTTGTAATACGATAAATTTTTTAGATTTCAAAGGAATTGGGTTTTTAATTGACTATGGCGAAATTTTCCTCTGAATTTTGTTAATCATCAATTCAATTATTTTGTACCTCTAGTTTGATAATTGAGATTATTGAAATCCATTTTCTTATTCAAAAAATTCAAAAAACATATATTCTATTATTCGTG
Source organism: Plagiodera versicolora (assembly GCA_037013635.1). Lineage (NCBI taxonomy): Eukaryota > Metazoa > Arthropoda > Insecta > Coleoptera > Chrysomelidae > Plagiodera > Plagiodera versicolora. The sequence goes on along the minus strand of CM072993.1, from coordinate 3,758,037 downwards.
GATCACATAATTCTTAGTGTTCCAATATTAGTCACAATCTGTCATGCATTTCTATTTTTGTGTAATATTTCAATATTTCACATGACTCTCTCAATTTATAACGTATGTCACTGTCACAAAACTTAATCTTTTCCTTTCTTTACAGAGTTCTAGATTCAATATATTTGCTGGCTGCTGCGGAATCTGGACACATATTCAGGAATGTTTGCCTTAGCTAGAAGCTTGGACGAATATTAACAAGAACTTGGTCATAAAACCGAAGATGGCAGGAAAACTAATTAAGGTTAATCACCATGACGTTGTTCGACGAAATGTCGGATCAGCAGAGAAAAATATCTGTCGAAAAAAGCAGAAGGGACAAAAACGAAAGAACGAAAAGAAAGTTTACTCTATTAGACAATAGAAATGTTTGTAATGTGATATGATTATTAGATAAAGATTAAAAATTGTGTTTTGATTGACAATGGAAAAATTTTTCTCGGAATTTTTATGAAATAACTATTTAATTAATTGCTTCTGCTCTACAGTTTGACAATTGATATTATTAAAAATCCATTTTTTCGTCCAGACAACGGTTTACATAAATGACTAGTATAGCAAACTGAAGAAATATAAGAATACGCCAATTATACTAACGTTTCTGGAAAATTGGCAGAAATAACAATTACTTTCACTTATTGAAGTTCATCCCTATGATTCATTCTTATATCATCTCTCAAGGTTATCTACAGGTAAATTTGTTCGCTGTATGATTTCACGCTAAGATCAACCAAAATCAAACATTATTTGATCAGTCTACGAGCGAATTTCTGGTGGGTTGCTGAAAATACTTGGGAATGTTACGAAACGTGTTCTACAACAAAAATCACATCTAAATGTGGGGAAGAAATTCTCAAGCGTATCTAATTTTTTAATAATATTTTCGATAATAAATAAATGCTGATGTGTTGCCATGCATTGTGTTTCACCTAACTTTTGGCGTCTTCATCTGTTTCGAAAAAACGTCGTGTTATTGATGATTTGTTTACTTATATAGAAATATATCAAATTTCTAACCAACATAGTCAGAACGCAATGATACAAACCTCAACGAACCGTAGGTTCCCAGCGTCAGACTCCGGTAATCTGGGTCGTAAAAGAAATACACCGAGCTGACACACCTAGGCAAGATATCCAAAACGCCGACCGCTATCAATTTGCCATCCAACCAGTACTGCTGATGAAATGATCCGTATCCGGGACCTGCCACGTTTCCGGGGAACTTTTCCGGCTGGAATCGGAACAAAATGGCCGGTCACTATTTATTCGTGAACATTTTACGTTAAATCTCAATGGTGAAAATAATGGAAGTGAAATTATATGTAATATTTTAATGTAACGGTCCAAACCACCCTGTACAGTATGTGACAACCTACGATTATAGTTTATTTTAGGTTGATAGTTATGTCACATAAGCAACAATGCTATGTTGCTAGATCATGAATAATCATGAATTGACCTGAAAGAAATATTTTTGCAACAGAAGAGAGGACAATTCTGTTTCGAGTTATATAAATAAATACAACTATGTATGAGAATATCTCTAATCTACATACAGGGTGTCCCGTAAAGACCACGTCTAACCGAGGGAGAATGTAGATCAAAGGATAACCCACCTGCTATGACAAAATTCCCGCTATAAAAGTCTCACCATTTTCAAGCTTTTTTTTGAAAATAATGAATTTTTGCCCCTTTCAATATTTTTGCCTTTACGCTTGGTACAATTCTACTCCTTTTTGGTTAATTTTTTCATCAAATTTAAATTAAATTTTGCTGAAAAAAAAATTATACGTCTACATTAAAAACATTCTCCGAACATTTTGAAGTCCTTTTTGAAATCACTATAAAATAGACAATGTACAGCAGTAGCTCAGTACATTTTTGGTTCTACTACGATTGGCTAAACTTCATGAACAAAAGAATCCACTACCAAAATTTTCTCACAACCCTTCCTAAAAATTTTCGGTTATAATTGCACAAGTGCATAAAAATTACCGATAATTTTGCAAGAAAGCGTGTTATCTAAAAATTGCACAAGATTTTTTTCATATTTTGGCGAATTTTACAAAATATGAAAATAACGGAGTGCAATTTTTATTGATAACACGCTTGAATGTAAAATTATCTGGTCATTTTTATGCACGAGTGTAATTCAATGGAGTATTTCACGAATAAAGAAATAAGTATTGATTTTTTTCTGAGAAAAATCACATACTACTGACAAAGACTATGAATAAAATTATGCTAGACATGCTTTCGAAAATTTTTTCACTTTTTGAAGTATATCTGACATTTATCAGTATTGTCAGTCAGTGTTGTTGTTATTGGTGTCATGCCGACGGGATGTTTTCGCAGTGCAATCATCGCTCCGCAGTGCAATTACCGCTGTAATTTTTCGATAATTGCATTCCTCTTATGACATATATTATACATGAGGGAAATATTCGGAGAATGTTTTTATGTAAAGTTAAAATCATTCTTCAGCAATATTTGACTGAAAAAATTAGCCAAAAAGGTGTAAAATTGTACCAATTGTAAAGCCGAAGCTATTGAAAGGGGCAAAAATTCAATATTTTCAAAAAAAAAATCTCGAAAACGGTAAGACTTTTATGATGGAAATTTTGTCATAACAGGTGGGTTATCTTTTGATCTACATTCTCTCTCGGTTTGACATGGTCTTTACGCAACACCCTGTATATTATAAATAATCTATAACATACAATAATTTATTCATTCAGAAAAAAATGGTGCATTTACTAATATTGTGAAAGATTGAATTCAAACAATGGTTTTTATTTTAGGTTCTCCATACGTACACAAGGAAAACTCACAAAATTACATTCAGCTAATTCAAATGTTCATTAATTGCATCCATAGTAAATCCACATAATAATCGATTCCGATAAGAACATATTTCTAATTATATTCGATTGAACCGATAAAAATAAACAATTTGCAGAGATCCGCTGATCATAAGGAAAACAAAAAAATTCCAAATGACTTAGGCATCATCGTGAACCACTATAAAAATAGCGAAATAAGGGATATTCAATAATATCACCAGATGTGACGTAACTATTGACCTAAAATGTATAGACTGAAAATGGCGATTTTCAAGTTGTCAAAAACATTTTATTGAAAAGCATCTCTTTATTGTACTTCACACAGATCGTTTTCATGCAGTATACAGGATAATGAGCCGTAAAAGAGCAAGCTTGGATAAATTATTGTAACATCATAGTCATCATCAACTTCGACAACCACTGCTGTCATACTTCTAATCATTGTCATTTTTCCGTTATGATTTTTCGAGATTTTAGGATTATCTTACAGCTTCACTTTTCTTCCCTTATTTTTTGCGTAAAATACTAATACGTAATACTGTCATAATCAATTATCAATCAATCATTACATCATAATAATCACAATCTTGATCACAGTCAAATATAAAACCAGAACTCATGACACGAAAGTGACAAAACCTGAAGTGCATTTTTAAACAACTGGTTTTATAACACTCTCATATTTTTTGACTAATAACTATTAATAATACAAAACATTGTTTACTTTTGAAAGGAATTCTGTTTTTGTTCCATTCTACTACGAGCCTGAAATAAAAAATCATGTTCAATAATTTTGTGAACATATTCACTTCTACGATGTTACATTAATTTTTTAACGACAGTGATAATAAAAGAAGCAGAGTAATATACCTTTAGAGGTGTGTCAACGAGGAAATTCACGAATTGCCTTTCATCACAGTCTTCAGGGCTATCTCCGTGTACAAACATTTGATATTTCCGAAACAAATCAGCACTCACTTCGAAAGTTTGGCTGGCTTTTGACATGATTTCAAGCTTGATCTATAATCGAGAGTATCCATGAGTCATTTTTGTTAAAAAAACAGTCGAGTTAATTGAGCATCAGAAAGTTTTTATAGGTTAGAAAATTCGCTGCATGAATGCACTTTTGAAGTTTTGATCGTTAATAGACTAGACAAAAAGTTGACAAGAATACACTGAAAGAAATGTTTCTTTGTAATTAAATGGTAGGATAAGGTTAATTCGTACAAAAGAATATTTATTTTCCAGATTTTTTCAGGAGATACGGTTAATTATCTTCAATGAAACTACAGGCACATCAAAGTATGGCATTTGGAGGATATTGTGTGGAATTTTCACGAAGAAGTATTGAATAATATGCCAAGGACATTAATCAGTCTGTCTCGGAAAAATTATGGTTCCCCTCATAACTTGTTGGATCATTTGAAATTAAAATATTTAAAGTCCATTAGTCAGATAAGTTTTTCCCAAGAAACGATGGGAGGGTTTGTGGAATTCTCCAATTTTTCACCTCATTGTAACACTTCGGAGAAAAAAAGGGGCCAAAGGAGATAAGAAAGAATTGAGGTCTCGAACTCCTATACTTACTGAGATACCTTATACAAACATCGAAATAAGCTTACTCTGTACATTACAAAAATTTCACTGAAAATAGGGTGAAGAAAATCTGCTAAATCAGCATAGAATGAAGAATCAATGTTACAAAACACCTACGGAAAGACAAGAATGGGTTTTTGTATACCTCCTCAGAATATTCCATGCAGTTAATGTATTGACAGTTCTCTCATTCAATCTGTCCAACAGTTATCCTTAGTCGATACTTATCCAATTTTGGTGCACATATTTTATAAATCGAAGACATTTTTCTAAACAATTAGGCAATCCAAACCACGTGACATTCAATGTGGCGGCTTAGGGCACACAATGCGATACCTTGGCTAGTAAACAGTGAATTTTATTTATTTTCGGAGTTTTTTGGTGTTTCGAAACGGTATTCAGATGGAGAGTGAATATTTGAAGACATTGATGTTGAATAGCAGAGACGTTGGTGAAAAGTATGCTTGGAACTATTCATTCAGTTCATTCTTGCAGAGATAAGCTATAACTTATTGTAACTTATCTCTGATTCTTGTCACAACATTCGTTTTCGATATTAAATAAAGTTGGGATTAATTAATAATTTAGATCCTTTCACATTGGATACTGATGCTGATTTAGATTATTCAATTGATGCTGTTCTTCTTGTAATATTCTGGTCAAAAAAGTGTCTACTGCAGACTCTCTGATACATCAGTTTGGAATCAGTGAGATCATATCTCTTGATCGCAGCTAACCATAGGGCCCTTCGCTTCCTAGTTTGATCGTTCTTACTCCATAACTGCTCTATAAGAACCTGTGATTAGTAACCGTAGAAACCGATTACATGCCGACTTTATTTCGGTTAGTACGAGATCTACAGCCAACCACAATGCATGTGATAGGCCTTTTCTTCAGTAAAAGAGTTAATAATTAGCCACAATTAAAAAAACACATAAAAAACGCACTAGAGATAACTAAATGTAACAGTTTTCAACTCAAGTCACATATGTAAACACCAAATGTGTGCCCTAAGCCGCCACATTGGTTTTTTTGCTTTGACAGATCGCTGGATTGCCTAATTAGAATGATAAACCTAACCTAACTTTTCGTTTCGGAGTATCGTTGAAAAAATAGACAAGCAGCAACATCGCACTTTCTGGCGAACTGTCAAAACTATCATTCTTCGCTAATATAAATTATTATGTCAGTTGGAATGATGATAGAAATATCAAAATCGACGTGTTTATGCATTATTTTTGCAGTTATTCCTTCCTTCCAACGAAATATGAACTTTCACATCCACATGAACAACCGCTATAATAAATACGAATATTGCCAAAATTCCTAATTCAAAGTCGAGACGCGTCGAGAAAATCATGAAAACCGGACAGCAGAGTCCTGAAGGTAATATTACTCTACTTCCAAGAAGTTTTTTAGGACCCTGTACCTTTAGTGGAGTCTTCACCAGGAATTGTCGAAAACGATTCAATTTCAATTTGGAGGCAGGATCATTGTGAATGATCGTTTGATACCGTCTATACAACTGAAATTCAGTTTCTTCGTCTTTGCTCCATTCTTCGTTGGCAGCATCAGCAGAAAGCAAACGTATCTACGGATATTTTACAGGTTCGGAAAAAATCCAAAAGTAACAAGGAAAACACGTTGCTCTTCTCCAACATTGCTTCCTTCCACTGTCCCCACCCGACTGACAATACATTAAATTACAAATGTTAACTAAACTCGTGTATGTGCGAAGGGATAAGGAAAAATGTCACTTCTGTTTAATGTATTATTCTGTGGTATGAGCTGTGCAATTTTTTTTATTTACCTTCAAGCGGTTTTTAGCATTGGTTGCCAATTCCTCGAGAAACTGCTCGAGACTCTTTTGATTCGATACGTTTTTCTCCTGTACGACTAGTCCTTGTTTCAATAATTTTTCTGTTTTTCTTTCTAATCGTAACAGTTTAGCTTTTTTACGAGGAGGTTTACTGCAATCTGCCCCATCCCCTTTTTTAACGTTTTGCTTCGAACTACCAGAGGGCGAAACACTTTTTTCCAGTTCTGTAATGACATTCCATGAAACATAGAATGATCTCACAATGTATAAACATTTTTTTCGTTTTTTCTTGTTCAATATACACATATGATCTATTTATTCAAGGATGATAGTTCAGACAGATTTGGTAATCTTTCAATACCATCAGTGCAGAGTTGTTAGTTACGTCGCATAGGTAATATGTGCGATTTTGCCAGATCATAAATTAATAATTAAACTAAAAGAAATTATTTAGAATGAAAGAATGGACTATTTTGTATTGAAATAACAACTGAGTTATTTTGCAATTTTTATTCAAAATTATTTTCATGTACAGGGTTTCCCGTAAAGACAACGTCAAACCGAGGGAGAATGTAGATCAGAGGATAACCCACCTGCTATGACAAAATTTCCATTATAAAAATCTCACCGTTTTCGAGATATTTTTTTTTTCAAATGATGAAATTTTGCACCTTTCAATAGCTTCGGCTTTACGGTTGGTACAATTTTACACCTTTTCGGCGAATTTTTACAGTAAAATATTGCTGAAGAATAATTTTAACGTTTACATTGAAAACATTCTCCGAATTTTTTTTAGGGGGGCTGTGAGAAATATTTTTATTGAAAATTTTGGAAGTGGATTCTTTTGTTCATGAAGTTTAGCCAATCGTAGTAGAACCAAAAATGTACTGAGCTACTGCATTACACCATTAAATTGACTATTTTATAGTGATTTCAAATAGGTCTCCTTCAAAATGTTCTTAGAATGCTTTTAATGTAAACGTATAAATTATTTTTCAGCAATATTTTAATAAAAAAATTAACCAAAAAGGTGTAGAATTGTACCAAGCGTAAAGGCAAAAATATTGAAAGGGGCAAAAATTCATTATTTTCAGAAAGAAAAAAAATCCGAAAACGGTAAGACTTTTATAATGGAAATTTTGTCACAGCAGGTGGATTATCCTCTGATCTACATTCTCTTTCGGTTTGACGTGGTCTTTACGGAACACCCTGTATAGGAATATTTGTGATATAATTCTTAACCTGTAGTTATTCATTCATTATTCATTCTGTGGACAAACAGAAAGTCGCATTCACTTATATAAAGAAAAATAAAATATGAGATGAAGGATAATACATTGAAATGAAATTATAAAAGAAATTGAAAAATCATATAAAATGTAGGGTGTTCTATTTGAAATGACAAAGATGGCATTACTTCCGGAAAAACCGGAAGTGTCACATCATGTCAAAATATTTTGGTTGGATTCTCTTCAGTGTATAGATCACATTGACTCATGAAGGAATTATTACAATTCAACAAAATTACATACTCTAAACTCAATCAATTTAATTGTTTGATAATTCACTACAACTATAGTAGATTTACACAAAAATTGGTTCCAAAGGAACAATTTCTCAATTAAATTGGCAAAAATAAACATTTTGCATAGATCAGCTGAACAAAAGGAAATATCATTTGAAAAATGTCAAATACGTTTGGAATTGTCATGCATTGTTACCAACATTCAATGATAAAATAGATAATTCAGATTGGTCTAGTGATGGTAACACTAATCCATCAGATTTGTTATAACTATCAACCTAAAATAAATAGACTACATGAAACAATGGAAAAAACCATAGCCAATGCTCAAAAAAGAAGTGCATGAAATTATACAATTATTTACCAACTGTTTCTTGAGGACATGAAGATGCTTTCACCCTTACTGAAGGTTGTGGATCTACATCCACACCACCCTTCTTGTTATCCATCTCTATAGAATTCAAATCAATATTTTTTATGTTAATATTAGGTTTATCCCTAATAAAAGTCTCTTGACCAATGCCATGTTCTTCTTCTTCTCCTTCAGATGATTTGTCTTTATTTGACAAAATGTCAGTTTCTAAATACTTGTTCAGTTTTTTAATAACTTTTTTCTGAGATTTGCTCAAAGAGAAATTCATTATATCACACCTAGAATATCCATAATTGGTAAGTTGAAGAATATTAATTTTTCTATGAATTTTCAGATAACGTAATTCAAAAAAAGAAACTTTTTTAATATACCCCAAATGCAAGTTTTTCATGTACATGATACAAACTGAACAAAAATCATTCATTTAGTGACTTACTTTATAGTGTATTGGGGGCAGCAGGTCTCTTTCATCATTGGTTTGTAGCAATACATTCCTGATCTACGCCAACCACGATCAATCAGATTCTGATAATCTTCAACTGTGAGGGAATGGGCCCACATACCTAAAAATTTTATTGTTATATTGGGTATATTTTCACTGCTGTCGACATCATCTATCTCAATCCACAGAAAGAAGCTACCAAATCTATTTCTAGGAGTTTTTCATGTATGCTTTTCCAAACAGTGTAAGCTCAATTGAAAATTACATATTTGTTATTCACTGAATACATGTCACAATTTCTTATATTTTCCAATTTCGTAGGCCTTCTACTAACCATTGGATAAACTAGTATTTTCCTGACTGCAGTATCCACATCTGTGCCCTTCGGTTTCTTCAAACCATTGAACACAACTCGTTTCATCTAGCCTCACACTCATCTTTATTTTTTATGAATGCCTCATTACCTATCATAGCCCCAAACCCAAAAAATGTTGATGCTATTGATAGTATCTCAGATTAGATAGATAAAGTGCAAATAACATCACAATCACTGAAATGAAAACAAAAATTCAGCCACTCCGATCCTGCCAAGGTTGTCCACTGCCACGCCACTGCGCACACAAACAAAATATAAACGTCAAAAATTAAAGATCGTAATTGATAGAACCACGTGAGTTGTTATCATAATAAAATGATATTGATTGACGCCGAGTTGATGAAGAGAATGACAAAAGTAAATATGACTTTATAGTGATTTTGAATAGTAAATGACCTAATATTCACACATATCATGCCATTCAAGGCATAAAAAAATCTTTCAATAGAAATTGATCACAATATTCACACTGCGAATACTACTGTTGTGGATGTATCCACAACATAGAGTGCGTAATGTCACTTGTCTCACTGATTGTCATTCATGTAAAGTTCAATTTGAAAGTCGTTCCAGTGATAATTTTTCATATGATAATCGGGAAATTCATTGTGTGTAATACTAATATAAGCAATTTCATCATGTAATCAGAAAATCAGTACAGTTCAATGTAGAGTTAAGAGTACAGTCACACTCGGAAGAACTTATATTGCACCCACACTCAACTTTACAATAAACAAGTGCGCATTTCATATGTTTTTGTTTTGTATAAAATCTGTTTAGCTGAGTGTGATACAGCGATACTTTTGTGACAAGCTCATGATATCGATGTAGCTTGCGTTGTTTGCGTGATCTTGTAACTCAAAACAATTCACTCCGATTCCTTGGTAGTGAAAAGTAAATTAGACTCTAAATTGTCACGTAAATATACCGGATAAACAATAGCACGTGACCAAAGCATGGTGCAGATTCAAGAAACAAGTTTGCTGTGAAACAGTTTCGTGGAAAAATCGCCCTTATATCCAAGAACGAAGAGTGATAGATGTTACGAGTTGTTAGTCACGTAGTCATTTACCTTTCGTGTCTTGTGCTACAAATTTTCGAATACCTATAGGCACCCTTTCTGGAATACCTTGCCTTTTTATCGGAAACAATTAAAATAGTGCGTTTCAAGAATAAATACCCGAGATAAGGTGTGTTGAATGAAGTTGTTTGTTTTGCGGTCTTCTTAGGGGGCGAAAATTGACAATTGGAAGATAATTTATTGTCATAAGATCATGTGATTATTTGACATGAGTCAAAGTCAACGAGATTCAGTCATTCATCTAGTGGCAGGAGGGTGAGTATTAAAATATTATTCGGAAAAATGCAATTCATTTTCTAGGCCCTCGTATAAGTGTCAAGTTGGCTGAAACTGAGATTGAAACTTTTGAATGAATATATGCCTGCACAACATTATGTAATTTAATCTAGTCCTATTTGATTTCAGTATTTAGTTATTTTTGGTATCTGTATTTGATTTATTTTCAACTGCAATCTGGTTCTAAAAATAAACTGTTTTTTTTTCAAATAACATTCGTGATGAGTGTTTTCCGAGGTTGTTCAGATATTACCATTATTATGACCAATTTCAATAATTGTAATAAACTTCACATTCATTGTTATTGATGCGTAACTGGACTCTGTTAATCATTATAATTTGCTAAAAAACAAAAGTATTTGAATAAAGGTATTTGCTGATCGGAGTGCTAATGTATTTCAGTATATCTGTATGTTATAGGATATTGAAAAAAATTCTATATGCATAAGTGAAACCAATGGAACTGATGAAATTTCTTTGACTTGCTTGAAATTGCCTAAGAATAATCAAGAATATTGAGGTTCACGACTCATAAGGTTTGATTTGAAGATTTATTAAGTCGATTCCAGTGTGAAAAAGACTTGAATTTACTGTGGTGAACTTATTTGTTGAAATTATGTATAATGGAAGGCGTAACATTTGTCTGCCACTAGATAAGATAAACCAGTTGATGGAACATTTTTTTTTCATGAAAACAGTTTTACTTTTACATGGAAAAACTGCCGTAATAATTTCTTGATTCGGAATATACAGTACAATAAAGTTCGAATATAAAAGCAATTGAATATTAAATTAAAAAAGGGAAAAGTCTTCATGAAGTTGTTGAAAATGGAATGTTGATAGCAAGGTATATGGTATTTTGAAAACAACCACAAGTTGGTTGCAATCTTCATTGTACACTGTCAATGTACAAATACTGGGAAAAATCTGAATTCATAAAAATAAAGCTATGAAAATTTCACTTGAAGAGAGATTTATTAAGAGTAATGTGTAGCATTAACATTGTAATTTATTGAACGTTGATTAAAGTTATATTTTAATGTTAAGAAGGGAAACATTGAAAGAACTATTTCTTGATATCTCGATTCTCACGAAAATGTGTCCTTAAAAGCCTTACTTGAATTCGAAATTGGATTCCAAACTGAAATAGTAGGAATAATAGAGATCTAGTTTTTCATTCTCCATATTCGAAAATAAGTATTCTCACTTTGGTCTAAAATTGTTCAATCCAATACCTTCTGATATATCAAAAATTAAATCAAGCTAATGTTTTTTTCATGAAAATATATCAACATAATTCGAGATCTATTATCTATTTTCATTTTCCCTTGTCTTATCTTCATCTACACAAAAATCTACCGATGATACTATTTTTACATCGAAATTGCGTCTCTGTAAATTGACAAACCAAATTATATAAAACGCATCTTCCAAGCTGAGTGTCCAAAATTTTCAAATGAAATCATACAGGGTGGCCCACCTTAGACGTTTTCACGTTTTTGGAAAACTCCTGAAAATTTGGTTACTGTGAATTATGGATTGACAATATTTTCTGTGATACAGCTTTGTCGCTTCTACCAAATAGTAGCATCATAGTAGCATCTGAAACCTAGTGACCTTTGCAAAATAGTCAAAGGGACCAATATGTTTTAGGGCATCGGAATGATAGGGGAAATACAATAAGCCTCCAGCTGCAGTATATCCTTTGGACCCCTGTAGTGATAAATAAAAAGAAAAAAATCGAAATATGGCGTTTTGGAGACCATAGGCGAATGAAAATAATTGAGTGCTAAACAACGGCGTAATAATGATTCGATTGCCTTTTAAGGAAAACTTTCTCGCATATGATTTTAAACGTATTTATGAAAATGATAAATTCATAAAATAAGCTACCCCCGCCTATGGCAGATCAAACAAAATTGTCGGTAAGGGTACGGAATGAGTTTTTATATTCTGCAATTGATATTGGAAGAACTATAACAGCGCATTGAAAATATTTTAGGAAAATAGAACACCTACTAAGTAGTAGCATCCACCAAAATACCAGAATGATATCTCTATCAGTTCTCCATAAACCTCTAATGAACCAGTCAGCTGAATCACCCTGTATACAATGTAATAAATCTCTAGATTCCCTTCTACATCGTTTTTGTTTTTTTGTAACTAAACAAATAATTCCTTGCAGCGTTGCCGGTACTTCCGGTGCCATCGTCACCTGCCCCTTGGAGGTGGTCAAGACCCGGCTGCAGTCGTCGAGGAGCGGTTTCGCCATACCCGGCGACCTGTCGGGCAGCATCCCCGGCGAGAGCACGTTGCCGCGCACCACGTGCCGCACGCTACCCCCCCAGAGGCGTAGGTTATGGACGAGTTGTCACTACGGCAGGCCTCAAGTTGTGGCTCTTTCAGGTTACCCCCCCTCCTCGCCCGCCCCGTCGCTCAGCATTGTGCAATGTCTGAGGCACATCGTTCGGCACGAGGGCGCCATGGCGCTCTTCAAAGGTACGTGCGTTCTTGGTGTATTTTTACCTCAGATTAATGAGGACAAGATGAGTAACGCCTATACCAAAAGCATTAGGGGAAGTGGCCCCAAGATAAACTCATGAAAATCGGTGGTGGGGATGTTTTTCTTGCGCTCTCGTTGTGCTAGAGTACACACTGAACAGTGGCGTAACAAAATTTATTTTCGTAATATAATACATTTACAATAACGTTACACAGCAATTATTTTGGTTTAATAATAACGAATGTTATTTCAGAAAAGACATATTCATTACATTATTTTATTACATCACAAATTCCATACTTTATATTTCAACTTGTTATACAAAACAGTTCCCATAGATAGAATAAATAGAAATACATAAAATCGAAATGAGTCCTTACATAAATATATTATCAATGTTAATTGAATTAGTTTTGTTGCTATACCAAAAGGTTTCTTGGCTTTGGATGGACTTCATCCCCAAAATGAGTTTTTCTTTTTTTTATTCTCATGTATCTTCTTGGTGTGCCAGCTGAAATTATTCAAAAGTGTGCTGTGATTTAATTGAAGTATGATATGAAAACTATCCAGATTTTCTTGAAGATGTATCAGAAATTCTCCTTCTTTTGGGACTCAAACTCGATTTAGAGCTAGGTGGACTTGAACTTGGTGAATCATTTTTCCTCCTTTAAATTAGACATCATATAATGATTCAAATAAAAAAGTTGCATGAAAGAACATACTGTATACTTCCAGGAATTGAAAAAAAATCTTTAGGTTCATTTCCCAGGTCCTCCATAACAAATGGTACTGCGGAATATCAAATTTCAAAAGCTGTTATTGTGCCATTTTCAGAATCTGAAGCTGTTAGAGTTCTACCAAAAATTTTTGCTGTACCATTCAAACTGGACCTGAAAAACAGATTTATATTGATAAGTATAATACAGATTGATTATTTAATTCAGTTACATACCTTGTACATGAAAAAGAAGTGTTCTCTGTATACTTTGAGGTACTTGGTCCTTGACTATCAAAAATTTCAGTGTTGGAACTTGTTCAGTGATAATCTACTTGTAAACTACAGAATTGACATTGAGAATCCTTAGTTATACCCCAGAAAAATCATAAACTGGATACTCATTCATCATCTGCCATTGATAAAAATGGAGAGAAAAACAGGTTGTCCAAACACAAAATGAAGATTATTCGCTTCTCAACTTTAGAGCTATTCACCAACATCGTCTCATTGAATTGTCATCGGGAAATCTGAAAATATTCATTATTTATATATAATTTAGGTAAGAATAAGAAATGTGTGTCACGCCTATGTTGATCCTCCATTGGCAACGTACCTGTGAAATGGTAAACAAACACCAATGTTTACTGTATAATCACAAACTAAACATTTTTTGCTCATTTTCACACTTGGATATTGTCAAATATACATAAATATGACCTGATCAACCTTTAACAGCACTCAAACTTCTGTAATATAGTAAACTCAAGCTAATAACTGCGCGTAATGGCGGCTTTGTTATGAAACATTAACACGGGACACAATTGTCAGAACTTTTTGAAGGCGCAAAATTCAAATCAACCAATTAGAGCAGCGATAAGCCAAAATATTTGTATTCCCCTGATAGATATAGAAGGGATGTGATGTTGGGGCCAAACAAATGTTTGTTGTTACTTATCTTGGTAAGATATTAAATCTATGATTTTTACAGTTTGATCTCTACTTATGTCAATTTATTCAAGGGAGTATTCTGGTCTAGAAAATTGAAAAAAATCGATTTTCTTGTGCATACTTTCAAATTTCAGACTTTCAGGAATAAGCTCATGAACGGATTTTTCTAAATATGAATTATAAACCACATTCAAGTGATTATTTTCTGCCATAGTATTTTTACACTTATTAAGCACTACCCAATATTTATTTTATTGAAGACGAATTCATAACATAAGTGATCACTACTAACAAACTGTACGAGATAGGTATAGGGAAAGTATACTCAATTAAAATGGAAAAATGTTATAGCTTTTCGAATAAGTAATAATATACAGGATGTTCCATTAGAAAAAACGGAGTTTCGGTAATTTTCATGAGTCCCTGGAAGGCACTCACTTCTGAGCCTCCCTGTACGCTGAAACTGAGATCTAGTTCATCGACAGAATACCTGATGGTCTTATGCAGCTATAACCCAAATTGCAATATTCTGTAAATTTGCATTGGGAAAAAATTTATATTTTTCAATGGCCAGGTTTTGCACAAAAATTTGACAGAATAATTTTTATCTCGGAAATCGTCACATATAGGTATAGGGAATTAGGTGGGAAAGTTGTGAGGAATCTCATGAGGATTCCAAAAATGATATAATATACGAGGTGTTCCATTTGAAATAACAAAGTAGCTACTACTTTCTTATACAAGCGGCAACACTGTATTGATGAAAATATTTTAGACGGATAGAGCGAGTTTGATTATCCACGCTCACAAATTTTCGAAATGATCTGTCTTTCCGTATCCGGAGAACAGGATACGTCTAATGTTCCATCCACTGTGAAACACCCTGTATGATTTTAAAGAAGTTTTAATGCAAACTTATGATTTTGTGGTTTCACTCTCATCTATTACTTAGCCCCACATTGATATACTGTTGATTTCAAAATTGCTTATAATTCCACGAAAAAAATTTAGATATCATAAAACAAATGATTATTTCGGTCACAACTAGAATAATTATTTTCTATTTTTTATTAATCATGTTTGAGTAGTGATATCCATTTGTTGATGCTCATTTGAGTCAATAACCTTCAGCAAGATCTTTTATATTTGGTTATTTCTTCAAATAAAGACTATTATTATCAAGGTATTCTGGTCTAGAGACCTACTTTTTGGGTACTTCTAAAACTGAGATGAAAATGTTTATATATACATATACAGGGTGTCCCGTAAAGATCACGTCAAACCGAGGGAGAATGTAGATCAGAGGATAACCCACCTATGACGAAATTCTCATAATAAATGTCTTACCGTTTTCTGTTTTTTCTTTCTGAAAATAATAATTTTTGCCCCTCTCAATATGTTTGCCTTTACGCTTGGTACAATTCTGCACCTTTTTGGTTAATTTTCTCATTAAAATATTGCTGAAAAATAATTTATACGTTTACATTGAAAACATTCTCCGAACATTTTGAACGGGACCTTTTTGAAATCACTATGAAATAGACAATTTAATGGTGTAATGTGCAGCAGTACCTCAGTACATTTTTGGTTCTACTACGATGGGCTAAACTCCATGAACAAATAAATCCACTACCAAAATTTCCAATAAAAATATTTCTCACAACCCCCCTTGAAAATTTTCGGAGAATGTTTTCAATGTAAACGTTAAAAAAATTTTCTGACTAAATTAGCCAAAGAGGTGCAAAACTGTACCAACCGTAAAGCCAAAGCCATTGAGAGGGGCAAAAATTCAATATTTAAAAAAAATATTTCGAAAACGGTAAGACTTTTATAATGGGAATTTAGTCATAGCAGGTGGGTTATCCTTTGATCTACATTCTCCCTCGGTTTGACGTGGTCTTTACGGGACACTCCTGTATACGTTAATTGATTCTTTATTTATATGAAAAAAAAATTCAAACGCCGATAGTAATCAAACAAATGAAAAAATTATTAATGAGTTGGCCAGAAAAAAAATGATTCACAAAATCGCATCCTCTTGAAAAATATTTTTTTTACTCTTATTTTTCGACCTTCACTATTTTTTAAAAATACTTGAAATCAAAATTTTTCAAAATCCATCTTCCAGGCGATGAAGTGATGTCCAGAAGATTCTTACATAACTTCAAAGGAATCGGTCAGATAGAACTTGAGATGTCTTGTCAACCACCTCAAAAGAAAGAGTTTGAAGATTGATCACTCCGCTCGGCCGGCATAGATGCCACGTCATAAAATCCGCAGCATATTTTTGAAAGTCGAAACTTGGAGAATATGCAAAAAATCGATTTTCTTCGATTCCACAGTTCAGAATGCCCTATATCATATTGTGTTTTCGCGCCTTTTTTACACTTAATACTCTTCGATAATTTTCAAAGTTCACTCAAGGACACACAGAAAGGACGTCGAATCGCTAATGAAACGAACATTCCTCCACAGGTCTGGGCCCCAACCTGGTGGGCGTCGCCCCCTCGCGCGCCGTCTACTTTTGCACTTATTCGCAGGCGAAGGTCTTCTGGAACGGCCTGCTGCCCCCCGACTCCCCCCTGGTGCACGTGTGCTCGGCCTCGTGCGCCGGTTTCGCCGCCAGCACCCTCACCAACCCCATCTGGTTCGTTAAGACGCGTCTGCAGTTGGACGTTCACGGGGACAGCGGAACTACCGCCATGAGGGTGGTGCGCAGGATATACGCGCAGTCGGTGAGTCTTTTTCTCGATGGTGGAGTTCATATGGAAATTACATTTTTTTATAGTCGAAATGCATTCCCAGTTTTTGATCACGGAAGACCTTAGTGAAGCTTGAAATCGCGATTAATTGGATAATGAACATAAGCCATACGCCACCTGGGGGCACTAAAATAACTAAAAATGTTCTTGTGTTTGGTATTATGCTTTGTTGATTTTATACTGAATTTGAATATTTGAAAGATTGTGAAACTCTGAAACGGTATAATCAAACTTCCAATATTAATTCCCATGCTTTTCCTCAAGCTGGTGATATAATATCGTGAATAGATAAATGTTTACATTAAAGGTCACAGTCGAGCGTAGTATTGTTCAGGTATTAACAAAATTCTCACATTATCTATTTTATTTGGCACTTCCCAAAAAAAACTGTAGTAAAAACAAATACTATAAACTCGTAATTCATTCCATATTATAAACCATAATCTTGTCAGCATTGGAAGAATTTAATTTTCTTCTTGATATTATATGACAGCATTCAAAACTTCTTCACCTTCATGAACACTTCTGAAAGTGTTTGTGCCTTCAAAGTACCCTAAACTAAAACTTGCCATCCGAATTCAAAAACAAAACAAATTATCAGAATCCTATATCGTTTTAATCGAACCATTTCTCATTCATAACAGAATTCTTACCTCGTATCATTTTCAATATAATGTAATGAATAAAACAAATAATTATGCTTATCACTTTTAGAAAAATGAGAATACATACGCATTGACGCCCTAGCTCACTGCAAATGCCTGAAATGTCTTAATTTTCATTATAAACTCACAATTAATTAACGAAAAAACACATATAACCTAGTGCAATGGAACTATCCAATGTCAACATTTATGGTTCTGTGACTGCCCAATTTGGCGCAATTTAATCAATTAATCGCGATTTGGTATAAATCGGCCATATTTATCAATCAATCAATACTTTATAGTCATAAAGAACATGGGAATTATTGTGGACAAAGCACTTGTGTGAAATAAAATACTAAAAGCTACAATTAGTCAATTAACATATAAAGAACAAGAAAACAAGTGAACTAAAATAAAGGGTCTTAGCACATTACCATACAAGGATTAAGGTGATCATTTTCAGCAGTAATAATTTAATTGAATTGGAGGTATCATCATAAAATTCCTCCAAAGTATAATACGGACGACTAGACATAAGATATTTTTCATTATGGTATTTTCGAATAGTTTATGATTCTACATCTGGATAATATTTTTATCTTCTCATACTTATTTATACAATGGAAGTATAAATTCAAAATATATCAACTCTTCCGTATGAAAATTCTCAAATAGGACTTCATTAAGAAAAAAACTAAACGATACCTCGACACAAAAAACATCTGAAGAATAACAATCATGAAAATACCAGAATGAAAAAGTTAACTAGATATAATAATGATGAAAAATAATGGAATAGTAGTTTGAGGTATTGTTTATATTATCAAATCTCAAAAAATGACACAGAACCATACAATTCCACACAGAACAATCGAATTCTCTGCTTTCCACAACGTTGTCAAGTTGGTGACTTATCCAATCGTAATTTGATGATTTGATGAATCGCAATCATACACACTGTTAAGTCAGCTCAACTACTTAGGTCCAGTTTCACCAAACGACTGTTGATCACGGATTAATTAAGCTCTACTCAATAGTTAAGCCGACTAAGGCTGGATCCACATTGATCCGTGATACGCATCCGTTGTGTACCACATTATCAATATGAACCAATGAAATTTTAGGGAATAAAATCACGCACGTTTCAAGGTCGCCACGGATTGAAGTTAGTCAATTTCAACTTTTCATGCGTG
Source organism: Plagiodera versicolora (assembly GCA_037013635.1). NCBI lineage: Eukaryota > Metazoa > Arthropoda > Insecta > Coleoptera > Chrysomelidae > Plagiodera > Plagiodera versicolora. The sequence continues at coordinate 3,738,896 of CM072993.1, read as the reverse complement.
ATTGAGGTTATGTTATTGTTGTGGGTTTGGTGGTGGACTGTCCTTTTTTCAAATATTTTTTACTTTCATTAAAAAGTTAAGACAAATGTCGAGCCAAGTCGCGTACCAATGTGCGTACTGCAAAATATTAAAATATTTAAAGGTTGGGTATCAGTAACGAAGGCGTATAAACGTATTTCGGCTATTCTTGAAACGGACACGCACGTTCGTGATCACGGATCAATGTGGATCCAGCCTTACTTTTATCTCCGTTACCTTGCTGTTCAAGTATAGAAAGATATTTCAATCAATTCTCCGATGATAATATACATGGCATTCTAATTGAATAAAAATAGTTTTCCCTATTTTTCGTCTACCGGTAAAATTTTTCGCTACTTTACTACACTAATTAAACTACAATACTATAATTATGAATCATTACCAATATGGTATACACATCAGTTCACCCCAAAATGCCTGATTATTTGAATAGTAATGAAAACAAATGAAAAAAAAAATTCTCTTCAAGTTTTTTTATTGAATTCCTTTATTTTGTTACTCAGTCCTGCTTGGCAATACGATGTGGTTTGTAATTTGAAACTCGTTACCCAATTACATTTATTCTCAGATACAGTACTCGTTATTTGCATTGAAAAAATATTCATCAAAATAAAAGTGAAATATGAAAATGTAAAATATTTCTTTGACACATTAAAAAAACGTTACCACAATCAAATTAAATCATGGCCAATAAGTCACAAAAGAAAAGAAAACCCTGTCCTAATTAATTCAATACTTCAACTAAAATTTCTGATATTTTGAATATTTTTTTATATTATTTGCGATTCTCGATATTTATAACGATCTGGAAAAAAACCATTGAGTATGTAGGAAGAATTCTATAAGAGCTACAAGGGAAGCGAGTGTTTTATAATCTCACATAACCGAAAGAGACACGCCAGACACAATACAATGGAAAATATTGAAAAGGCGGTATTTGATGGGCAGGGGCAGTGACAACATTGGGAAATTCAATTGAAGGATTAAACATACCGACTATTTATATAACCGTAGAGAAAGTACATATCGTCGAATAATTTGAATGAAGTGAGACAAGGAATCGTTCAGATTTGTTCTAGTTTCGTTTGCGGTTACCAGAATGAGCTGAATAGTTTATTGTTACGCCCAAATTGGTTCTTTTTTCGAACATGTGATGAAATGATTGCTTCAACTGAAAAATAAATACTTTTGTTTCAAAATCTTCCACAATTTTTTTGTCTTTTGCCAATGTTGATGTTTAATAATTTTCCCTCATTTTCGCGGCGACACCTACAAAACAGACTCGGTTTCCAATTGAATTGAATAAATTATTCAGTTCGATTTGTTCACACTCTTATCGTCGCATATTTTTGTTATAATTTTTCCGCAAATAGGTGATCCCGACACCTGCCCACATGGTACATGCTACGCCCATGTATAACGTCATCCAATATCCCTTCTGAACAGTTCTAGTAATGCTATCTCAATTTTATGCTGCCTATTCTTTTGGCTCTCATTGAATTCTTTTATGGAAGATGAATTATTTCCGATACGGTATAAATCTGAATGCTTCTTTGGAAATTTATCCACGACTTTGATGTTTCATGATTTTCATTCGGTGGAAAATATATATGTATACTCTATAAAAATCTCAGGAAATGAAAAAAAAAATAGATATTTTCAATTTATGAACAAGATAAGGTAGATTTCGCATTCAGAATTAATTTGAGGAAATTATTTTTCCATTATTATTCATTATAAACGTATTAGCAAATTTGGCGCAGTCGGTGAGTACATCTCCTTCTTCGCATTCCAGGGCTTCCTGGGCTTCTACAAAGGCATATCCGCCTCCTACATGGGCATATCCGAGACCATAGTCCACTTCGTGATCTACGAGGCCATCAAGGCCGAGCTAATATCCCGCTCGAGCGACGAACGCAGCTCGAGGGACTTCTTCGAGTTCATGGTCGCCGGCGCCGTCTCCAAAACGGTGGCCTCGTGCGTCGCCTACCCTCACGAGGTGGCCAGGACGCGTCTGAGGGAGGAGGGCAGCAAATACACCGGCTTCTGGCAGACTCTCGGCCTGGTGCTCAAGGAGGAGGGGGTGAGGGGGGTGTACAGGGGGTTGACGACGCAGCTGGTGCGGCAGATACCCAACACGGCCATCATGATGTCCACGTACGAGGCGGTCGTTTACGTTTTGACGGCTCGGTTCAATACTGATTTCTACGCGGATGAGGAGGAGCATTAGGTTGCTGATTTTTCTTGTTGTCATAGTGGAGAGTCCAGTTTTTTGGTGATATTTTAGTTGCATCCTCGAAAGCTACGAGTCTGTATTATATAAAGGATATAAATATTAGGGATGAGATCATTTTATTGAGTTGCTATGCAGGTGTTGCGCGTTTGTCTTCTGTTATGTTGTAGCTGATATTGTTGACAGAACTGAAAATTTGATATTTAGAGAAATAAAGAATTATTGATATTTGCTCTCGTTTTTTTTTCCAACTCCCAAACAATATTCCCCAATAATATTCTACAGGGTGTCCCAGAACTCAACTTTAAGCCGGAACGGGGTGATAGGATTGATGATAACCATCACGAGAAAAATCTATCACATGCGATTTGAAAATTTTGGGCATTTCAAGAAAAACCTAAAAATTTGATCATTTGCCTTAAAATTAAGAACCTACCTAGAGCTTGTGCGAATCAAAAACATTTTAACTGAGATAGCAAAAATCGGGTTACTTGATCCGGTTATACATACAGGTTAAACTTCCATAGCCGTGTGAATCTTTTTTTTTATATAAAACTTCTCACGAAAGGAGACATCCTGTAATGTTCAGAGAACATCGTGAGAAGCAAGGGAAAGGAGGTAGGAATTGGTGTTCTTTTTAAATTTCTGAAGGTCATATGCCTCGGGGAACACCTCCCTGGGCAATGTGTTCCAGAGCCTCGCTGTTCGTTGGATGAACGAGTCTTTGAAAAGAGATGTTCTGCAGGTCTCCAATTTAACCACAAAGGGGTGTGAAGACTGGACTTGACGGGTTAACCACGAGAGATCGCCAAAGGAGGAACGATTGTTGATATTTCAGACGAGAAGCGCCCATGAAAATATCTATAGAATAGAGACAGATATCCAACCCTTCTGCGGTGTTCCAGAGAAGTAAGCGAAGCTTCACCGACGAGACGAATTGCCCTTTTTTGGACAGCTTCAGGATATGTTCAGGTGCCGCACTCCAAATATGGGAACAGTATCCCAGGACAGGTCGGATTTGTGCCTTATAGATCGTGAGCAGCTGACTGGAAGTGAAATAGCTCCTGGCACGAAACAAAAAAACAAGTTTTTGATTGCTGATAGTTATACCAAGCATCGAGATGGATGACTTCAAAGGTATGGTCACCTTTAACAAGCTTATGTTGGGCATTGTGAGGTCGGATTTTTTGGAGAAAAGACATGCTTGTGTTTTGTTTGCATTGAAACTTACTAAGTTTTTGGATCCCCATTCGAGAATTGTTGCCAAATCCATATTTATGTTGTTAACATTTCTTCCACGTTCGTTTTTGATTTGGCGGGCTGGTATTGGAGCCCTGGAAGAGAAGGCAGTGTGGAGGGTACTATCATCCGCGAAGCTGTGAACTGGACATGAAGTTGCCTCCAACAGATCATTGATGTGGAGCAGAAACAATGTTGGTGATAGAATTGATCCCTGCGGAACACCAGCATTTATAATCAGAGAGTCAGATGAAACTCCATTGACCACCACATGGAGTGATCTGCCTGAGAGAAAACTAGTAAGCCATAAGATGGAAGCTTGGCGAGGAGTCCCTGGTGCCAGACTCGATCGAATGCCTTGGAGATATCTAGCGCCACGGCTAAGGTTTCACCATATTTCTCGATAGATATATGTGAGACGTAAGCAAGCAGGTCACCAGTTGATCTTTGATGACGGAAACCATATTGCCTATCGTTGATGATTCCTGAGTTTTCCAAATACTTCATGAGCTCGATGTTAATGGCTTTTTCCATGACCTTTGAAATAATGGACAGCAGTGCGATAGGTCTGTAGTTGCTAGGTAGGGTCTTTTTGGCTTTTTTGGGGACTGGTTGTACTCTTGCGATTTTCCAGTTGGACGGAAATATCCCCATCATCATCCAAATCATCACAGATCAACTTGAAAAGGATGATAAAGTAGCCTTTTTTTCAAATTTAAACGTTGCAATAGGACAATCCAACTACATCAGGACAAATAAAGGATGCACAAGAATTCTGCCTAAAGCTTCTGAATCAGAATTTATGATTTTGTTTGCTGGTCTCAGAGAGTGAGGATTTTATGTTCTGACTTTGTAAACAGTAAATTATAATAATCAGTTCAAACAAAACCAAGTATTTTAATGCGAAATTATTGAGTCATTACTTCAATGCTATATTGTAACGATCAATTACTTATTGTTCATAAAATGTTGGATTTGCTTGTTATCATTTTGTTATTGAGCGCTATGCCAATAAGAATGGCATTTCACAAATAGGTATTTGTATACTATCCGAATAAGATCGACATGGAGCTTATGTACCTACTTTGATAAAAAAATAGAAAATTACAAAAACAATACAGACTACAGGAGATACGAAAAATAGTGGTAGCATCCTAACTCACCTCCATTCATCATGAGATGTCGTCATTTTTCTTCAATTATAATATCTTGGAATTTTTGTACAAAAAAGTATAAATAGCAGTAAATACAAAAATAAAATAAGAATGTACCATATGAATGTGACAAAAGACAAACTTTCAAATGTCAAACCTATCGACAGCATCAGTTTCACATGACCGCTCTTGATAACCAATCAGATGATGATACGCCGTAAGGCGTAAGTTGAAACTTTCCTTAGTCTCGGGTCACAGTACCACATATTCAGCAGGACGGTAGTTTATATTGGTTTTGGGATTGGTCAGTAGGTTATTGATGCTGAATTAAATATTGTATTCCTTTCTCTGAACATTACAGGATGTCTCCTTTCGTGAGAAGTTATATAAAAAAAAATCATCATTTATGTGTCGACGTCTTATAACGGAAAATCCGATCTTTGTGAATAATGTGTCATAATAAAGCATAATTTTTATTATAATATGACAAATTTACTGCAAAATAATAATATATTTATATCCATAATTGGTTGGTCCACTGCCAAACTATTGGTAGAATAACACTTTAACTGGCCTTCATTTTTATGATGTCGGTCGAAAGACACACTTTTGATAGTTTTGGCCCATTGCTGGCTGGATTGTAGGTATCCGATTACAATATGCCATACATTGGGCCGACATTTTGCCGATGTATCTTTGCCGTTGCCAGCATATTGCCGACCGATCATGCATTGGGCCAGAAGACGGCCAGAGATTCATTGTTTGCTGGGCTCGATCTTTTTTTTTTGAGAAATTCTCGAGTTATGCACAAAAGTTGAGTTTTCTGAACATATCATGATGATATATCATATTGCAGGTTGTTTTTCTCATTCAAATCAGTGGTGTAGAAAAGAATTCGAAACAACTGTTCTACTGAAAAGTTGAGATTAGTAGCGACAAGAGTTAAAAAACTGTCACAGGGTGTAAATCATCTCGATTTGTTCAAATGTCTGTATTTTTCAAAATAAGCAACTTCCTTTTTCTATTTTTCTGATAAATGTTATAGCTTGACCTATTACCCGATTTCAGTCTACTGCTGGGACACCCTGTATACAATATCACCATTGTTATTACTTGAACCATTGATACTTCTTGTAATTTACATTCGCAATTATATTTTATATAATGTAAAACTTTTCTAGTTGCTTCAATGATATAACAGTTTGAACAACAATAATATTTTAGTTCGATAAATCAAATAACTACTAATCTAATCGCTCGAATCGAATCGTGGATGGAATTTGATAAGATTATGCAAAGTCCATGCAAAAAAAAGATGTGTACGTTTATCAAAATCTTGACCAAATACTTATATTTATCATATACAGGGTGGCCATTAGTTTGTGAAAGTAGAATTACTCACCTAGAAATGAGAATACGAAAAAATATCTCGAATAAATGTTATTATATTTGCGCAGATATACAATTCTAAAATATTATGAGATATACAAGATGATCAGCCAGAGCGTGGCAACAGGTGTTCTTTTTTTCAAATAGAATACCCCATATATTTGTTCACTATCGAACTTCGGATATTTCTGTTTATAAATCCTTCGTGCGAGAAAAACATTCAATATGGAACACGAATAGTTCGATGTATCTACAAGAAAATATCGAAAATACAATTAATTTGAAAGGTTGCTTGATGAAAAAGTGAAATTTTTCGAAATGTAAACTAAAAATGCAATTTCCTCAGAAAAAAATCGATTTTAGAGGGTATATCATATGGACAGAATTTGAAGGCATTAAATGGTCCTACAAGATGTTGGAATAATATACTGGGTGTTCTATTTGAAAAAATTAAGTTATCGTTAATCTCCTGAATCAACATTTCTCCTGAAAACACCATGTATCAAAAACTGGACTTCTACAGCATTCTAACATTTCAACCATCCTTTATCTTCCTATTCCCCAAGTATGGGCACCCATTTATCACTGTGAACGTTTTTTTGATGCGAATCATTGAAGAAACAAAAACGAAATAGCGATGAAACGTAAACAACGAAAGGGACCCCAGTAACGTTAGGAGTACAAGCTCCCATTGTCCCTCGATCCGCGATAATTTCAGTCTTGGAAAACGTGAAATCACAATCTACGTGAATCACAGAATAACGTCAAAATTCCAATAAACCATACCCAAAAAGAAAAAAGAAGTAACTGTACGATTAATCCATCAAAAAAAAAATAACGAAAATTGAAAACGTGGTCCCTACAATGGAAAAACAGACTAATTTTTACATAACTGTTCAACTTTTTCTTATCGAATTAAATTCGAAAATTAGTAATAGATCAACTTTTGTGTCAAGTGTGAAAAATTATGAAAGTATTGATTGTGGTCAAGAATTTACACTGAATTATAGCTATTTCAGAATGCTAATAACTTTTTTCAAACTCTTCGAGTATAGGATTCTTAGCAAAAGTTCGTAAGGCACTTTCGATTTGAATTTGTTAAAAAATATGCCCTTCAGCTATGGACAAGGGACACACTTTAAAGGGAGTTTAATAAGACCTAATTGGCGCATTCTTATTTTATTCAAGTTTTTTTGTATAAACCTGTGTTTCTACTTCTTATTCTATTCCAGATTATTTTTCATTGTATTTGATTGGCTGTCGAAATTCTCTTTAACAATGAAATTTTATACTTTGTATAGTATCACAATCTTGTCACGTTCTTTTTTCTCAAGCATGCTTGAATATCCAAGAATTCAAAATAGCACAAAGATATCAGCAGGAAATCTAATCTAATCTATCATCGTTGCTATAATCCCATTCGTTTTATAAATGAGAGTAGTTTGAAAATGTAATTATTCATTTTGACGATCGCCCTTCGTGATTGTCGATTAGCTAGACACGAAAAAAATCTAGCTCTGCTATTTCTTATCTAGTATTTCGAAAACGATTGTACTCATTTACTATTAAACTCATAATTCCAACTTTATCATTGCACATCGTTATTTTCGAGGCAAAAACAACGGATAATTCATTCTGCCATTACCATCGCGACGTCTGATTGGCAATTTGAAAATTTCTGATATTTTCTTGAAGTACATTCGAGGGAGCTAGAATGTACTGGTGTTTGCTCAGTTTCCAAATATTTTTGGTTATTTTCAGTGTTTGTCAGAGTCGGCCACAGGTGAGTAAAAACGACATATTGAAAATTTAGATATTGGGATTCGAGATTGCGAAAAAATTTTTAGGGCTATAGTTACATGGTGTAGTGAATAATTCTTGAAAATTCAATACTAGTCCAGACGCGCTCCATTTCGAAAAATGCACAATTCTATATAAATTAATCACTTATACATTTTTATTTGTTTTATTTTTATTCATAAAGTAATCCACAGAACAGACAGATATTAGATATTAAAACCTGAGTGAAACACCATTCTTAAAATAATACGATACCTAAAACTTACTAAATTTACTCCAAATGACCTGAATCAAAATCAAATTGACAGACTCATTTAGTTGACAATGACAAATGGACTTTTTTCACTTAAATTGGCTTTCAGTTACAATTCGCAATATAATTTTTTTTCGAAATGTTTTTACATTACATTTAATAAAGAAATCTTTATTCCTCAAACAATTTGCAAGAGAACACATATTGTATAGTGGGGAATTTAAACCTAGAGGTTGGTTCAAGCTTCAGGTAGAACAAATATATCTCTTCTTCTATTATTGAAATATGTACTACAGTTCAGGCAAATTTATGACAACAATTCTGGATTATCTACTTCATTATGCAGTAGCTTGGAGAGAAATGATAGAATAGCGATTTTTCTTCTAAATTCTAGAGTTATGAATTTGAATTTATTTGAGGAAGTTTGATAACTAAGATTAAAAATATACTCTCCATGTTTTTTGTAGTATAGAAATCTTAGGATTTTTTTCTGTACCTTTTCAATTTCATTTTTATGAATTGAATAATAGGGAGACCACATTATGGCACCATATTCCAGAATGCTACGTACACATGCATTACAAAGTGTTAGTAACGTGGATACTTTTGTGAATTTGAATGAGTTCCTAATAATGAATCCAGGCATTCTATATGCTTTGTTCATCACATCTTTGAGGATATGAATTTGTTTATTTGAGGAAGATAATTCTGACAGATATTGTTATTCTTCGATACCATAAGTGCAAAATGAAAAGTATCTAAGTAGCCACTGTACTTCTGATTGGTTGAGACATAGCTAGGAATATTAAGGCATCAATAATTATGGCAACAATGAAAAAAACTGTTGAATGGTCAACAGTCGATACTTATTCAATTTTGATGAATATATTCTATAAAGCGAAAACATTTCTCAAAATTCGGTGTATCGTTGAAAAAAAAACAATTAGCCACTACACTTCCTGATGAACTGTCAAAACTATTGTATCTTGCTTGAATAAATGGACTATAACCTATTTGATATGTAAATCAATGTTACTCATGTGAGTTCCCAAGTAGCACAGAGTCATAAAATAAACATAATAACTCCTTATACCGTCTTGAAGACCTCGCATTTGCAATGTTTTAAGACCAAAAAGTTAATGTGTGTTTTATAACCTTTAGGGGTTGCTGTGATGTCGTATAGTAGATATTGGAAGATTACAATAAAGAAGTCTCAAGATGAAGTTGTACTGTGGTTTGTATGTTAATGAATTGTATGTGTCGTTGAGTAAAACTGAAAAGCAGTTGCTGTGATGTTATTATGACAATGAACTTATGTGGTTCTAGTGCATAGATTTTCGAAACGTTTCAACTACTACATATTGTATTCATGTAATGTAGTTTTATCAACCCTAGGTACTTTGGTCGTAATGATAACATTATTAGATTATTTTTGTTGCTTAGTTAGGTTAGGTTATGTAGGTATAGTTTATTAAGTTTTCAATTATACCAATTAATGGAAATAATGCCAAAGCAAAAATCTAATCTGCCTTACAAGAGAACTGGAGCGTATAGAAAAATTTTGAAAAAATATAAAGAGGAAGGAGTGCCTACCCCAAAATTAACACCTGAAATTTCCAATCAGTCTACCGGGACACTACAAAAAAATGAAGTTCATCCGGACTTATGTGAAAATGTACCTGGAACAAGTTCAGAACGTGCTTTTGAAGAAGAAAGTATGGATGAGGGTGATGAAGAAAGTATGTATGAGGGTGATGAAGAAAACTTGGAAAAATGTTTTGTCTTCAAAGAAAAATTGAGGAACTGGGCATTAGTTCACAACATTTCCCACAGAGCACTGAATGATCTGATGAGTATTATAAAATCTTTAACACAAATTGGAAATTTGCCGAAAGATTCTAGGACATTACTGGAGAGATGTAGGTATCTCGGGTAAAAATTTAAATTTTGAATATATATCCAATGACTAACGACATTAACGACAACCTGCTCAACAATAGGAACATAACCTCTATTATAAATGTCAGTTATTATTATTCTGCGGTTACATGATCGCGTTTTCCATTGGGCGGAATTGCAGAATGCTTATGCACTCAGTGTAAATCTTTTTCTGTTATGATAGCGTTACGATGTTAGTACAACAAAACTTGCCACTTGTGGTCACAACGCCTGCGTTACAACTCTTTTATGTAAGATATTGCGATGTCTTAGCGACACTCGTGAACTATTCTATTATAGTACATACCGGAGTAATTACGACTTTTCGACACAATGAGGACGGCATCCATGTTCTTCGATTGATTGATAACAGCATTGTGGCAGCCATATTGGTTCGAAAATATTCAAAATAAAAAATATGGGACCCTGGGTGTTATATCAATTTTAAAATCATTGGAGACGGGCTAATCAAGTATCTTTCGTAATATGATGAACATATTTCAACGATTAATGGGGAAAATTGATAAAATATATTTTTTCTGAAAAGAAAATAAAGATTTATTCCTTTTCATTTCCGAGGCGCACGAATTTTAAGTGAGTAGAACTGGATTTTGAACGTAAAAATGGGTTTGCTTGGTCACTAGGGTTCCTGTACAATTCTCAAACCCACATAAATGAAAATCATTTTTATCTTGATAACTATCAATCATGGCCACTTATTGTTAGTCTATATTGAGTGATATGACATTACCACAGATAGGCATCATGAATATGAAAAGGATGACTGTATTATATATTATAATAATATTACATAAAATCTTTTGAAATGTTATACATATTGTAATACCATATAAGAAAGCTTATGACCTTCATACATAATACTATAATGACTACATTATGACCACAGATGAAGTAATAATAATATTCAATACAACCCTTCTGCGACTGTCTTATATAAGCCTATAATGGTAAGTCATTACCACTACATCATAACGTCGATATGACGTAACAAAAGTGTGCCTTTTTGTCGTGTTAGCATACATAACGACGTCCGAGCATATTACAAGACATAAGTCAAGCACTTTTGCGAAAGGCTTTCTAGACGTCTATATAACCGAATTATGACCTCTTTGTGCTACTTGGGTTTGAACAGTCAGTTTTCGAAATCGGTACCCTGAAAAACTTTTCTGTAGGAAATAAAACCATATCATGAAAATTATTCAGCTTGTTCATAATTCAATTTGAGTGAGAAAAATGAACATTCGAGTCTAAAATTATTCAATATCGATTAGTCATATTCATTTTACATGAACTTCATATAAATATATGATGAATTAATAAATTGTGACATCTTTGTCTTGAAAAGTTTTACAGATTTGATAATTTTTTAACATCACAATTGAGATATCAACTTTATGTTTTCCATGTTTCCATGAAAATACATATATTTTGGTTCACAACCTCAAAATATACTCAATTATATTGGATGTAACTCATTAATTAAATGTGAAATTTCAGACAATTTTGGAGTAATCAACTAAATTTTTCCATAGGAATTATGTATTTTCGAAAGCAGGTGAAGTTTTGAGAAACTAGCATTTTTTTCCTTAAAAGGGTTCATAGATATCAGAATTGAAAATTAAAAGTCAAATGGAAATTCCACAAATATCATATTTATTATTTTTATCATGTAATCATTATTATTATTACTATTATTATAAATAATCAACAAGGTTTGAAGAAAAGTAGCAAGAGCAGGGTAAAACATATTCAATTCGATTCAAAGATAATATAAAAAAGTATAATTCGTGATAATGTAATCTTCTCAAGTGATCTTATCTGTCAAATCAAATCAGTTCATTACATCAGATGATCACAAAGAACAGTGAACGAAATTTGAGGAAATTGAAAATCTTCATCTTCCAGTACAAATTGGACAAAATTCAAAATGTTGTTAGATACCAAATAAATTTTCTGATGATGAAATCATTTATGTTTCAGTATGGATTTGAATTGCCTAATAAATCATAGTTAACAACGATCTATTCTTAGTCTCATCCATGATAGTTTCTATCAATTGATGAGGTAAAAAATTAGTATTTTGGAGAACAAAAATAGAACTACAAAATTGATTCCAAAACAATTCAGTACGTGTCAATTTATTTTCATTGTAGAGACTTTGTTGCTCACCCTGTATGAATAAATGTTTCAGGTTCGCGATTCCATTGAAGTAGCGATACCTGATGGCAGAATTCTCGGGAGATTATTGAAAACTGACACGGAAGTACCGTACCATGCCTTTCAGGACATACCCTATGGTAAAGCACCCATTGGTGATTTAAGATTCAAGGTATGTTAACCATATTGGATTCAATACTAGCTGATAATAGTTTAGTGAGTTTATCATTATTATTTAAATTATAGGAACCCGAACCAGTAGATAGATGGGATGGTGTGTTGGATACTACAGCAAATAGAAAAATATGTGTCCAGTTCGATTCAGTAACGAACGATTCTAGAGAAACTGAAGACTGTTTAGTTTTGAATGTATACACGCCTTCGGTAAGTCAAAAATTCAACAACATACAAGGTGATTCACCTAACTAATTCATTGGAAGATTATGGAGAACTAACGAATATATCAATTTGAAATTTTTGTGGCAGCTACAGCTCCATGTGATCCATTTTCTCAAAATATTTTCAATACGCTGTTAATTCCGTTAAAACCATTTTATCAAAATATTTTCAATACGCTGTTAATTCCGTTAAAACTTGAAGTGATATGAACTATGTTTTTTTAAATGGAACACCCTGTTTTTTATATTTCCGAATTCTACGCAAAATTCTGGATCTGTTACATTTTGAATCGCTCCTCTATCGTTATTTATTTTTGAGATATTTCATTTTTCTGAAAAATTTTGACAGATGGACTACAACTTTCATGATTTGATTTGGAGTGTCCAAAAAGTAAACTGAAATATCGAACACCCTGTTGAATATTTTGTGAACTGTTAGGGATACCTGATATAATACTTTTTCATTAATGTATATAAAAAGATTGAGCCCTCTATCATGAGAATTGTAGATAATAGAGTCATTTTGGTTTATCTCGAAAACAAATCACGATAGAGGAGTGGTTCAGAATGCAACTGATCAATGGCTCATTAGTAAACATTAAAATTTTAATTCCATTCAGTATGATATTAATTACAGATTTAAGAATCAGTATCTACTCAAAGAAATTGCTCGAAGTGACCTCCATTTACTTCCTGACATCCTATTTTTAAACTCTTCTCGTACTTTTGCAAATGTGTCTGCGGAAACCTCACCTGCCTCACACATTCTGCAAAAGTTGCTGAAACAAATAAACTTTCGATCAACAATACACAAATTATTAAATGTTCAAAAACTTGGACAATTACAAAAACGTCGAATTAGGGAGACTAACAAAAACGTCAGCAATTTTGACAACTATCCAGAGGCGGGGCTCGAATTTTGAATTTTAGTATCAACTGATTTAATTCATCACAGCTTTGCGTTTTGCCAAAACTGCCATAAACACAAACAAAATTAGTATCATTGAATAGGTTTTTTCGATACCTTTTAAAGGAGGTGTCGCTTGCCGTGGGGTTCCATTTAAAATTATTGGTCACGATGGCCTTGTGACGTCATCTTTGACGATTTCGTCATCTATCATCCCTAGTAGGGCAGTTTACAACTTTTAATATTCAGTTTCCAAATTTCACTTGTTTATGTATAATCGTTCCAAAGATAAGAAGGAGGAAAAGGGACTTTTGAGAAGCACTGTATAACATAGTATTTTGAAAATTCTCAACCATAAATATATCTCAAGCATAAGTATCGCGAAAACTCTAGCATATCCTCGTCACTGTGGCAACATTCTTTATCGGAATCTCTGACAGTGTATCGCCGACTGCAGGGGGCGTTGTAAGAATATGTCACTTTCATATACTCCTCATTGTAGTAGAAGGAAAACTATTTTTTGTTTCCAGTTACCAAACGGAAGAGACCCTTATCAGCCCCTTCCGGTCCTAGCTTGGGTACATGGGGGCTCCTTCAGCCGTTGGAGTGGAGAGTTCGCCTCTTTCGGTCCGGATTATTTCATCGATCAGAATCTCGTCGTCGTCACGTTAAACTACCGTCTCGGACCTCTTGGTTAGTATTTGGTGGACTTGGAAATTCGTTGGCTGACATATAGAGGGAGCTATTAGTATGAAGTGCATACGATATTCAATTAGCTCCACCTTGTGGAAAAATGGGGAAGACCACTGATTTATCAGAACATTATAATTATAATTGTTCTGTATGTCCAAAAACTACCATTCATTATTTTCAAAATTTTTTATTCGGTTTATTTCAAACATACAATTTCATGCGCCATTTTCAAAGGTTGCTCGCATTGGTGTAACGCAGTGTGACGTGCTTAACCCTACACGCCCATCGACCTTGAGCTGACCAATCATAGATAATTGTTCTACGTAAATATTGCTGTGTTGCCGCACCAAAATACCACAACTCATTCTCGGAATAAAAGATGAAAAAAATACAATATAAATGATTTTTTTTTCGCAAATTATCATGAAATGATATAGTTATCACTTATCGATACGTTTTTGAGATATTATATCAAAGAAAAGAAGAGTCATCCACGAGTAAATAGACTTAAGTGTAGCACACGTCATACGCTCATAGCACCGCCCACAAATTCCTGGATTCCTGGATTTAAAATGAAAACGTTGATTTCAAAACGCTGTAGAATCTATTTGCTTTGATTTTGATCCCTGATATTGGATGTACACTGAACCAATATCATTATTCATCGATTGAGAGAGGTTTGGAAGGATTTCATCATTTAGTGGTCTTCCCCATTGCAAAAATATATTTCTGCTTCAAAAATGGGGAATAAATTCCTGCATTTGAACGAGAACTGAGTATATTGAATAATGGAAAAAAATCTGTCACAAACTTCTTTTAGCCTACGAACCTTTCAGTTCAACTCAGTGAAATAATTCCCGAAGAGAAAAAGAAGAAATGAATTAAGATTATGAAGAAAACTAACCTAAACAAAACATTTCGGGTTTGTAGATTTATTTCAATACCAATATTGAAACTTCAGGTTTTCTGTCGACCGGTGACAACGTTATATCCGGAAATTATGGATTGAAAGATCAGCTACTAGCCCTTCAATGGATCAACAAAAACATCGAAATTTTCGGAGGAGATCCAAACAAAGTAACGTTGATGGGACAAAGCGCAGGCGCAGCCGCAGTCGGATATCACCTGATGAGTGAAAAATCGAAAGGTACCAATAATGTCAAGTTTTCTATAACATTACGCATTGATGAATGATTGAAATGTTTGTCATGGGTGTATTACATTCTTGAGGAAAAATCCATTCATTTCAGTTTCGTAGTTACGTCACATAAGCAACAGGTGCGATGTTGCCGGATCATGAATTGATTATTGAACTGGAAGAAATATTTTTGAAATAAAAGCAAGTGCTATTTCATTTCGAGTTAACATCTGAGGTATATCATTGTGAGGAAGTAGAATAACTCTAGGAATAACAATACAAAAATGTTTCGAATGAAACTTGTTATAATTACGCAGATACACAATCCTGGAATATAATGAAATATACAAGGTGTCCTAATTTTTTTGATGAGACTCCCTGTTAATATTTTTACATGATTTTGCTTCCAATCTTATCTTTATTTTTTCTATAAGATGCGACGTTGTCAAACTGCAGCAAGAAAACAAAAATTTCACGATAATTGATGGTCTATAAATACTACCAAAACAAAAAATATTATCAGTGATAAGTGAACTTATTTGATAGGTACGAAGGTAAAGGATGGTTGAAATGTCTGATGTGAGTGTCGTTTTGAATACAGGTTATTTTTGAGATAAGCATTAATTCAGGAAATTTCAATGGAACATTCAGTATATTATTCCATCATACTGTAGAACTATTTCATGCCCCAAAAATATATACTGATGATATAATCTCTGAAATTGATTGTTTCGGAGAAAATTGCATTTTTAGCAAACGATTCGAAAATTTTCATGTTTTCAACCAGCAAGCATTGAATGTGATTAAAAAATCCATTTCTCATTTTTTTTCATGCTGAATGAATATATAGGGTGTCCTGTTGAAAAAAGTGAAGTCAACGTTGCCTCGCCTTGGCTAAACACCTTGTTCATCTTGAAATATTCGAGAATTGTGTATCTGCGTAAATATAAAAACTTCTATTCGAAACATTTTTGCATTCTCATTCCTACTGCCACACAGGAATGGGTCCCCCTGAATATCAATTGAATATTAATCCTTATAAATATTTTTTCAAAATTGCTGTAATACTATTTGTCACGTGACATATATTGGAATCAATTTTCAAGTTACTGAAATTGCGAAATAACAATATTTACATTCATTTCTAGGATTATACAGGGCGGCCATCATGCATAGCAGTACGCCCCTGACGTGTTGGGCCTTACAAAAATATCCGAAATACGCTGCGTATCAATTGGGTAATTCTTTGTTCAACGATTTCAACAAGAACATGACGAGTGAAGACTTTTTGAAACTGATGCGGGATGTTCCATTTAAAGATTTGAAAGCCCACAGCGCTATATCGGTGAGAAAATTATTGTATTCAAAGATTTATAAGAAAAAGGTAACGCACAACTGATGGTGTGTTTTTTTTTATATAAAACTTCTCACGAAAGGAGACATCCTGTAATGTTCAGAGAACATCGTGAGAAGCAAGGGAAAGAAGGTAGAAATTGGTGTTCTTTTTAAATTTCTGAAGGTCGTATGTATGTATGTATGTTAGAAAAGTGAAGAAAGGGTCACGTGAACTAAGCCCCGCCTCTAGTGGCATGAAATCTGTTGTTCCATGAGACGCAATGCCAATTTTATAATTTTTCACTGACATTTTTTAGCGAAACAAGACTCTTTTCAACCATTATGTGAGAATGAAAAGAAATGATGTTGAAATATGCTCTTGAGTTCAGTGAGTTTGTATGGAGCATATCAATGTTAGACACCAGAAAAATGCATTTAGGTGAATGCCAAAATTATTCCATGGCCATAATAGTCGAGATCACATAATCATAAATTTGCTTCAAACCTGATTCAAGATCAAATATGATGATAAAAAACAGTGCATATGGAATTTCTCTGATAATATTATGTACTATCAAAAAAAATATTTTTGAAACCCTCCTCGTGACGTCAGCTGTACTAATACTCGGAGTCTGTACTACTTTTGGGGCTTCTGTGGATTTTTCAGTTTCGTCCCCGAAAATTATATAGGTATTGTGCAAGTATGTACTTACTAAAATGAAAACCCCATGTTTTATGGTTGTTATAGATTCAGTTACCGGTGAAAATATACGTGGGGCTATGAATGGTCCTTATTTTTTCGGTTTACCGATGATGTGAAAAATGTAATGAATATCGCTTGGCAACTCTGTGAAATATCATTCTGTCGCTAGCGACTGGCAGCAAGTTCGACGTTTGTTTGTACGGGAGTACTTGTGACGTATCAACGCTGAGCGTCCTCGCATGATTTTTAAACATACCCAAACTTTGAGAAATCATTTTGACGAAACTATTGCGACAAGAAATATTTTTAAAAAACCTGGGTACATTCCTCAACGGTCTAGATGTCGTGGTATGTTTTTCAAAAAATTAGTGATCTCGCTCATTATATGGTGTATAATGATCAATTCACAAATTCTCAAATCTTTATTTCAATGATTTTTCTGCTTGTTTAGCTACCTACCAGTATGGCGAACTGTCAAATACCAACCTCCATCGCATGGGTGCCAGTAAAAGAAGACCCAAATAACAAAAATTCACTGGTCGTCGGAATGAATCATGAAAATTTGAAGAATGGAAACATCAACAAGGTGCCATTATTGACTGGCATCAATTCACAAGAAGTTTTACTCTTTAGTAAGTGAATCAAAGATATGTTTAAAACTATCAGAAACGAAATAGAAACTGAACTAAGCAAAATATCTTATCACGCTACTTTTACAGTTGGCAACGTTTTCGTATTTTTGAAATCATTACCAATTATCTTTACTTCTAAAATTGAATTAGGATAGACTGTCAAAAAAGGCACATCTTCGGAACAATTATGCTCCTAGCCGATAAATAAGACAGACTGGAGCTGCCCATAATTGTTTACAGGGGACATATCTATAAACGAACGCATAAGTAATCTAAATAAATATATTCCAGAAAGATGCTTAAATGGTGGACTTGAAAGGCAAAAATAATTATTAATATAGAATTATATTATTCAACACAAACATTATTATTGTGAAAAAAATGTGGAGCACTTAATAAAACTGACTTTTGTAGCATCACACGAATTTTTTTAAATAAAAATACTTCTGTAAATTATTTTAATTTCATGTATATCAATAATTACTACTAAGTCTGAGATAAGTGGCAAGAAAACGCATAACGTTGTTAATGACTGTAATTCCTCGATTAGACCATGGTGATTGAGTGAAATCTGTAACTTGGAAGACACTTGTGATGGAAAACTTTTCAATTCGTTCAAAAGATGGCGCCACTCACTGAATTACATACATACATACAACTCAAGCTTATATAAAGCATGTAGAAGAGCTAGATATTTTTCGATAATCTGTTGTGAAGACTATATTCTCATGATGATTTATTTATTTAGTTCCTAGTCTTATTGCGATGGTATATTTGGGATCAGCCATCGACCTTAACCCCTCTTTAATGATAACTGGCAACATGAATATGAAGCCTGCAAACAGAAATCTGGCAGCAGCGGAACTGAAACCAATTTATACCGATTTGGGATTTGGATTGGATACTGCGGCCCTTATTAAAGTGAGTCACATGAAGATGTAGTCTATAGTCTATTTTTTTATTTCAAGAATAAAACATTGTTGCATCAAAAACCAGGGATATTAGCAGAATCAATACATCGTTAATTCTTACATATCTGAAAACTATCGAGAACTTTATTTTATTCTGATATTTCGACAATGATCTAAACTATGAAAGCATATATATAGTGGACATGACCAGAAAATGGTCTACTTCCATATGATACTGTAGAAAAGGTTTTCAAAGAATCTCATTGAGTATATCTTCTCCACGAAGGCCAAAATATTGATTTTTTATACTAAAGAAGCTAGCAAAGCCACACACGAATTATGACTGGGAATTAGTCTCATAATTTTAGGCTAATTTATTACCCTAATCCAGAATTTTTTGCTCTTCTCTTTTATCGAAAAATTTGTGGCTTTGCTAGCTTCGGCCGAACTCAGCAAAGCCATTTTTGAAAAACAAATATTTTTGCTAAATTGATAATGTCAAATTGTAGATCTGATTTTAGGCTAATTTATTACCCTATTTCCATTATTTTCGCTTTTCTCCTTCACAGAAAAATCTGTGGCTTTGCTAATTTCGGCCGAACTCAGCAGAGCCATTTTTTGAAATCGAACTTTTTTCAACGTTTCGATACAGTCATATTTTATGACCAATTTTAGGCTAATTAATTACCTAAGTTTCATATTTTTTGCTCCACGCGTTTTGGAGAAAATCGGTATTTTCTGATTTTCGTGTATGAGTGACGTAATCATTTCAAAATACGACTCTTTGGGAATTTCACTTGTTCAAACTGATGAAACTGACATGGAATTCGCCGCGGCGTTCTTATTTTTGATTTTCACTTTTTATATTTTTTGTTCCAGTATGCTAGCGATGCATTATTCAACACCCCTCTAGGAAGACACGCCCACCTGCAATCGAAATACACGGATGTGTATTTTTACGAATTCTCCCATAAAGGGCCATTAGGGCAGCTCAATACTACATACCCGGGTTTGTTTTCCATTTCACTTGAATCATTGAAAAATTAACAGTGTTTGAGTGTTGCAAAGTTTCGTCTGAATGTTAAACTCTTTTGGTGGATAGAAGAGTTCAGGCTATGTTCCAATCAGTTTTTTTTGTTTTTTAAGATAGTGTCAAAATCAGTAAATTGCATTTTCTAAAATAATCACAACGAAGGATGAATGTATTATTATTATTATACAATACAAATACAAAAAGAAATCTGTGCTTACATAGTTGTCATGCTTAAATTCATGTATAGACATCGGTGACTGAAAATGAAAATTATTGGTATTATTATTATTCATATAGATGTACAAAACTCTTATTTCATGATTTTACAAATACACCCAGAAAATATGAAGATCATACTAGGAAAGACATATTTTTGTCCCTCAACGCTTCCTGAACTTTTTCATGTCACCAAAAAATCACTGTAATTGTTGTCAGTGGTCACTGTATTCGACAACATACAGTAAATGTATATTTCTTGTAGGTGCTGAGGGAGTGGGTCATGAAGAAGAACTCAGATATCTCTTCAGAGATGCTAATAATGCAGACCTTTCTAAATATCCTGAGGACGATGTTGTAACTCATCAACGATTGGTGTATATGTGGTCACAATTCGTTAAAAACACGTAAGTATCAAGTGCCAGATGGATTTATAATAATTAGAACTCGTACATCGATGACTTGTTCAAATGGCTGTAGCTCACTTAGGAAACATTTTCGGGATGAGGTAATTACAGTTAAAAAATAACCCCTAGGACCTGTAGTTTCTGTTTGGACACCCTGTTTATCTATGATATTACTTGTTCCATGGAAAAATTCACCATTCTAACATGATAGATGGAATTGTAAATTGCTTATATAATTTATGTAAAGACATCTCATCACTAGAAAAAATATGTATCTGCCTATCCATGAATATTATTCACAATTATGTTTACTTATTTCAGGAACCCCACAGCTGAGAAGAATGAATTGATTCAAAATTTCGATTGGCCTAAAGTGACGCAAGATCGATTCTCCTATTTAAACATAAACTCCAGCTTATCCGTATCGGTGGATCCAAAGAACTACAAACAGTGGAGTATCATAATCGAAAAATACGCCGAAAAACTATTGGACACTTATTAGTGTGCTTTTAAGATAATATACAGATTTCAAAAGAAAATTTAGTGTCTATCGATAAACTAGATTATTATAAATTTTTCATCCACTCATTAATCTCTCGAGATTACCTCCATTAAAAACCATTTCTAAACCGCAAAAACCTTTGGGGTGATAATTTCCATTTATATATGGGGTATATTTGAAGCATGACTGACCGACTGACCAGCCTTTTTCCAATGAAACACCTTGCACATTTTCATGGATCTGCTGGAGATTTTTTCCAATCAAATTTCGAAGGAGTGTTGCTGAAAAACACTCGATTTGAAATTTGAGAAGGAAGTTGCTTTGGAATCCTTCAAGTGCTGGACAGTCAACATATATTATCTAGTCCACACAGGGTGTACACAATAGATCTGTAAAGGTTGCAGAAATACATATACAGCATACTAAATTAATTTAATCTACTGATGAAAAAAGATGAAGGTAGTTCATTATTATAGCTGCCTTCAGAGGAAGTGAAAAAAAAACCCAATCAACATAAAAATCGTTTATTGACGTATACTAAGTCAAATTGAATTGACATTCCCCGAATTAATATCAATGTTTCCTCTTCTTCTTTGGTTTATGTCTGGGAGGTTTGCTCCTTTTCTTAGCAATGATTTCACTGTTCTTTGGACAATTGACTTTTTTATGTCCCGGTTCCTTACAGTTGAAGCATTCCTTCGAAAGTGGAAAAATTTCAATGCTTGCATGAGTGAAGCCGATATTTGAAAATGTATTGAAAAATTGTACAAAATATACGAAAACATTTTTTTCTGGTTTTTTGGTGTGAAGAGATAAAAGAAGGTTCGAGACCGAGACTCATATTTTTCTATATTTCTTACACCTACCGAGTTGTATGAAATTGTCACGAACAGATTGTTATATCTAAAGATAAGAATTTTCAATTCTTATAACTTGGTATTTCATGACTTCTTCTATTCTGGTCAACCTGTCTACAAAACAATGTATTCGAGAATTTTCTAAGAGTTGAGAAGATTGTTGAAGATAATAATTAGTTATTTATGCAACATGTGCATAAAGTAGTACTTTTTTTCACGAATGGGAAGTTTGACGCGCGAGCCGTAGGCGAGTGCGGCAATCCCATGAGTGAAAAAAAGACACTTTATGCATGAGTTTCATACAATATTTTTTCTACGACTGTCAGCAATTAGAAAAATAAATTTCAGAGTTAATTTACAAACCTTGTGTACACACGTACTTGAACGTCAAAACACAAATCTAATTAAATTTGACGTTTCTAAAACGAAGATCGCGAGACAACTACAATTTGTTTTCAGCGCACTCTTATGATTCGGTGCATGTAGTTGCATCACGCCAGAGTGAAATAATGACCCGCTACGACACTTTTTTTCACGATTTTTACCTTTTTTTCACTATTACCATAAACAAGCGTTTTGCGCACAGAAAATAGTGAAATATGGTACAGTTTTTTTAACAGTCGTAGAAAAAATAATTTATTTGTTATCAACATATATAAAAATTTACACATACAAAAATTCAATCAACTTCATCAAATAGATCGGTTTGTTGCTCATAAAAAGTATGACCTTTGTGCATGAGCAAGTTAACTGATTAATCAATGAAACGTTGAAAAGTTTAAAATGATGAAAATCAAAAAATATAAAAATATAAAATTTAAGTGTGTAAAGGGAGAATGTTGATATCTAGTATAAAATTTTGAAATGTTGAAATGCAAAAATTTTAAATGTGAAAAGAATAAGAAATCATGAACATGTGTAATATGTATAAATTGAAGAAATATAAGTGTGAGATATCGATACCGATTTTTGTGGATCTATATTGAACATTTGACTTAGTTGAATTTGAAAAATGAAATTTTATCAAATTGTTATGATTTACAGTGAATCTATGAGTGGAATTTAATTATGGATCATGAAAGGAAAAATAAAATATTTATAAATTTTTTTAATAATGAATGAGTGAATTATTTCAGAGATATTCACATATATCACTGTCATTTTACAACTGAAATAATGTTGAAAATAGTATGAAATAAATGTTGCAAATGTCACTCAGATGATGACTCAATTCTTCCATTTCAAAATAATTTCCTTCGGTTCAATAACCAATTTATGATTCAGAAACATCACCTCTGTTTCGTTTGTGACGTAACTATCAACTTGAAATAAATACACAGTATTCACTAATTTATCAACTAACCTTGAGGAACACCAGATTTTGGCAAGTGTGATCTTCCTGTGCACACCTGCTACATTTGTTGCAATGCCTCCAAGTGGGTTTGACACATCTTCTGCACAGGGAGCAGTGTATATAAGTGACACCACTTTTTGAGGTGCAATCGTTACACTCAGTACAGTGCTTGTTCTCATTAGACACCCATTTATCACAGATTCCACAATGTTTGTAGCCATTTTTTGGTAATTTGATCAAACTACAAAAAAATTGTAACAGATTTTTATCGGGAAGCATTGAGAGGCGAGATCACAAAATCATAGTTAAGCATCAAACCTGCTTGAAGAATAATATAATGAAAAACAAAAATGTATATGACATTGATAAATTTCACCTAAAATTTCAACACTACCTATTGTTTGATTGTTAAAATTATTTCATCTTGTTGATATGAACACCCTCCAAAATAGTTCTTGAACTTACTGTTAATATACCACGTAAAGCCCCTGGCTTGTGGTTTTTTCTGTTTATTTGTCAATGAGTCAAATATTTAATGCCAACTTATTTTATATACTTTTATACACTTTTGTTTTTTTTCAAATGAACATTATTATTATTATTATTATTATTTTTCTGAGCAATATTTTGTTATACGAGAAAACTTTACTTCAAAACTCTTGAATTTTGTATGATTGAACTGCGAATACTTGGTGCATGTAAGAGTTGCCAGCTGTACTATTTTTTAGACTGCTAAGGAACTTCACGAAATGAGAATTTATGAAATGTTTTTGACAGCCCCCGGGCAAAGATTGACGCCAAATTTGCGGTTGACAGATTCGCGCCGTTTTTGCGGTTCACTGATTTGTATCGGTTCTGCTTCAGTTATCAAATCGAACTATAAAAGGGGGATGAATGAATACAGTCTTCAGTTTATTCTTCTACTTTGGTCAAGATGTTTGGTCTACTTGACTTTGTCGGTGCTAACTGCTCTATTTTGCTGGCTCTTCCCATAGAGATGTGGTCGACGATACTTAGGTGAGTACTATTTTCCTTTGTTTTTATATTGTTACTTGTAATATATGTCACTGTCACAAAAACTAATCTTAATTTTTCTTTCTTTACAGAGTATTGGATCCACTCTCTTTGCTGGCTGCTGCGCAATCTGGACCCATCTTCAGAGATGTTTGCCTGGGCGATAGAATACTGCGACGAAGATTGAAAGAGGCTCTTCTGTTACAGAAGAATATTAACAAGACTTTGGTGATGAACCCAAAGATGACAGGAAGACTCATCAAAGTTGATCATCATGACGCTGTTCGGCGAACTGTCGAATCAATAGAAAAAAATATTCGTCGAAAAAAACAGAATAGTCAGAAACGACAAAACGAAAAGAAAATTTCATCTATGAGGTTATAATTTTTTGTAATATTATATAATTGGTAGATGTAAAAGAAATCAATGACGAAGTAGAATTTTTTCTCCGAAATTTGGAGGGTTGATAAATTGTAAGTTTGACAACTGATATTATTAGACTATAAAAATGTTTGTAATACAATAAAATTGTTAGATTTGTAAGATATTAGGTTTTTAATTGACAACGGAGAAATTTTCCTCTGAATTTTGGAAATCGTGTTATTTAATCAAATGTTTCTAATCTCTAGTTTGACAATTATATTAAAAATTTTTAAAAACACATATTTCATCATTTGTATAAGTTCACTTTAGACTGTTTTTCTTTATGGATCACATAATGCTTAGTGTCATGTTAGTCACAAGTCTGTTATCTATTTTTATTTTTGAGTACATATTTCAATATTTTATATAAATTGAACCATAAATTATAAACATAAATGTTGAAAAGGCAGTTATCTACCTATTTTGGCCAATTCATCATATCAATAATCAAGTTGACAATTATCAGACACGACGAAGTTTAAATTTTCACGTGAACAGAATCAATTGAAAAAAAAAACATGAATTCTTTATTTCACAAAGGCTTGATCCAATTCCATAGGATCTACCAATTCAGGTCAAGGAAAGTGAAACATTGAGTTCATTCGAATCCAATCTTCTAGGGTACATCAAGGAAAACTTACCTTTGTTATGTAAGTGTATTGCTGTTTCAAAAATGTTGTTTAATTATTTTGATAACGCCAGACTCATTTTAATTTTATTCTATTGATCGATTATGTAAGAATTATCAGAATTTTGTATATTAGGAGTTTTATTTGAATAAAGATTATTATTATTATTATTATTATCATAATAGACGGTAGATCCATCAAAGGGGGTGATTCATAATCACCATTTTCTCTATCTATAGATATCGTATGTACATTTAACTCTGAAACACCCTGTATATTAGATGGAATTTTAAATATCGAGTTCTTTTGCCATAGAATTCAGTGAAAGATATTGAATTGATGGATAAATAGGTAGATAGATAGCTTTATTTCAACCGAGTATTTCATAATCATTCACAAGAGTGGCAGAATATTTTTGTCTGAGAAATACGCGAAAATAATATTGAAAATGAATGAAACATTCAAAATTAATGGATTCAAGTTCAAAACGCGATTACAAACATTTTAAAATATGCGATACACTATACATGATTATCAAAAATGGAGATAATTTCGATAAATACATGCATATCGTGATTCTGAAAAAATAAATTGATTCATTAATTTCTACATGCCCGAAAATATTCATCAGTATTGTAGGGCTCCAGATTACATACCTCAGAAATCTGCCAGCAACGACAATATCTTTTTTGTATTTCGGGAGGTTGTTATAAAATTCTATCCCCCTGTAGACGGTGTTGCGTTCATATAAGGATTTTGCAAAACGACCTGGATGATTGATCATGAATTTTATTAATTCATAAATGTAGATTGCTGACACAGTCAAAAGTTTGTTTGTCTTGAAGATTCCTCTGCAGGAATCTCCAGTATTTATATTGAAGATTATTCTGATATTTTTTTACATAGGAAATGATTATGCATGTTTTGTTGTAATTAAAATTCCAATTGGTTTTGCAATCGCCAATTCACTCACCTCAGATCCACATTGGTGAAAATCCGAACCGGCGACCCCTGTTTCCTACCCTTGGACCCATTGTGAAACGTCGCATGATTATCGTACTCCACCTTATAGTCGGACATGCGCATTCCTGGCATGGAGTTCTTGATTTGGGGCTCCATGAAATAGGGGTAGATCCAGAAAGCGGGCAAATCCTTATCGAGGCCGTTCACAGTCTTGTATTCCTCGTTAATGGTATCGAGAGTGGCTGCGATTAATTCAGTTCTTCCACCGAAAGGTGGGTCTGTTACCAACATGATGTTTTTGCCCCTAGAAAGTAGTTCGAGGAAGAGGTCGTGATGGTATTGATTCAGATCAGGGCTGGGTAGCCTTTTTAATCATCGGGTCAATTTGAATAGGTAACACTAATTTACAAAACCTGATTTATAATAAACATAAGATATATAGAAATATATGAAATTGATAAAAAACTTTACATTTCATATGCGAACTTTCATGCAAATTAAAAACGAACAGAAAAGAACACCGTGTTTCTCATCCCTGATTGATATTTGATTAACTCTTGAAATATTCGAATTATGTGGCACAGTTGCGTATATTTATTTTAGGTTGGTAGTTACGTCACACGAGGAACAGGTGTTGCTGAATCAAAAAGCGATCATTGAACTGGAAGAAATAATTTTGATGTAGAAGATTGGACTGTTTCTATTTCAAAATATTTTTTCGTCAAAACTCTTTTTTTTACAGCACCATTTATGATTTCTAGAAAGATCATGTGTTAATCATTGCACATCGATAGTAGTCCTTTACTAATATTTCGATGATTTTGAATAAATATTCGGGAGCTGTCATGTTTAGATACTTTTACGTTTTCAATGTTAGACACCATGTAATTAGATTTGACAGCTTCAAGTTAGTGTCCAACATTAACAATTAAAAAGTAACTAGATATGAATATTCATCAATTTTCATAAGAATTACAACATAATGAATTTTGATATATAACTATAGATGGTGATTCACCTAACTGGTTCATTGGAGGTTTATGGAGAACTGATAGAGATATCGAGTTCAACAAATACACATTGAATGTGCGTATTTCCACATATTTGGTAATATCTCTGTAAATATCCATATTAGCAGTATGGTATGCTTATGCAAGTCGATAGAAAATTAAATGTTGCGTCGGATAGTGTGAAAATTTCATGGTCATTCTATTTGAAATAAGGTAGTTATTGGGATTTGAAATTTCCAAAAACTAAAACTGAAATATCAAACACCCTGTTGAATATTTTGAAACACTTTGAAGGATACCTGATAAAACACTCTTTCACTGATGTGTATACGGAGATTGAACCTTAAAACGTGAAAATTTATGATAATATAGACATTTTAGTGATTCAGTCCATCTGACAAAATTTTTTGAATTTTGGAATATCTTGAAAACAAATCACGATAGGAAGAAAATCCAAAATGCAACAGGTCCACAATTCTTCGTAGAATTAGGAGATTTAAAAATAAACAGGGTGTTTCATTTGAAAAAACAAAGTTGATATCAATTCCGTCTCAACCGGAAGTAACGGCATATTGAAAATATTTTAGTACACATAGAACACATTGAGAAGTAGCATCCACCAAAATTTCAACTTGATATCTCTATCAGTTCTCCATAAACCTCTAATGAACCAGTTAGGTGAATCACCCTGTATACGAGTTTTTCTAGAAATCATGAAAATATATTGTTTGGCGACTTGGACTTGACCCCCCAATTAGGCATATCATATGTCAATACTTTAATTGCTTTTGAAGGACTTCATATTTTTGATGTCTTTCGTACAATTCGAAACGTGGTTAAAACACAATTTACGTGAGTCTAAAAATTAACTACAGAGTGGATTATTGGGAATTTTTCAAACTACAGTATAAAAAAATCAAATCATTTGAAGAATGTATATGGGGGTATTCTAGCGCATCCATTGTGCACATAAATCACGATTGGACTGCGCACTCCAAATTCTAGCACACCAAGTGTATCTATAGAATGGATCTAAACGGTGGAAGTTCAGGTTTGGCCGAGTGTAGCATTAACTTTAAGTTTAATATAGCATCGGTGGTTCAGTGGTAGAATGCTCGCCTGCCACGCGGGCGGCCCGGGTTCGATTCCCGGCCGATGCAACCTTTTTTTCATGTGAGAATTGAAATTCAAACATTTTTTCATGATTAATCAAATCACCTTCTGTACAATTCACACGTAATTTTTTAAAATCCAGTTCTAGTTTCAACACCCGTAACATCAGATGATTATAAGTTCTGGGTGAATCATCTCATTGTGCTAACAGTATTGAAATAAACAATAATTTGTGAAAAAGCATAAGTATTATATTATCCTTACTTGTTTGACTGCAAGAAATTCTTGAACACTTCAAGAGCTTCTTTGAAGAAGAAATGGTGATTGAACATATTATACCAACAATACTGTGTAGAACCAAAAAAACTGTGAAATCTCTTGTCCATGTCGAGAAGGATACTTGATAAATTTGAACAACAGTTCTGTATGTGTTCATGTATTCTTGGTGTTCCGATACAAATAATGTGCCTAAAATAAATCAAATACAGCATTGAAGAGAAAGATATTTATTAAATATTCAGTCTCTAGGAAAAGTGATACAATGCTCACAAAATAAAAATCTTGAGAAAAACTCGACTTATATTAATAGATAATTAATGAATCAAGCAATGTATATGATCTGAAGAATACTGAAGTTTGTCTCACTATGATATTCTAAGATACTGTGTGTGCGACTCTCTTCTTTGTAGATTTTCTGGTGAGGTTCTAACTATGTCAATGTCTAAATAGGCACAGGATATTGTATGGTAAGTGTTGTTTTTTTAAGAGAAGGGGAAATAGTTTGAATTTGATTCAATTTGCGTGAATGTAATATATATTTTATGTCTTTTCATTCTAGGTAACTAGAAATAAGTTACTATTGTACAATCCATTTTGTAATATCTTTTTCAATTTTATTATATGGCTTTAATCTAAGAAGTTGGGGTTAAACATTGTAAACTTTGGGACCAGTACAATATATATTTTTCTGGCAGGCAACGTTTTTGGGGTTTCTCAAAAGAACATTATATTGAGCAATGTTTTGTGTGTTCAAGTCATGACTGATGTTCTTTCAATAATAAGTCATTTTCAGCATTAATCTTGCTTCAAGATAAAGTTGGTTAGCAGTGAGTAATCTGCTTTTGTCATATACTAATTGCAATGGATAGTGCTTTTTTTAAATAGTATTAGTAAGGCATATAATGGTTGACTTTCTTGTGAATATATAATTCAAATACTTACCTATATCCCAAATTTTCAAACATATCTGTCATAACTTTCACTGTTGTGGAAGAAAATAAAAACTGTGCTTCTTTTTTCGTATTTTCCAGAGCTGGTAAAATCTCTGTGGGATGTCTCAACTGATGGTCAGTCAAATTCCTCACTACTTTATGACCTACATGTCCATCATCTTCTCTGTCGTCAACTAACTCACTACACTGGTGACAAAATAATCTTTGAGCAGGTGGTATGTTCAAGATGTGTTTCACAGAAAACAACTTCTTGTGATTGATTCCTTCCAGCATTTTTTTTCTTTCGATTTCCCATGCTTCCTTGTTGAAGGAAAGCCTGTTTTCCTCCAACAAGAAGAAATTGCATTGCTTCCTATCTCTACTAGCGGCACAGGCGAAAAAGTTTACTTTTTTGCCCTTGACATTTCTAGAAAACAAAATTGTTGGACCATGTGGACATTGTGGGTGGCTTTCAAGATTTTCATTTATTATTTCGATGTGTCCTTCGTTCATAATTTGTTTGTAAATGAACCTCTTGATTTCACTACATATACATAACCTAACAATAACGTGTTGTGATGATATATGACAGGACAAAAATATACGATCTCTGCCACAGAACTATGAATGATTCCTACGATGATGTAGGAAATATAAGGTGAAATGTGTTGAAGTAGTTTATCACGTTTTCATGCTGTCTGAAGTAGTTCTACATTTTCTCCTGTACCAGCGAATACACAAAACATGGAAGCGTAAAAATTTGAGGAACGTGCATGCCCAGATGTCAAATTGAATTTAAACGTTAACGTTCGATACTCTGTGATCTTACTTTCCATCCTGTTTTAGGTGTTAACGTGTGGTTTACGTATACCCGTAGACGGAAACATGACAATTTGTGAAATGCGCATGCCCAGATGTCAGAATGAATCCTAACATTACCGTTCATGGAACCACTTCAACTCTCTCATATTTCCTGCCTTGACGCACCTAGCACACCTTACGTTCTGTGATTACGTCAACCAATATTACCTGTGGCCACAGCCTGTGGTATCACCCAGTTTACATTCGTCAGTATAAGAAGGAGAAGAATTGGGGACAGTCCGAACTCCGAAGTGTCAGATCAGTTCACGATCAGTTTTTAAGTGTCGTAGTTTGTATTAGTTGTGTGTGCAAGACTTTGGAGTAACTTTTAATAGTGTTAATTCTGTTTGAAATGGAAACGAAAGAATCTACGACAAAATCGTTCGCTGAAAATCAAGCTGCACGTATGAAAAGGCTGAGAGATCTACACAGGTTGAGAAACGAGGCCAGGACACACAATCACCAAGAAGTTGTTGCAGAGGATGCTAGAAACAAGATGCCCAACAACTGGGAAAGCAGAAAACGCAGAGCGGAATGGATACTAAACGATCAAACTCAGAGAGAGGAGGCCATTAGTCGAGGAGAAGATTATGATAGGCTGAAGTTACTAAATGTGTCTGCTGTAGAAGCAGAAAGAATAGAGAGAATGAAGAAAAAGAAGAACCCTGATGAAGGGTTCTCTAATTTTGAGGCTGCTTCTGTTCGACAGTATAATAGGTTGGTAAAAAATTTACCTGCAAAAGATATGGAACGCTATGAAGAACAGAGGGAAAAATATGGGGAAGCCTTTTACGCTGCTCCCAATACAATTGTGCATGGTTTACATGAGGATAGGCCTGAAGCTGTAGATAATTTAGTAAAGAGTGTAGAAGACCAAATTGCCAAAAGGAATAAGTACTCCAGGAGACGTACTCATAATGATGATGCTGATATTGATTATATCAATGAAAGAAATGCGAAGTTCAACAAGAAAATGGATAGATTCTATGGAGAGCACACTGCAGAGATTAAACAGAATTTGGAGAGAGGCACTGCTGTGTAAAAACTGAATATCTAAATGCTAAAACATGTAATATAATATAATGATATAAATTATAAGATATTTTGTAATATAAATTATAAATGCACCTAATACATGAAAGTATTTGTATGTGCAAAAATGAAATGGAGATTTTTAAGGATAAACAGTGGCTATGATCTATGACTATTACATAACTATTAGAATCCCATATCAGTTTTTCTTTCTTGGATTCGCAATTATTTGTTACAAACATTCAAAAGACAGGAGAAAAAAATTTACTCCGACTAGTTTTCTAAAAGGTTTGCCTGATATCTGTACTAAGAGAGATTCAGTTCATTTATTAAGGGAAGAGTTATAAAAGTCTGTTATAATATGCAGGAATAAAAAATGAGATATTATTAAACATTATTATTGATGACAGTGTCAGTCAATTTACTATTTTTAATTCGAAAATCATATGAAATAATAAGTTCATTGGGCATCATTGCAAAGTGATTTTTTTCACAGCTCTCTTTAAACTGAAATGCTGTAGGATAGAAGATAACTAAACTGGTATAAAAAAATGCAACCAAATATGCCCCATCATTGAAATTTTGAATTATCCCCTTCTGAGAACATTTTATTGCATATTATTGATACAACAAAGGTGGTAAATACTTATCGAAGTATCATTTATATTTTTACAAAAAGATGCACTTTCTATCATCACTGGTAGGAAAGTTTACAACCTTTAATATTCAGCTTTCAAATTTCACTAGTTTATGTATCATCGTTTAAAGAGGGGACTTATGAGAAGTACTGTATAATTATTATTCAGTGGTATAATTGTTGTTGATCATGATGAAACTTGAATAATAATCGAAGTTTCGAAAAAATAAAGCAACAAAGTATATCAAAATAAGCGTTTGCTATTTATAAATCAATAAAATTTATCTTATGTATGTACATTTGAACTAAAACTTAAAAAAATATAATTTAATTACATAACACAGTTTTGTGAGCAATCATAAAAAGATGCAAGTATTATCAGCGATTTCTTTTGTCCTATGATACCCAATGATGAGTTATTCCTGTAACATTACAAAAATAAATTGCTTGTAACATTAGAAAAATAAGTTATCGAATCAGCTTACAGTGAATATAAAATGTGAAAATGTTAGTAAAAACATGATCAACCTACCTTTCGATTCATTATCAACTATAGAATAAATGCAAAAACAGTTCAAACTAGCCAGATGGAAGTTTTTTCTGGTACATCGCTACAGCGCAAGTGTTAAAAAGTCACTAAGCCATAAAATACAATTTATTAGTGTTATCACACGTTACAAAACTATCACACAGTATCTTACTTCTTGATAATCTAGGCGTGACGTGTATATGAATATTATCTCCAGGTGATGCAGAAACTACAAATAAAAACGATAATTAAAATTGCATAATTTTATTCATAACTATGCTATATAAAAACATCTCTATTATAATTAAGTAACTTTGAATAACAGCTATCACTATTTGAAAAACATTAATCAGATAAAACAACAATTTGAACATTAAACGGAATTTTAACAACGTTTCTCGTTGGAATGTTTCGAAGATTGGGATGTATACAGGGTAACCAACAATAGGATCAGAATCAGGAAGTTGTTGAATATCCTTGCAATTCCAAATCAAACTGAAGCACATCGAATACCCAGCGTCAATAGCAGGCATATTTTTTCTCACATAATTCAACGTTAATCACGTTATTTGTAGTGCTATAACATCGATTTTTCTTCGAATAATCGCAGGTTAAAAGTTTCCTAATGCTTTCAGTGTGAAATCAGTTATCGACCAGAACAAATAAAAATCGCAACGAATCTCCAAGATCATATTGTGTTTTCCCATTTTTTTACACCAAACTCTCTATATCTATATAATTTTAGTTATTTTTTATTGATACATGTTAAGATTTGACAATTTTGAATTTAGAGAAAAATATACTCAGGCACTGACTTTATTTGTGATGTTATGAGATTATTTGTGATGATCTTGTATATTTTTTGCTTATGGTCTTCTATAAAAATCAAGAATAAATTTTCATCATTCAGGATGTCCGCATTAAAAGATAAATCATTACGTTGTTATCATAAGATTTCGATTTTTATGTTATAATCCTGATGATACAAAAATCAAGTAGGAAAAACTTGTTTGTTATTTCCCAATATTGATCTAATGTTTTGAATATTTCGAAATTGAATGCATGAGTTTTTCTGCAACCAGTAGTTATGGTGAAGTTTGTGAAGTTTTTGTACTCGCAAGAATGATTTTTCAATACCAGATGACCGGAAACACAGTATCCTTATGTTTTTTGACGTACTGAACAAGAAAATCGTTATTTGGGCATTCCAATGATTCCAAAAATGTTCAACATTCGAAAGCTCCGAAACCCTCCCACTCTCGCACTGATCCAACTTATTGCAAATCGCCAATTTTCAGCTTCAAAAACCTGTCAGAGACAACCCAAAAATCCACGATGACCCAACACTCATTCTTTCCTATGCACCAGCCCCAACATGTTGGGCGTGGATCGACTGGAATCCAAACAACCCCGAGGTCGGTCCCCCCCGCCGTAAAACCCCGCGTCGCCCAAACTCACCGACCTCGAGGCCGCCCTCACGCTTTGGTTATTGAGCATGCGCAACGCGTCGATGGTAACGTGCGGATTGACCGCTTGGATGGGCGTACCGTGGAGGATTCTGGGCATTTCGCACTGCTCACAATGGTCCAACACTGGATGGTTGAGGAATGTACACAGGCCGCAGTTCCATTTGGGGCCTTCGGGGTCGGAGGCGGGCGGCGGTCTTCGCGCCGGCTGGGGCGGCCTTCGGCTGGGCAGGGCGGATGCTAGGTTGCGGGTGAGCGGGCCTTGCTGCCCCGTGTATATGTTGCTGTAGAAGGCATCGCCTGTAATCGATCGAGACATGTTTTCAGTGAAATTCAGCGTTTTTATGTCCATGAAACTAACAATGTAGGGTTAATTCGTACAAAAGAAGACATGTGTATGTGATTTTTTCGAGAAGATATAGTTGTTATTCCTTCATTGAAACCGATGGCACATCAGAGTATATTTTTCGAAAAATATTGTCTAGAATTTCCACGATATATTAAGTTTGTTCCAACAAGTCTTGAAACCGTCACAAAATGGTCACGCTCATGCGCAATTGATTTAATCTATTCAAACCGAGAAGTGATCGTAATCTGACCATCATCTTTTTGTTCCAACCAATATCGTGACTGTCCACAGCATGGTTTCAGGACGGTAATTTCGGTACATGCTCAAAATTGGAAACTGTTTTGATTCATGAGTATTGACATGTGCATTAAGAAACTCTTTGCCAAAAGAATAGGTTAGCTAACCTAGCTTTTTGTTTCGATATTTATTCACTTTCATTTGTGTTAATGATAATTTTTTCCGTTCGAATTAAATAAGAAAAAATAAACATGAGTGACGTTGGAGATACTGATTATTTTTACGAAACAAGTGAAGACAATTTTGATATTCAGTACAATGAAACGAGGGTCAAAAATCGTAGAATGTTCCATTTTCATATTATTTTAATTATTGTAATCAAAGATTATTCTTGAACAAATCAATCTTGTAGAACATGGGTAGCCAAAAACCGTCAATAAAACCGATCCAACCCTCGAATGTTTTTGTACCGTCCGAAACGGCCTCAAAACAGTTTCGAAACCATACAGAAATGTTTGTTGGAACAAACCTAATATTGAAAAATATGACAATGGCAGCAATTATCGGACTTATCAATTTGCTCTGATAAACTCGAATTATCAACATGATATTCTTGAGATATCAGTTCAGAAAATAGAAACAAATTACGAATAACTATGAAATAGTATTTTGCATTGATACTCTGTGCGAGAATCTTTTCAATGGCTAGAATAATCGATAAGTCACAAGATATCTTTCATGTGGAAAGTTCAATATCTTATAGAAATAATAGAAACTCAGCTGTCATATTTCACAACAAAAATTCTCACGTTTGGTAGACATTCTTCTAAATTTATTGAAAGTACTGACTACCAAACTTTGAAGAGGTGAAAACATTTACATTACATTACATAAGATTTTAAATTTTGTTACCTGGAGAGATATTCCAGGAAAAGGTATATGATCAAGAAGATTTAACCCATTTATGAATGAAAGCGAGCCTAGTTCAAAATACAACACAAATTGAACGATAATTCGTAAGTAAAAATATTTCTATACCTCAGTTCGATGTTTCTGATCTGTATTTTCGAAATTTTTCACTTTTCGACCAAGTTATGTTAGATCATTATATTGAAGACTCAGGAATTTGTGACCTCATGACATGATTGAAGTTGAATACATGTTGAACAATTCAATAGGACACGTTTGGTATACATTTTGTTTTGTCAGAAGTAGTCATTCTCAAAATTTTTGATACATTAAAATAATTGGAATTTGAACTTTGATTTCCGAATGAATTACATTTTAATTTTGCTATCTGGTAATGATACTCCAAAAATAATTGAACAATTCTAATAAAACAATTTGTTTCAAGAATTCCTTTTTCATTCTGAAATTTTTTGAGTCTAAGCTAAAAACTCCCTCGTATTGCCAAGCGAGTCTGTGTTGCGACAATATCTTTTTTGTAGAAAAAGCAATTTCCTATAGAAATGATAGAAACTCAGTTGTCAGTACTATTTTTCAGGAAATTTATATTTTTTGACTCATCTTAGACATTCACAAAAAATTTCATTTCATCTGTCACGTTTCTGTACCTCACCTCTTTGTTTATATCTTTGTAATTCCTGAATTATTGACTTTTTTACCAAGTTATGTTAGATCATTACATTTTAGACTCAGAAATCTGTGACCACATTTCAGTTACATCCCCTGTATAGATTTTTCCTATCATTCTACGATAAAAAAAGAAACACTAATTCATACAATATTACGATAAACAATTGAAATTGAACAATTCAATAGGACATTTCATCGATCACGTTTAGTAGATATTCAGAAGTACTGTCATCTTAAAATTTTTCGATGCATCAAAATGAAAATTAAAACTTTGATTTCCGAAGGAATAACATTTTAATCTTGCTACCTGGTAATGATACTCCGATATGCTGTGAATTGTCCTCGATAAAGTTTACAACCCTAAATTGTTCATTGTATTCCTACCTGTGGGGATATTCCAGGAAAAGGTAATGGTTAATGACTTAATCCTGTATCGTCATCAAAGACTTATGACGATGGTATAAAGTAAAGCAAATTTGGGAATTTATTCATTCTGGTTTTAACTATTGCTAGTGCCTAAACCAAATAGCTAAGATGATTTCGAATGTTCAAAATACAGTGGAACGAACATTGTGCATTCCGGAGTGGCCGACTTATTTGAAGAAAGTCATCAGCCTCATGGACAAACTGCGCAGGGAGCACGCAAAAACGAAATTCGACGACATGGAGGACATATACTTCATGTTACGCAAATACGTGGTGACTGAAAAACGCCAAATAATGCAAGAAATGGGGAATGCCAATGACAGAACGAATCGGAAGAAGGACTTGCTGGCTAAGTTGTTGGACAACCTCATTAGCCTCAATGAAAAATCGAGGTTCAGTACGAGACTGTCCTCGGATGGGGAGTTTTACAAACGTAGATACAATTTAATGAGGGCTGTGATCAGAAAGATCTTACCAATTTATGAAGAAAAGCAAGAATTTATCCGATCAAGATGATTTCTGGCGGTTATCGTAATATTGTATACTAATTTGTTAATAAAAATATTTTTATACATAATTCCTTTGTTTATTTATAGCTCTGTATTCCTGAACTTATTTATTATCATTTAGGAATCTGTGACCACACATTTTACTGACAAAGAGAAGTTTTTTTCAATTTGTCTTGAATGCTTTTCGAAATAAAACAAAGTCAATTCAATACAGCAATATACAATTGAAATTGAAAAATGATTAGACAATTATAATGAAACAATTCGTTTCAACAATTCATACAGAGGTGTGCACAAAAATCGGCCAGATCTGTAACTTCTGAATCATTCGAGATCGAAATTTGAAATTTGGTGGGGAGCAACTACATGATATTGTTCATTTTTTGAAGAGAAAAATTGAATTTCCAAAATTTTATAGAATTTTTTTTTTTGTGAAAACCAATATCAAACGACATCAAGTGACCCCTCAGTAAATTTTAAACCATGTTGAAAGTGTCCAACTACATTGCCTCACTTTGAAACTCACCATCTGATTCCAGTTCTTTGCACTGATACGTGAGATGTTTGATATCCATCAGCAATCGCTTCTCCTCGTTTTGCTGTGACAACCTGAGTCTATTCTTCTCTATCTCCTCGATTTCCCGTTTCACCGATTCCAATTTCGATTTCCGAGTTTTCATTTCCAGCCTCAACCTCTCTAATCGGGCTTGCTGCTTCAGAAGTAGAGGCGCTGAAAATCAGATTTATTTTCAGTCACAAGTACAATAAATAAACGACAATTCATAATTGTTATACCATGTAGTTATAGTATAACATCGATTGGATTTATTCTCTTTTCGATCTATTCGAGATATCTACAACTATCTAACAAACATTATGGTAAAGTTCTTTATTTACTTTACGACGTTTGCGGAGTTGTGGCACCATGTCATGCAATATCACATTCCTTCAGTGTAATTCAATGCATTTGACGATAAAATCCAACATGAAGAAATCAAAGTTGAGAGGATACAAAATAATACATTTCATGAGTTCTGTACACTTATATCCATACTGAAAATGATCAGATTAATGATTTTTATTTTCATACAGTTTCTGTTGTGCTAATGTTATATGGCATATGAAAACTATGTTATTACAGTTTTTTTTCTCATTTAAAAGTAGTTCCGACATTGATAGCGCCTTTGTGACCTTTTTGGAGGTTGATCATGAACAATTCTAGGATATTGAATAAAAAAAATGTCGTCATTCATGGCTCTGAAATTCACTGTTGCAACACTTGATTTGAAACTGTTAATTTGAGATTTGATAATCTCCTCAAATGATATATTCATTTTATGGCAGTATTTACATAATCATATGAGAGATAAGCGAAATCAAGCAGGAACGAGGTAATTTTATACTTGCTTACAAAAGCAATCTGGATTTCGATGAAAACTTTTGTCGCTATGAATT
The DNA here is from genome assembly GCA_037013635.1 of Plagiodera versicolora. NCBI lineage: Eukaryota > Metazoa > Arthropoda > Insecta > Coleoptera > Chrysomelidae > Plagiodera > Plagiodera versicolora. Next base: position 3,700,127 of record CM072993.1, on the reverse strand, counting down.
TGAAAATATTATTTTAGAGAAATGAATACTTCTTGAGATATTCCACTTTGAAGTATGAAATTTTACATTCTTTTGTTCAACGAGATACATTATATATGAAGAGAGGATCAACAATATATTCATTCTTAAATAAACATTAGAAATACAATATTCTTTTAATTATGTACATACAAGTTATATTTATCGGACATTTGCATAAATAGTTCGAGAGTTGACAATTATATCAATGGTTGACTAAATAATAATTTTTACATGCCACGAAGTAGGTATTGACAAATGAAATGTTTTTTCAGAATTGATACTTTATGAACGTTTCCTTAATATATAATTCACGTTATTGAGGAAATTAAAATAATGTGAAATGTCATTGAATTTGTATTTTTGGGTCAAAATTCATAACCACCACCTAAATTTTTTGCAAAATTACTGCAATAACGTTATTCCTATTTTATATTAATAATCTGTATGAAGTAAATATTTGCCGCCTATTTTTCATTCATTACGTTTCACACTCTATTTGTTGAAAATAAATTTTCTTGAACTAATTACTTACTATTTTCATGATCCCAAATCTTCAATAAATACATAACCATAATGCATATTGCATTAAACTTTTCATGAACTCCCTTTATCTACCATAAAGCATTCTTTCGACGTATACTTTAACAATTTTGTTTGCATGCACTTGAAATCAGTAGACTTTCAACCGAGTACACAAACTATATTTACATTACCCACTCAGTCTACTCCGGTTTATCCAAGGACACCATGGCGTGATAATTATTATTATTTATTTATCAAATGATTGTTTAACTGGTGCTTCCTTAAACTTTTCATCACCAGACAGTTGCGCATCTATATCTCGTTTTTGTTGTGAGAGGAGACCTTCTTTCCTTGAGCGTTTCCGAACAAGATTGTAATATTTCTTGACAAATTTCTTTAATAACGTGACACATTATACAGGGTGTTTCAAAATTCAGTATCAAGATTTTAGGGGCGTATTTTTCAGGTCAAAATAAGACGTTTTTGTCCATAAACATGTGTCCGCAAACGCTTCGTTACCGATCTACAGAGCGTTAAAGTTTCAACATTTTTTTATTTTTTTCTCCATAGCTCTTTCACTTTTTGAGATATTAAGATCAAATTTGAAATATAGGTTACGTTTTAGGGTTTACATCATCCAGTATGCCGAGTGATTGTAACAAGCTACAGGGAGATATTTTTTCATGGGATCAAGCCCTTTCTCGCCCCATGAACTTTTTTGTAGTGCGCCGCTGGTGGATTCTAAAATATGAAATGAATTCTTTGTTTTGTTTATAAATTTTTTTGTCTCTTGTAATTTTCACGCATCTGCGATCGTTATCGAGAAAAAAGTAAAATCAATTTTTGTGATTCGCTACATTTAATTAAAATTATCTCAAAAAGTGAAAGAGCTATGGAGAAAAAAATAAAAAAATGTTGAAACTTTAACGCTCTGTAGATCGGTAACGAAGCGTTTGTGGACACATGTTTATGGACAAAAACGTCTTATTTTGACCTGAAAAATACGCCCCTGAAATCTTGATACTGAATTTTGAAACACCCTGTATATTGAAAAAAGGGTTAATCATGTATTCATTCTGCGAAAACATTGAAAACGGAACATTTCTCGAATATTTAGATTCGACAGCATGTCATTTCGTTAATCATTAGTTGATTGACAACTGTCAAAGCACAGTAATATTTATGAAAAATCATGATAGATTATATATCTCGTTATGAAGAAATTTGGCAGGAAGTTTTACAGTTTTGATAGAAAATGTGAAATTTCGATCTGCAAAGTGGGATATCTAGAAAATCATTGATTTTCTCACGATAAAACCAAAATGAGTATGACCCAACAAATATTTTTATATGATTCAAATGCATCATCCGGTAATTTTCAATTTATTTTTCTTACAGTAGATAAGATTTTTGTGAAAAGATTATTGGATTAGTTTTTTCATTCAATATCTTACGAGTGATCAACTGAAGTAACAATTTTTTGGTATTTTTTGAAACAAAGTAGCAGCTAATTCAAAACGCACATATTTAATTAGTTTAATTCGCAGACAACAGCACTGATTGAAAAAGAAAATTATTAACCTTATTCGATATTATCAGTATCGACATAAAAATTCAGAAGCTAAAATTTGTTTGAATTAAATGGAAATTGATCATTCGCTGTAGTTCTCGCAAGATTTGAAAAAATGTGTTCTTGATTTCCAAGTATTTGAAAGAAAATCAATTCATTCTACTGTATTTCAATCTATTTCAATTCAACCACAAAAAAGCGGTAAAGTTCTCTACATCCCTCATAATTTCTTTGTCTTTGACCAACAGTATTTTCCCGAGGAAATTTCGGAAAGTAATTTTTGATCATTCTATGAGATTCGATACCTTCGTCGACGCGACCATCAAAAATAAATTATTCACGGATACGTGGGTGTCGGCGGATATTTTTAGAAAACGGTAGAATCGGAAACACCTGATTCGCTTACGACTGCCAATTGCTAAGTGTTGATACCTGTGAGAATACGAGCAGTGAAAACAGATGACAAATACATGAAGTCAGTCCAATTATTTCAGTCCATCTTTTTTTCTCCCATACCCAGTTCCCATGTAATTTTCGCAGATTCAAAATACCACAGTTTATCATTAATATGGTAGATACATTATTGTTATTCCTCTCTGATGCCTCATTTTTATTCGAGGATTTTGATACGTACAGGTTGTCTGGATGAAAATTCAAAGTTTAAAAGCTGTCCATTTTTCCAGTACCATTTTTACAAAGTTTTTGAATTCCGGCAATGCTGCTCTTTTGTCTTGCAAAAAATGATCATAAAATTCAATCGAAATATCTTCATACGCCGTTCCAACTCCTTTTTTTGACACGAGTTTTCATTGAACAGTTTCTCTAATGGTGAGCAAAAAAAAAAGAAAACTGAACATACACATCTTTATACAAGCATATAATTGAGGACAAAAGTGTTCAAATTTTATTTTCTGTAACTTTAAATTTTGAGTTGTGGTTAATATTATCTAACAGAATTGATGGATATAAGAATGGATTAGATAAATGTTGATGTCGAAGTTTCTCAAGGAAGTGTCATAGGCCCACTATTTTTAATTTTTACATAAATGATATTGAAATATTCTATTTATTTAAGCAAGATAGTTGAACAGTTTTTCAACATTTGTGAAAGTTCCAGTCAGAATCAACAAACTTCATCAGTAGATGAAAATTTTATCTCCAAGTATATTTGGCATCGTTGTGAAGTCAATGTGAAGTCTTGTCATAATTATTGATGCCTGAATGTTTCCAGCTATGCCTCAACCAATAAAAAGTTCAATGGTTATCTGGATACTTCTTACCAACAATGGTATTGAAAGATCCAAATCTGCCAGAATTATCTTTCCTGAATCTCTAGACTACACGGTTAGTCCCAAAAGTCGACGTCAAGTTGGAATCGGGCAATAGCCAGTTATGATAGTTATTAGACGAATAAAAAAATTACAGTTGTTAATTTTGAAATAATCGAAAAAATTTGCACCCTGTGACAGTTGTTTCACTCCCGTCGCTGCAAATCTTAACTTTTTGATTATTTTGTTATTGGTTGCTGGATAATGTGTGATTTCTTGCTGTCAACTGGTCTATCTTGAAAGAAAATATCACTTTCCCCCAACCAAATATTTAAAATTATCATTTCACCCAAGTTTGAATGACTGTGAAGAGAAAAAAAATACCAGTTTGTCAAGTAACATTGAAAGTTGTCGCATTCAATGAGGATTAGTATGATAGCTGCTAGAATATTTCTTTACTTGTAAAAAAATTACTTGTTTTGCAAAAAAAAACTAATTTTCAACAAGATTATTTTTTTTATTGAAAAATATTTTTAGTGTAATCAAATCTTTCCTCAAAGCCCTAACTTCATCCTATAACAAAAAAAATGGAAAATTTTAGATTTGTAGCAAAGGATTTTTTTCCGATGTCGGTATTCTTCTAAATTTGCACATTGATTTTTTTTAGACTTTTTCTGAATTCTACCATGACTTGGCTTATTGCCTAATTCCATCTTGACTCCTAGAACACCCTGTATAATGTGAAAACTTGAGAGAAAACAGCTCCTAGTGAAGAGAAAGAGGAAACATATATGATCGAGCAAAAAAATCTGAATTCATTCAAATAAATATACAGGGTGTTTCATTGATATGGTAAAAAAATGGAACTAAGAGTAGAGAGGACCAAAATATGACGATTGAGCGGAACATCTCTCATAAAAATGTTGATTGTTAAAAAGATACAGTGCGTTCAGAGTTGAAATTTCATTTGCAAATTTCTTAATATAACTTTGTCAAATAGAAATAAATCATTATTGAGCAGAAAACTAACTATTTGCTTGTCTGACAGCACCCAACTTGTTTTTCTTGATAAAATTTGAATTTATTTGTGACTTCAATATTTAAAATCGGGTTTATCGTAAAAACGGTAAGGTTTTTCGACTTTTTCCAAAAATACTTTTTTGCTCAAAAGATAACGTAGTTTTATAAATGTTCAATCGAATATGTTGATTCTTGACGGACAAAAAAGTGCGTTTTTTTAAATAAATGTAAGTGGGTAAGTGGTGCCCTCTAAGGACTACGTTAATACTGATAAAATATTCTTGTTTGCCGTCCTAAAAACCCCCAATGTATCAATTTTCAAACCGATATCATGAAAACTTTCGAAGCTATTGAGAAATTTGCAAATAAAATGTATATCAATAATTTATATAAATAAATAAAATATAATAGATAAATAATTTGTGTAATCAGAACAAATCGAATACTTTCAATTCAAAACTGGTACCATGTAACACTAAAAATAAAAAAAAAAGTAAAAAACCAATACTCACATTCCGAGCTAACCGCCAAATCGTCCAACGACCCCGTCCTCCCGAACCCCGCCTCCTCCCACTCGCCACGCCCCGCCCCCTCCTCCGCGTGCAGACTCTTCGGCCTCACTCTCACCGACGACACGCTGCCCCCTGCCGGCCCCACCGTGATCTGCAACCTGCTTTGCAGCCCCTTGGCCGAATCGAAGCTGCTCGTCGAGTACGTCAACGTCGAGTTCTTCGATGTGATGTCGATGGGCGTGGTGGGCGTGTCGGTGGGCGTTCTCAGCGTCAGATTGACGCTGGTGAAGCTTCGCGGGGACGGGCTGTGGGCGGCGCCTGCAGGGGGCGGGGCCAACCACGGTTGGGCGGGGACTAGTCGGGCGATGGAGGTGCGTCTGGTGGTGGGCGGGGCGTCGTGGAGGAGGTCCAGCGAGCAGTTGACGTTGAGGGAGAGGTTGAGATTGCTCGTGGGCGGGCCCGTGAGGGTGTCAGTCGTTTGGGTGGGGGTCGAGCAGGTTTCTTTTTTGGTTGGCGTGGGGTCCTGGAAGGATGGTGTTTTGTTTTGTTTCTAGTTTGATGAAAATTATTTCGCACCAAATCTGCCTCGAGGTCGAATACAGGGTGTAACAAAATGGGTGTGAAACAGCTTAGGAAGTGATTCCTCATCTAAAGAGAGATTTGCGAATGAATTTAAGATTGCAGCGCCAAACTGGGCAGTCAAAGAACCATAAATGATGACATTGGATAGTTTCATTGCATTAGGTTTTCTAATTTTCTCCTTTCGTGAGAAGTTTTATATAAAAAAATATATATTTTTTTGTTAATAAAGTGTGAGTTTATAATGAAAATAAAGACATTTCAGACTTTTGCAGTTAACTTGGGCGTCAATGTTGTTCTTCTCTCACATTATTCAAAAAAAAGTTGAAATTGTTCTTGATTATATATATTTTTTTTGATATATTACTCTCTGCATTATATGTTTTGCAGTGATTCAAGACATTTGATTTTATCCTTTCAATGCTTTATATATTTCATATTGGCGATTATAACTTTATCATAACTTGGTTTTGATGTGTTTTTATGTATTTATTTGTAATTTTGGTGTTGTGTTCCTGACTATTTCTTTACAATTTGCATTGTCAAAAAGGTAAATGAAGTATATTATTATTATTTATTATTATAATGTGTATGTATTTTCATTTTTCTAGAAGTGGTAAGCGCTATAATTTGTTTTATTCATTATATTGGAAAAATACAAGGTTGAAATACGAAATGTATACAGGGTTCTGATAATTTGTTTTGTTTTTAGATTCGAAAGGCAAGATGTAGTTTGGGGTACTTTGAAGGCACAAACACTTTCAGAAGTGTTCATGGAGGTGAAGAAGTTTTGAATGCTGAACATCATAATATCATGGTGACAAGAAAATTGAATTATTTCACTGCTGATGAGATAATGGTTTATGTTATGGAATGATTTATGAGTTTATAGTATTTGTTTTTTCGGCTGTTTTTTGGGAAGTGCCAAATAAAATATATGATGTGAGATCTCGTTTCAATTTTGTTGAAACCTGAGCAATACTATGCTCGACTGTGACCTTTAATCTAAACAGAATTTCATCTATTTATTCACAATATTTCACTATCAAAGCTTGAGGAAAAGCATGGAAATTAATATTGAAAGTTTGATTTTACCAATTCATAGTTTCACAATCTTTCAAGTATTCAAATTCAGTATAAAATCAACAAAACATAATACCAAACACAAGAACATTTTCTGTTATTTTTAGTGCCACCAGGTGGCGTATGGCTTATGGGGTCTTTCATATAAAGAAACTTTATTGAAGCATATCTTGGTAAGATAAAACTTCTTGAAAGAGGAACATAAAATTTGTTTCTTATTTTCTTCACAAATTCCACAACTTTTTTTTCTACGAAACTGAAATTAACGTAACATTCGTGTTCATTCATCTTTGATCTTATTTTGATGCAGGTTGTTACTACAAAAAAATAATACTAGTCCATTTCGCATTTATGACAATATAATCTCTGCAGTGAGATACATCGTACGTTTTGTTAATTTTATATGAATTTTAGAAAATGAGACATAAATCGGCTTGTGAATAATGACATTTTTTCCCTGAGAAAAAAGTACTCACTAGAAAAAAGTAATTTCACAGAGATAAAATGTCAAACTTTTTTCCCGCCACAGAAAAAAAAATCATTTAACCATCGCTGTCCGCTGTCGATTAGCAGTTAGCAGCTTGATTTCTAAGCGGTCTCCAACAATGGGAATTTATTCTGGCAAAACTACTGACTAAAAAAATAAAAAAAAAACTGGGTACGTTTCTGAATGTTCTGTATGGTATGGTAGTTTTTTCTGAAATTAGTGATCACGTCTATTATTATGGCTACGAGTGATTGAGGTGAAAATAAAAAAAATATCAATTTTCGTCTTCAATTTCTTTGGAAAACCTAGAACTTGAATTCCATGGATCTGAACGAAGATAATCGTATTTTTTAGATGAATGAAAGTTCAAATCGCTGGAACTGGACTTGAGGGCAAGTTTGATATTTTTCGACACGCTTTTTATACTATAATAAAAAAACTGTTACTGAAATAAAAACAGAAAAACATCTTGAACTAACCTGACTCAACCGTTTCTGGGCCTCCGGCGATCTATCCTCCAGCTTGGGCTCGTCCCGATGACTATCCGGCGACGACTTGGGCGTTTTGACAGCCGCCAACCGTTTGACACTTGACGGTGACAGCGGCGGCTTGTCGCTAACCTCCGAATTCAACAGTTTGTGCACGTCCTTGCACTTTTCCGAGAGCCGAATGTTGAATTTCTTGGAAAGAGGCATCGCCTCGACGTCGCGACGCTTCACGTCCAAGTGGGTGGGCCGTTTGGGCGGCGGCGCTCGAGGGGCGGATTCCATCGTGGCGGGGGGTGATTCGAGGGGGCGGTTCGACGGCGGTGGCGGAAGGGGTAGGGGTTCTTCTGGGGGCGTAGACGAAGCAGCGGGTCGGCACATCTGCCCTGTGTCGGGGTCTTCCTAGATATTGCGAATTGGTGAATTGAATTGTTGGTCAATTTATTTCAATCGACGGAGATAGTCCATAGCCCAAAGTGGAGTGATATATATTGAAAAAGAACGACAAAAAACTCAAAGTCTTCTCCACATAATAGTAGGTATTCTTTAATTAGGACTGCATACATTGTAACAGTCCTTTTTGTATGACTTGGGAGTTTTATCTCATATTATTTCGTCCAAATATGTAATGACTTTGTTTATATCCATGCGTGGTTTTCAAACCTAGCATTCTTCAAATTGTAGTGACACTGATGATGATCACAGCGTTGATCGAAACATGTTTGTTTATCCTTTTTGATAATTAAAGAATACCTACTATTGTGTGGAGAAGAGTTTTTTGTCGTTCTTTTTCAATTTATTTCAAGTTGACAGTTTCGTGACATTAGCAACAGGTGCGATGTTGCCGGTTCGTGAAATAATCATTAAACTGTGAGAAATGATTTTGCAGATGTTCTCAGTGGCAAGAAAAACAATATGTAATACAATGGTGAATGAGAGTAGCTTTGGAATGATTCATTTGGTGGGAAAACATTGGTGCCTTTGCTCATAACGAAAAAAAAAAAAAGAAATGAAAATCCAAAAGAAACACCTCGATTACAATACGATTATACGAGTACATTTTACACATGCATCTCTCATAGATGTATTTCATACAATAATATCTTATCCCAATCCCAAATCCTGAATAAATAGACTATAAAAATGCTGTAATATACAGAGTGGCCCATTTGAAATAACAAGGATAATTTTACTTTTTAGTAAAAGCAACAGCGCTGTATCACTGATAATTTTCAATCGATACATCACAAGTGCTTCGTGCCATTTTCCGTATACATTTAAGGTACCACCCTGTAAGGCAATATGATTATGTTGATCCAGACATCTTTCGTAAAAGTCAAATTCATGTCATAATATTATAACGTGCAGTAAGTGGTTAATTTTAGCTTATTGTTTGTAAGCCGTATAAATAGATTCTCGAGTATATAAAATGTGGAAATGATAGTACTCAACATAGCATTGTTCCTCAATCTACTCTAATCTAAGAAATAATTGATTTTGGGTATGGTGATCTAATGATAGGCTGTTGGATGACCAATTTTCATTTAATATTTTAATTGTTTGGTTACCAACCTCAAATATTTATTCCGAACAAATAATTTTTAGTCTCTCCTTCATCGATAAGAGTACTAATGCATTTGACGTAGTCAATAGAATATTTTTTTTATACGTGTCATTAAATAATCAGTGACTAACAATCATGGATTTGTCAGTGATTATTTCTGATTGTAGAATCCGACAAAACTCGCAATATAAACTGTGAATCAGATCCTTATCTTGATAAATATCCGTACGCATCATCATTATCTTACGCATTGACAGCTGTCAGATTATGTCATCTCTGACAGCTGCCAATTATGTCATCTCTGACAGCTGTCAATTATGTCATCTCTGACAGCTGCCAATTATGTCATCTCTGACAGCTGCCAATGTCATCAGTCATTTGTCATCGATATTTCACCACTTTGAAGATTTTTTGTGGATGTTCTAATTTCAATAGTTGCTTATTTGTCAGGGATTTTACGATGGAACGTTGGACGATATTGATTTGATGAAGACAGTTTGACTCTGTTCACTGATTTTTCTTCACAAAAACTAATGTTTTACTGTCTATACACACGAATTCAACCGTTTCAGTTCGAAACGCTTCTAGGTTAAAATCAAACGATTAAAAACGCTGAAAACAACTGAAACAAAGTTCATTGAAAGGTTTTCCAAAAAACTATTGTTGATTGGCCTCATTAAAAAACACTACAACTAAAGCGTGATTAGTTGACAAGTGACATCTGACGCGCGAAAAGAATATTCACCTTGTTCTGTTCCAAGGCTTCCTCTAGGAGTCGAACGAGGTCGCTCTTGAGGCCCTGGCCGTTGGTCGAATCGACGTAGGCGGCGATGCAGCTGGTGAGCGCTGCGTCGGAAGCTGCGGGATACAGCTGCTTCAGCTCATAGAACAGCTGCATGTTTTTGACGTTCGATGAGCTCGGTTTGCGTCCGGCGAACATGACAGGCCATTATGGTCCGTCTGAAATGCGAAATTGACGGTTTCGGCAACGGTCTTACCTACAGGTCTGCAAACTAGGGCACTTGACTTTGGGGGTGATAACGTTTTCGATGAAAAATTCGCCATATTTATCCGCTAGGAGCGCTATTGTTCAGGGGCAAGATTAATCTTTGACAGTTCGTATTGATGGATAAACTTATTGGCCAAAATGCATACTAACGAAGATAAAGGGTGTCTCAGAATCTGCTCCTTTTCAAATAAATATTTTTAATAATACTAAGTCTTGATATACTGTTCAAAGATACCATAATATGTGTACAAATTATCAGATCAATAATTTTGAAAGTTGTCTCAGAAAAAAAATCTGGAAAATTCATTTTTTTTTCGGCATTCTAACTGTATATAACCCCTTAATTCTGACCGATATTGCCATCCGGACTCTTTTGGCTACAGAAATGCAAAACCAGAAGGGCTACAACCGCAACACCCTTTTCCAGCAAAATGGAGCCACTTCACATGTTATTAGACAGCTCCAGACAGAGCTTTCGAATTTTGTATGAGTATCAAACAATAGGTGCTGCTTGATATGAAAGTGTATGTTTTCTAAATATCATACAAGGTGTTGCATTTTTCGAGGTCTCAATCCATAAAAGCCTTAAGAAAAACTTGCTCGTACGCCACTGGTGAATTTCAATTATTTTTCAAGTTCTTCAACCGATCACCTGAATTTTGTCCTTCTTGACTTTTAGTCGAATTCCGTTCAGTTTCCCCAGAAATCAATTGATTTGTGAATTGGCTCAAAGTTACATACTCTGAAATGTTCCATAAAATCATATTGTCTTTTCGTTCAGTGAAAGTGAGTAGATCAAGCACAATAAAAAAAAAATTTTTTTTTACTTTCAACACCCTGTAACTTCGCTAATAATCGAGATCGGATACATGTTCAAAGGAAGTTTTCTCCTTATTTCGTTCCAGAGAATACGTACCTGAAATATTGCCGTGCAATTCTGAAACACCCTGTATAATTCAGATTAAATGTACTTGAGCGATGATTTCGACTTTTTTTTAATGAATTGACAGAATATCTATTTTCTTTATAGCTTTCTTACAGTGAAACATTCTTGAGATTTTGTTAGTCACATGATGTCATTCATCGGTAACGATATTTTAGAAAATCATGAGTCGTTTTGTTCTGAATTTTGACGTTTATGCCAACAATATTGTTGCAGTTGACCCTCAGAAAGCTCGGTACATAATTTGACTCACCCTGTATTTAGTCACATGAGCAACAGGTGCGATGTTACCGGATCATGAATTAATCATTGAACTGAAAGAATTTATTTCGAAATAGAATGATAGACTTTTCTGTTTTCAGTTAACATCTGTGTTATATTCCTACATTCATTTCTTATCATTATCCAAATGTTTCTGGTTGCAGATAAACAATAAAACAAGGATGTATAATGATACTACTGTAATATCATTGAACCAAAATTGATGTACTGCAAACATTTATGCACATGATTATTTTTCATTGTTGGAATGTGAAAAATTCGCTTCTCCAGACATTTACCATCACAACTGCACTTTGAGTGATTTCGTACAACGTGTTAAAGAAAAGTAATATTCAAAGAGGTGACTAATTTTCAGAAAATGAACTTCTTATAAACCTAAGTTATGAAAGCCTGATCTCAAAAATCAAAATAAACCTCAGATAATATTGTAAACATGCTACATGTCTTCTATGCATCAATTTAGATTTTTTGATGTATAACATTTTTCATTTTCTCTACCAGTGACGTTTCTACGGGTTTTGTATTGAATATTTCTGAAGAAAAAATATTACGCCATTGCTTCCTTTAGAAATAAAAATTACTTTAGGGCAGATTTCCCTTTTTGTAAAAGTGTCCTTCAAATACACTTTGAAGTGATAATATGACAATGGGTTTTTAGTAAATGGTTCGTTTATATCGAAATAGTAATGTTGGTACCCCAGAGTCAGTTGAAATTTTATCAGACGACGGTTTCCTAGACAAAATATTAGAAAATCGAAGTAACTCCACGAACGTGAAAATTCAATCTGACATCGGGGCATGCGCATTTCTCAAATATATACGTTTTCGTGACTTGTAGGGTTACGTAGACTCACGTTATTTAACGGGCACAGAAAGATGGAACGTTATGTACAGTTTAGGTACATCATGAACGTTATGTTTCCTACGTTAACGTAGGACGGCTTATGTACTGCGATTAATTCAACTCCATATTGTTGGGTTACGTTCTGTCTCTGTTTATCTGTGTGTTCGATTACAGTATAACTTCATCTTTCTTCGTCCAACAAGTAGATGAAGTTCCGTGATTCATTATCAGATATATTTTGTCCCAAAATAAAAATAACAGCTTTCAGATTAGAAGATCGAATAGCAAACATATGAGCTGAAATTATAGGAGATGACATCAGTAAACAAAAATTACCTTTTTTGGAAAAGTAAGTAAGAGAGGCATTTTAATAAGGATTCCTAGGTATTTATTCGAAAAAAACTTTATCTTTAGCTCTAAAAGGAATCGATCAACATCATAAGGTATCCTTCAAAATTTGAGGAAGGGTTCAATATCATTATGAAATCAGTCCTTGGATATTTTCATAAATATTTGAGCAAATTTGATATCCTCATTATTCTTTCTCTGACTCATGACCTCTTGAATATCACCATGTTTTCAAGGAACACCCTTTATAATATTGAACTGAAATATTTCTATTGCAATCGAGCATCTACAGACTTTCGATTAGATTTTCTATTTCCTGATTTAACATTTCACCTCACAATTTCTCGAAAGATTCACTATAATGTGATAAGCCATATCTATTGAATACATATCTTAATAATTATTGAAAGTTCATTGATTTTTGCTAGGTTCATTTTCGAAAAGGACATGTTACTTTATATTAGAAAATGTTATGTTATATTCATCATGAATATCAGCAAGTCAAACTTTGATTATTCATTACAACATTATAATTACCGACATTACTTTTACATAAAGAACCAGTTTTTGAAATAACTTTCTATATGTGCAGTAACTTTTAAGAATTGCCACAAATGACTGATATTTCAGCAATTAATAATCGTTGAGTGACAGCCTTGACAGTTTGAATGGTGAATAATGTTATTCACTATCAGTATAATAGAATGATAATTTATAGTTGCAATTTGGCCGACTCTAGCATGTTATCAGAATCCAATGATGTGTTCAAGTCCATAAACACATCTACTAATGAATGATACTGATGACTTTTTCTTGAAATAAATAATAGAAAGTTTCAGTTCAAATATATCAATAAACACTGATTTATTTACAGTGTATGTGTGTCTAACAGTCAATAATTACTTTATTCGATGTTTATTTAATGTGAAAACTGAAATAATTCTGAAAATACTTCATCTACGAGGTGTTGAACATCAAAATAAACAGTTCAAACACATTTCGAAAACCCCAAAATAATTCTTACTTTATCCACTGGACTACTACATTTGCAATTGTGAAAACCCGACATTGTGACCACAAATTGTTGACAATACAAGTAATGGAATATAGCGAACGTTCAACCAAGAAATAAAATTGTAAAACATTAATTATTGCTATCAACAAATAAAATGTCAATTCGCGAATGATAATACAGATGGAGCCAATACGTGTAGGCATATGTATATGCATCCAGTTACGAACAATAGTCGGAATTATTTTCGGGCACCGTCTTGTTTTCACCGATTCATAAAATGTTGCTGTTATTTTTCAAAATCCAGCGGGGGCGGTAATTTGACGTCACACTTGACGTTTGGCATACCACGATCGTCAGTGGGCGAATACGAATTATTCCAGGTGAAGTGACGGTGTACAAAAACTTGCGAAATTGTCACACAAAATAAGTGAACGATAAATGGATACTTACTTATAGAAAACTAACACACCACAAGATACAAAGCGACACAAACTGGCGAAACATACCAAAATCAGAAAACAATCGAATGTTTTTGAGGCACACAGTACACACTAAGTTTATCACAGCAGTAGCACACGACAAGAACAGCTTCCGACACAGAACTGAACCATTATAAAACAATTATAGCGAGGTATTTCTTAGATAAGTCGGAGATAAGGTTTTTAAAAAAAATTACATCGCAACCTTTATGTTATGGAAAACCGAGAGATAGGAACATAAATAGAACATGGTGAAACGTCATATGAAAGTGTGATCTGTCGCGATGTTGCCAAGTTTCATAATTATTCGTCGGAAGCTCTTATAAATTATAGTTTTTATTTTACTTTCACCTTGCATTATGAACATGACGTTTCACCAATGAAGTGAAAATTGAGCCGAAATATTTATCAATTCATGCTACGATTGAATAATAATACATCAATGTTTGTATTGTTTTTGTGGTGAAGGTTATATTGTTCCAGAATTATTTATACAATATTCAAACTTCGTACCCATAGAAATCGGTGATGCTTCACACAGATACTGATTAATTGTTTATGAAAGATTCAATTATTTATATTTTTCTATGCAGCATCATTTGATTTCTTGTCACTGGGAATGCTATGTTATCATCAGAACAAAAAGTATCATCTGTTGAAAACCGATTCCTATTGTTTTAATCATTGAAACGAGTACCCCATCGTATCATCCGGATTTCTGAAAGACTTGGCAACTGTGCTCAATCTCCAACACTCCATGATGAATGTGAATTAGAATAGTCAACCGGATTGGTATGCAACTAGCAATACAGGTAGTACCGCTATTCGATATGAATAATAGGCTAGTCAAACACATACCTCTTTATTCAATTCAGATAAATATGACTATTGAAACCCAAATAAATTCACCTCTACAACAAAATGGATAACTGTATTGAAAAAACATCTCTCATAGTTGACACATATTTGAACAAGTATGAGAATAATTCAATGAGTAATAATTTGATATATGTTTTGTTGAATGAGTTGGGGTTATTTTGAAAATACAGGAAAAATACATTCGTGTTCAGCCTTTTACGTTTATTATCCATAATAAATCACATAGATATTTTCTCAATTTAACAATACTTTCGTATGTATAAATAAATTTCGCAATGGTAATCCACTGAATAATATTCCAAAATATGATGTTAATATTATATGATAATTTGAAAATGTTTTTAATTGAAAAATTTCATTGAATATTGATCCAGAGTCTTTTCAATATTTCAAATTTGTTTTTCAGAATTCGAGTAGCTCTAAAAAGTGAATTTCTCGACAATAAAACGTCAATCATATGTTTTGCTCGTTTTCTCATGATGGCAAGTGAGTTGCCAAAAGATACACATCTAGTTTCTAAAATTGTTGTTGAGTTTAGTAAATCAACATCAAAACCACGATGTTCAGAAAATGCTCTCTCAATTTTTTCTGGACCGATGATAGAACTCAATAATCGTCATGATCAATGTACGATATATTCATTTTCTGTAATAAATCTTCAGCTGCTTTCTTAATTTTATTGTCTTGGGCTCCTACAAGAAGAACAGCTCCTTGTTTGAGAATAGTAGCTAGTGGAGACAATTTTCCTGGTGATAAGCTACTGAGAAGTTCCAAACAAGCCTCCATGGTTTCGATTCTTGTCACACGATATGCCTCCGAGTCCTGAAAATAAGAAATTGATAGATATGACTTAGTTAACACCTATGGATTTGTCAGTGATCAAATATGATTGTTAGAAAGCACATTTTTGATAGGAATAATTTGTCATTAAATCGAAATCGTCCAGCGTTCTAGTGTGGAATGTTTGATAAATAAGAAACTGTCGGAATTAGCGCAGCTGCTTTCTAACAATCAGAAACAATCTCTGATGATTGTTTACTAAAAATTTTCTCATAATGAATATAATAAGTTCCTTCAATCAGCTTTTATATACAAGTATTATACAAAAAGAAAAGAAAACTATATTCTATACAAGGTGTTCCTTAAAGATATGCTAATATTTGAAAGGGTTATTCTTAGACACATTTTAAGAAAAAAACTTCCTATGCTTCCTAATCATTTCATCGCACATTACACCAAAACGTTCGATCTTTGATAAAAACATTTTTTTCCGTTTTAAATATCGCAGAATCATATCGTGTCATACATCGTTGTATTAGTTATAAAATATGCTATTCAATACAGGGTATTTTTTTCCACGGGCCATATAAAGACATAAAGTTGATGGTGATTTCTCCGAAACGAAACGTCGTACGGTAAATCTCTCAACGCTGTTTTGTAGGGATCAAAAAATGGCAATGAGAATGTGTCTTTTGTTTTCATGTATCTTTTCAAATAACGTCAGAAAAAAATTAAAACGAAATCGGCAAATTTCGTTTTTTCAGGCATATCTCCGGAACTTATTGGAATTTCGAAACTTTCTGAACGACACATTGTTAGACTTAGAAATGCGCATCTTTTCTCTGATTCAACCATCTCCGTATCTCTTATGGTTTCCGAGATCCCCGTGATAGACATCCTTATCTTGGACACAGTGTATACATTTTTGTGACTTTGTGGCTATCAATATACAATTGACTATGGTCTAGTCAAATAAAAGTATGCTATTTTATTCTAAAACACCTTGATAGAGGATCGTATGAAATTTCATCGAAATCGATCGAGCAGTTTCGGAGATCATCTGATTATTCGAAAATGACAAAAAATGGATCTGAAAATTCTAGACTAGATACCTACCTCAATACAAGGACCGTAGACGAGTGGATATGCGCAAAAAAACTGTATATCCTTAATAAGAATAACTTGTGTCAACATCTCTAGTCTAGTCTAGACTAAAAAGAACTAACCTTGAAAATACTCATAGCTCTCTGCTGTTGAATCTCAGCCGGCACGGGCTGCGGGGGCGGCACAGCCGCCGAAACAAAAGGTCCCACCCCTAAACCCCCCGCACCCATCTTCAAGCTACCCCCAGTCTTGCTCCTCACTGCTAACCCATCCATCTTCTTCTGGGTGGCTTCCAAATCGTCCGTAGACAAAGACGACCTCATTTGCATCAGAGTGTTTTTATCATACTTGATAGCATTCAACTCGGTCTTGTACTTCTCATACACCAGCTTGGTGTATTTGGCTGCCAACTCGTTGGTTTCGTCGTCCGTGGAGGTGGTCTCCATGGGGGGTTTCTGTAGGACGTTGTCGTCCAAGCTGCAGCTGTGCCTCAGTTGTGTTTTTCTGGGGAGCTCCACGGCGATGTTGTCGTCTATTTTTAGGTTAGGTAAGGTGTCTTTTTCCAGGTAGCTTTCTGAGTCGGTGCTGATGCTTAAAGTGTCGTTGTCTTCGTGTCCGAAGTCGGATAACCTGGAGGAGGGGGGTAATGACGTCACAAGGTTCTCAAAGAATTGTTCTTCATTTCCCCCAATACGTAGATACGTATTCAAATTGTATATGGCAACACAGCAGTGTTTTGAATCTCGTTGATTTCGCTCCCCCTTTCCAATTTCTAATTTGAACAGCTACTTCAATAAACCAGTAATGAAAATTATGTATTAAGGGGGTATTCTGGTCTAGAAAATTGAAAAATCAATTTTTTCGCATATTTCCAAAGCTTAGACTTTCAAAAATATGCTCTCGAAAGGATTTTCCAAAATTCGAACTATGTTGAGAGATACAGTGGATTTTGTGACGCGGCACTTAAACCGGCCGAGCGGAGTGATCACACAATGAATGGCAGATGTTTTCCAGGAATTCTTTTGTATCTAACTTGAGCTCGTAGTATACCCTTTTAATTAAGTTTTTATACGTTACAAGAGTACATGTGAGTTTGCAAGAAAAACGTGATTTGTGGATTGTCGTTATTTATCAATACGTCATCACCTCGTCATCATATGGAGGTAAAACAACTCCTAATATTCCTGTTCTGTTAATTTGTATTGTATTTGTTTTTGGACTTTTAAGTTGATGATTCGTTGTCTAGTTCATTGAATATAAAGGGGGTTATAGGGGCAAGTGAATAATTTTATTCAGAAAGTTTACTTTAAATATAAAAATTGACCTGTTCCAGAATTGACGAATTCGGCAACTTGTAAACCGGGATGCAGCAATATCAACGGATTATTCCCTATTCCAAACTCACCTCCAATAAGGCATTTTATCTTGGAGTAGTGCTGCTCAAGTACATTTATCCAAAATACTCATTTTACAAAAATCAGCTATCAGAAACATACTAGATTCAAGGTGGGATTCTAGTTGCAGACCCCAATTCCAGGAACTCGGTATAATGACCATATATGCCCTAATCATATTCTATAAACTTTTGCATGTAAAAAATAATCTAGAATCCTATACAACCCACGAAGAGATACACGACCACAATACAAGAAATAAGGATAAAATAATTCCTCCATATAGAAGGCTGGAGAGAACTACCAAAATTGATGCTGATCTCTACAACGTCTTGCCATCTCAATTCCGTAACCTACCTCTGAGAAAATTTAAATAAAAACTGAAAAATATTTTATCTTCTAACTGTATATATAACTACCAGGAATTTTCACAATTGATCATGCGCAGGAGAAACTTGTTCACTACAACATATTAGTCTACGTATACCATATCTTCATAAAATTATTGCACTAACTGCATTTTTATTGTGTTATTCTACTTGTATATAGAATATTAATTAGTGGTAGTAATCTAATTCTCAGTGTACTTTTTCAACTATGTATGTATGTATCGTCCATGCATTAACCATTAATTATCTATATTTTATATTTACAACGATTTAGGATTAGGAAACTGACATGTCTAAAAAATATCTATTTTCTAAAGACAAATAAAGATTGATCTATTGAATTCTCCATTTGAATTTATAATTACGTATAAAATGAATTTATCCGTTACTTTAGGACCTCACCGTATATAATCACGTTCTTGATGCGTGATCATTGCGTGCTACACTGTTTACAGATGAGATGACTCCACGGATTTGAAAATTGTGCATATACTCTCAATATTCTCAGTTTGAATTACGTTAAATAAAGAAGAACCGAGAAGAAATTCGATTTCTTCTTGTCCTGTGTGTTAAGTACGTCGTTACTCTTCAGTCTATGGAAATTCATATGTGTTCTAAACACTATCATTATCCACCAATATTCTTCTGAAATGAGCTATGAATATTGCGACATTATCAGTGTTTTATTGTCTTTAAATATTGTTTGAAATTGTGACCAAAGAAGAAGTATTTTATATTGCGTAATTAATTACCTGAAAGGTTGTAATGGTTTGACATTAGTACTAGGAACTACATCATCGTCATTGTCGCTGTCTTCTCCAGCTTCTGGTATCACCAACGTCAACCCCACGTATGACTCGCATAGCCCGTTCCATTTGGTCTGCAACTCTTTCAAGAAGTTCTCTACGTAGTCCAGGTCCGTCAGGCATTTCTTCTTCTCGACACGCGCCAGAATTTCTTTGAGGCTGCTTGGATCGATTGAATATTTGCCTAGAGGAATATACAGGGTGATTAAGGGTTCTAGAGACGAAAGCTTATAGCAGAATCCTTTCATAAAAATATGAATAACAGTGAAAAACCATGTGCTTGGAATATCTTGAATTATTGTGTATCCGAAAAACCACCTCGAATCCAAAATAGAACTCTGTTACTCCGTGTAGTCATCCCTTACCATCCATTTATTTAAGGTTGATAGTTACGTCACATTTGGTCAATAAGTCAATAATATAATTTCACATATCACACTATTTCTACAGTTGGCAACACTTCACGACGATGCCAAAGTTATTTGGCGTTTTCACACGATTTTCTTCGATCTGCTAATGTATGCAGATTATTTTTTTGTATTTATATAACCAAGAATATCGGAAATCTGATCTTTGGAAAACTGATCTTTATGTCAACCTACTATGGATGCAGAGAATTATGGAATATTTGAATTAGTTGAATTTTGAACATGTAATTTCATTAAATTGTAATAATACATATGGTGGCAAAAAAATTCAAGATTTTTTTCTGTGGATTATACTTATAATATGCAAGGTTTCTGAGGATACATTGAAAAAAAAATATTTTGATAAAATAACATAATGAAAGGTATAACCTTTTCAATCCTTACATTCCTTGAAATATCAGTTGAAAATTGTACGAATATAACTAAGCAGTTAAAAACCACACGAAAAAACTAACTGCTACAATGTTGTTGGGACATAAACATCGGAATTTAGAACAAAATGATTCATGGCTTTCTGAAACATCTTACTGATGAATCTCGTTGACATCATATGACTACAAAAACTCAAATATCTCGAGAACGGTATAATTTTTTGTTTATGGACCAGAGCATCTTTTTGACCATAACAAGACGAAAAACTTGAAAATACCCTTCATAAGAATATAAGGAATATAAAAGTGTATATAAAACAGTATTTCAAAAATAATTATGCATGTAGAAAATTTCAGTCTGGTGACTTTCACCCCTTATTAGTTTATTGGAGGAATTATTTTGATTTCATTAACTTTGGTAGGACATGCATATTCCTTTGTAAGCATTTTGGACTATGATTTATATTTTTTCACCATGCACTATCATCCTCAGGAATCTCGGAACAAATTTTTGACTCATGCTGTATAAAACCACTTACTTTATTTCATCTTTCTCAATGTGAGTGAATGCATCACTATTTATTACCACCAAACAAGTGAATTAGTTATACATTATTATTATCAGTTATAAATCTCTACTATAATGTTGCTCATGTAACTGTCAACCTCACTGTCATCCACAAATTTTTTTTTTCAATTCTGTATCGCTATAACATGATATCAATACAATTCATGGAAAAGGAAACATGGACCTGGGTGCATAATTCAACAGTTCATTAAAATTGGAGTATTCTATTTGAAATAAATGAATCCCATGTTGCCTCGCTCAAGCTAAACAATCTCAAAATATTACAGACATGTGTATTTCTGCAAATATAATATTTTTATTCGAATAATTTTCAATGAGTTGATCCAATTCTACATTCAAATGGGCCACCCTGTATGATTGGTTACCTTCCCTCTCCATCACATTGACAGGCGATTATCATTACCGATTTTACCATGAAAAAAAACTCACCTATACCGTCCAAACACAGCTCGATCAGCACGATGATCTGTACGACCTCCGAAGTATTAGCCTGAGTATACAAATTAGCAGCTTTGCTCAAATTCCCCACTTTCTGAGTGAGAAACTTCAATCCAGGTCGCGAATCGAAAGCCCTGGACCTCACATTCGATACCTCCAAGCACTTCAACATAACCTCCACGTGCTTAGCATTGACTTTGGTGAGGATGCCACGTAGACTGCAAGAACTGATCTGCAGGATGTTCAAAATCGGCGTGATGTGGTTGAGGTTCTGCAGCAAAGCGCTGGAGATGGTCTGGACGAGCATTTGGTGGGCCAAAATTCCGATCACCAGGCTCTTGAAAGGGACCCTCACCACGCCGCCGCTGCCCTCCCCGTGGGGGTACAGCAGGAAAACGTAGCTCCTGTCGTCCACCACGAAGCCTTTGCCGACTTCACACTCGCAGACCCTTCCAGGGCACTTGGGGCATATCCTCTGCGACTGCATGAGGAAGACCTGGCGGGCTAGGTCGTAGAGGCGTTCGTTTTGGGCTGTGGTGGTGTCTTTCCTGGCGGCTACCTTCACAGTGGCCAAGTCGCCGTAGAAGCTGTCCGAGTTTTGTTTGAAGGCTAGGCTGAGTTGGTGAAGAGGGTCTAAGGTAGAGGCGCAGGCTTTGTGGATGGCTACCACTAGGATCTCCCATTGGTGGACGGTGAGGATTTTGCTGGCGTTCAGGATGATGTGGCGGATGCACGAAGTGCCTGTGAAAGTTTGATGGTTGAATTATTCATACCGGGTGTCCCAACAGTGTGGATTTTTTTATATATAAAACTTCCCACGAAAGGAGACATCCTGTAATGTTCAGAGAACATCGTGAGAAGCAAGGGAAAGGAGGTAGGAATTGGTGTTCTTTTTAAATTTCTGAAGGTCATATGCCTCGGGGAACACCTCCCTGGGCAATGTGTTCCAGAGCCTCGCTGTTCGTTGGATGAACGAGTCTTTGAAAAGAGATGTTCTGCAGGTCTCCAATTTAACCACAAAGGGGTGTGAAGACTGGACTTGACGGGTTAACCTCGAAGAGACCGCCAAAGGAGGAACGATTGTTGATATTTCAGAAGAGCATCGCCCATGAAAATACCTATAGAATAGAGACAGATCGCTAACCCTTCTACGGTGTCCAGAGAAGTAAGCGAGTTAGTAAGCGAAGCATCACCGACGAGACGAATTGCCCTTTTTTGGACAGAATCCAACAGCTTCAGGATATGTTTAGGTGCTGCTCTCTCATATGAAATGTCACGATTTATTATTTCGTTTTTTTGCGATATTCAAAATCGAAGTCAACTTCAGTTTTTACTGTTTGGTAAAACATTACAAAAAAAAGGGCAGAAAATTGAAGATCTCTACAGCCAGCAAAAGACATGCGGTATCCGGCAATTTCCGAATACCAATCAATCGCAAATCAAACAGGTATTTCTTCAATCTGTAAGAATAATTTTAAAAACACAAATTATCAAAAAACTGTTTGGAATAACATACACTGTGTCGGTAAAGTATGGAACAAATTCATTTTTAGCTGAACAGGTGATTTCAATAAATAATTCTGAAACACGTCGATTTTTGATGTTAATTTACCGCATCTTGAAATAATCTAATATACAGGGTGAATTACGTTCGAGTAATGACGTTAGCGTAATTTTTTTCAAATGGAACAAATTGGATTCCAAAAATGTATCACATATTAATTCCAATTGGTACAGGGTGGACAAAATTTGTGTGTCCTAAAGTAACGCGTAACATTTTAGGTAAAGTAACAATATTATCAAAAATAATTGTTGTCTTTGTTTTACACTTTCCTCCATTTCCACTTCCAATCAAATCTAAGCAATTATTCGAATATTCACGAATACCAGAAATATTGTAGTACTAAACTGTCACTGAACATCAATAAATTACCAAACAAATTATGACATTTCACAAAAAACTAAACGACTATGTTTTTTATGAATGTAGATAAGAAATAATTCCTTTTATATTCTGACTGCTAGACCACAAGTACCAAACATGTTTGGAAACAGCTTATTTTCATCACTCTATATATGTAGCAAACTACGGGGTGCTACATTTAAACCAATTACCGCTAGACAATAAATATTTTTGATAATTGTTATACCTAATAAATAATTTTACGCGTTACTTTATGAGCACACACAAAACTATTGTATTTTTGTCCACCCTGTACCAATTGGAATCAGCTCAGCCAGAGTAATCCGGAAATTGAGACAAAATGGGTGACGTCATTACTCGAACGTTATTCACCCTGTATATCAGATTATTATTTTGAAATACGGTGAATTAAGATACAAAATTAACGTGTTTCAGGATTATTTCTTAAAATCGCCTGTTTAGATAAAAATTAATTTGTTCCATATTTTACGGACACAGTGTATAACATGTTGGTATCCGCAGATGCGAGGACAAACTAATATACGGAGTATTCCATATGAAAAATTCGCATAATCGAAGTGAACGAAAATCAACGTAACATTTGAGGCACCCTGTATGAATACACATGCTGATCAGAACAATACCAGCTACTTTGGTATTTTCTTCATCACTTCACCAGACAAAATTCAGATCTTTGAAGAAACAGCTTGATTACAGTTATTTCAATCAGAGCCTGCATCACTCCCTATTCTGTCGAAATAATTAATAACTTCGTACCGGCAAATTGTTCCCGAAAAAAAAAAATCAGTGCTGAATAGGAAACAAAGGGACCATTTCGATTACAAAAAAATAAACTGACTATTCCATTTGAAAAAAATATATGTCTTGATATTACGGAAAAATGCAACACCCTGTGCATCTGAAACTATTTTCGTAACATGACTATTTGATGTCGTGTAACTTTCATATAAGACTTTTTTCATAGCAATCAGCCTTATCGGTTTACAGGCTTTCCAAGAAGTCGACGTCAAGCAATGTTAATTCTGAATATTGATTGGGAAAAATAATTTTTTTCCAAGATGGACCAGTTGGCTCAATATTTCAAGCAAAATTTGACAGACACATTTTGCAGCATTCTATGCCAAAAAGTAGTCAAGATTTGGAGCGAAAGCAGTGAGAAATTTTCTCTTTTTTTTTTCAAATGTCCGTATTTTTCAAAATACGCAATCCATATTTTTTATATTTTTATAACTGTTATAATTTGGCCTATTGCCCGATTCTAGCTTGAGGTCGAATTATGGGACACCCTCTATACAGTGAGGATATCTAGAAAATGAAAAAGCTTTCCAAAATCTGCGGACACATCAGATATCGATATTTTTTCTTCTGGAATGATAGTTGCACTTCTCTATTGAACTTCATAATGTCATCAGTAGTGTGAAAAAATTGAAACCTACCTAATAAGGCTATATTTTCACAAGGCTGCACCGTACACTCAATCAACACCAACAACAACTGCTTCAAAGCCAAAGTCGCCCCAGGATGCTCATTCTCCTCCACCCCAGACTCCTTCAACAGGAACAAATAATCCACCACCAGCTCGCTGACGAGACCACAGCAATGCTTGAAGCTGGGCCAAGCTTCGGCTACGTTGTGGACTTTGACAGTCTGTCGAAGCCAATTTTGCAGCATCGGAAGCACCACGTGGTTGAGGCAATAAAAGCCGAAGTCGATGCCTGGATCTGTTGCCAAGTCTCGTACCAGTTTGAAGAGGGTTTCCACTATGACTGGTTGGTTTTTGACAGCTGATAGGACGGAGGCTGAAGCTAGGCCTTCCAGGAGGATATAGTAAATTCGTAGGACGTTGCCTGTAATGAAATTATATAAATTTCAGTCTCGTGCACATTTTTGATAGAAAATATGTTGGATTGGAAATGTATCATCGTCAGAATGTGTGTTTTCAATTATGTTGAGTGTAAATTGGGGTTTCAAACGAACATTGAGATTTTCTGAGGCAGACACGCGATGATATACCAAAAGTTGAGGTCCTCAAGATGTCGTACCGAATTAAAACTTATAGAGTGATACTTGTAAAGTATGCAGAAATGAAGAAAATCTTTAATAGTATTTTTTCGAAAAAATAAAAAGTGTCATTAACCCCTCTCAGACTAACTTGTGATTTGTGAGTGATTTTCAGTTCCTTCAAACATCAACTTTTTCAAAATTAAGAAAATCTTATATTTTTCGAAGAATATTCAATATTATGGATGGAATAGAAAAAATCTCACATGAGAGTGGAATCACCAAGCTCTCTAAAATTTTGTAAAACAGATTTCCGATATTTGTCATGTGATTCATTTCCAAAAATCGATTAAGACTTTTCAAAAGCCATGTGAATGAGAATCAGTCAGTTACGAAAAGTATTTCCTCAGAAAACTGCCATGCAACAAAAAATTTTTTGCACAAAATTATTTTACGAGCGAATTATATGGAATTCAAGGAATAATTGACAGTTTTCGATGGTTTGTCAATCAATACATCACTGAAGTTATTTGTTATTGATTGAAGAAATCAAAAATATCGATCATGGTGATATTTTACAAGAAAATTGTTCAATGAGCTTCAGTAACGATATTCTTGAAGGATTTCACCCAAAATGTTGATTATTTTAGAAAAATATGAGTTCTGAGATTTTTCTAATTTTGAATGAGGCGATTTTTGAAGAAACTCAAAACAATTCAGTTGGTTTTAAGGGGTTATATAAAGTTAGGATTTTGAAAGAATCGATTTTTATTTTTTTTATTTTAATTGACCTAACGAGCATATATTTAAGAATACACACAGAACATTTTACATCTATACTTCCTGTGGAAGTCAGAAATTTAAAAACATTTTATTTCAAAAAAACAATAAAACATTTTTTGCTCACAAATTCCTTCTATTCCATTGAAGAATATATGGAATGTGTGGAGAACGGTATATGAGAAAGGGCAATACTCACTGAATCATAATAAAAAAAACTTAATTGATGTAATGTATCCATTTTATATATACACTTGAATTAACTAGTGTAACGTTCCCATTTTATATACACATTTTTTTGTAATCTGTGACTTGTCATAAATGTATTGTATACATGTCATGACCAATAAATCTATCTATCTATCTATCTATCTATCGTTCTGGTGAATATTTTCGAAGTTACACGCAAATTTCAAAAGGAGCTCCCGGAGCTCAGCTGTAGCTCCTTTTCAAATAAATATTTTTACTAATACTAAGTCTTGAAATATTGCTGGAAGATACCATAATATGAGTACAAATTATATGATCAATGAATTCAAGTTTTCTCAGAAAAAATCTGGAAAATTCGCTTTTTTTTGGTCTTCTAACTGTATACATATAACCCCCTAAGACGACAAATTTTTTCGTTTATTGCGTATTCTATAAGTGTCACTGTATATTTGGAAAAGCAAGTAAGAGTGGACTCTCTAGATGGAATATAAATATCGATAGTGAACGAATATACATATATTGTCTCAATGTTATTTTGTATTATTTTAGAATTGTGTGTCTGTGTAAAAATAATAACTTTCATCCGAAAAATTTACATGCCACATACCTTTTTTGTCCATATGAGCCAAAGTCATGCATTCCTTCTCACAATCCTCAAAGTCACTTTGAGCGCAGAGCAGCTCATAGCTCATCTGGTCATGATCGCTTTGACCGAAGCTGTTCAACTCTGGCGTCTGCAAAACAGGATCGACAAGCTGCGGAGAAGTCTCCACATTAACCCTGTGAGTGAGGTTAAACGACGGACATTTCGGCATATTATAAAAAGCCGTCAAAATAGCTGCACAGCTTTGAAGCAGCTTCAAACACTCCAAGTACAAATCGACCGGACTCGGCCCAAGCTTCGTTGGGAATTCAGCTTCTCGGTCCAAAAATATCGACGATTTCTTGTCGGATGTTTTGTCGAAGGGTTGAGCGACATCTGGCGAGGTTTCTTCAGCGGAGGAGTTCTTGATGTGTGACAGAAGACACAATATATAGTCGAGGGCGGCGTTAGCGAATACCAAGGTGTTGTCAGTGGAGAGGAAGATTTTGAATACTTCCAAGATGGCGGTTGAGTTATTTTTGGAGCTCGCCACTCTGAGGGTGCCAAAGAGTGGACGCCAGCCTGAGCTGATTTCGGACCTATTGGCCTCCACGAACTCGCATAGACAATACACGATTTGGTCCTGAAAAATAATGGGAACAATGAGCAGCAGATTGAAGATTGAAGATTGTGGTAGAAGAAAAATCAATTCGAAGGCTGTCATTCTTCTATTTTCAATTGTTGATCTTGTTTTAAATTACAGAGTTTCAAAAATGAGACTATTTTCATATACAGGGTGGTGTGATTGTTCCGGAGTACTTACCTACCAAAGAAATAAAGATAAAGTTATGGCCGGAAGAGCATGAGGGGGACCTTTACAACAGTGAAAAAATATACAGGATGTCCCATTGAAAATTCTAAGGATGATACCACGTGATCCAAAATGTGACGTAACAACGTTGCAGCTTGCCTAAAACGTGTAATATTACCAACGGTATATAACTGCCAAATTTCAATATCGTACTCCAAATAGTTTTAGAGATATACAGGGTGATTCATTGGGAAATGGGCGTACTTCATGGGTAGGTAGAGGTCGCCTAGCTGGTTCTGAAAAACCCCCATATGATGAGTCTTAGCCCCCTGTATAAACGAGATACAGAGTGTTTTATGTATTCCTCCTATTTCTTCAATGGCTCATAACTTACGATCCGCATTGTATATTTCATTAATTTTCACAATATAAACTCATAATCCTGTATGCTGCCGAAAACCGGATGAATAAAACTGATAATCCAGGTACGGACTTGAAGAAATCAAAAGAATTGCATCAGTTCAATACAACACCTTGTATGACAAAATTTCGAAAATTCGTTTGAAGATATGAAGAAAGCAGAAAAAACTATCTCTAAAAAAACGAGTTTGGTACTTCCGCATGCCATTCTTGTACCTGTTAATTTGAGTCAATTATCAGATTCAGAATCAATTCAGAAAAATACCCTTTTCGTCTCTAAATGCTCTTCTTTCACTTTCAATCAACAACAATTCAACTTACTAACCATTTCATGATTTTGGACCACAACCTTGATGTAAAATAAGTCGACAGGTCCTTATTTGGGACAAAGTGCTATTTCAATAACCAGATACGAACACCCCGTATGTGTGATGAAGATTGCATTTATTCATCATACTACACTATACAAATGATAAAATGATTGCAATAAATGAAATAATTTGGAATGCATGAAATTTATTCTATTTTCTATCTTAGTTCTCACTTAAATGAATACTATTTCACAAAAATTGTGATTCTTGTAGAAAGTCATACTTTTTCGGAATGTGATTTCTTCTCATTTAATCATTTGTATAAAGTGTAGCATGATGAAAAATGCAATCTTCATCACACATTTTTTTTTTCTGTTTTTTTTATATCTTCAAACGAATTTTCGAAATTTCGTCATACAAGGTGTTGTATTAAACTGATGCAATTCCTTTGATTTCTTCAAGTCCGTACCTGGACTACCAGTTTTATTCATCTGGTATTCGGTAGCATACAGTATAATTGATTTATATTGTGAAAATGAATGAAATATACAATGCGGATCGTAAGTTATGAGCCATTGAAGAAATAGGAGAAACACATAAAACACTCTGTATCTCGCTTATACAGGGCGCTAGACCATCAGAATTAGCCAGATGACTTCTATATACCCTTACAGTGCGCCCATTTCCCAATGAATCACCCTGTATACTGCCAAAAACCTCGTGGGCCATTCTGTATAATTGTAAAAGGTGGACAAATAAGGATGGTGAGAGCTGTATTTCGGAAGTTATGGTGCTAGACACTTGCGGTGAAATGAAAATAAATTATATGACCGAAACAGTCAAGAGGAAACGCTGAAAATTATTGGCATGTTTCCTGGATGGCCACCAGGGGCCGTTATCATCATCTGAAATCTTTAAAGTTATTTTTCACTAAAATATACCTTGTCCACTCACCAAATACATTTAAACAAATATTAGAGTTATTTTTAACATATACTTTTTGAAGTTTATATTGAAATGAAATAAACAGCGGATTACAACGAACTTAGTCTCATCAGGGATCATACTCAGTGTGCCAAATTTCATATTTCTGAGTTTTTCACTTTCAGAGATATTTAACGTAGAATGATTCACATATTTTCAAATATCATCCTGTATATCCGTCAAAGATGCAACAAGGCATTCTTTAATACCAGATATAGCACTTATGATTGGACTATATATAATTCGTCGTGAATCATCCTGTATACTGTTTCTATATGCTTTTGTTAGGTTCTTAGTAATCTAAAATGTGTTTTTCGACTGACTATTCCACCAATTTCCTATCCACTTCCACAAAGATAAGTAACTGTACCTGAACGTCAATGTCGCAAAGTTCCAGACATAGAAGATTTTCGAAAGGTTTGATGAGAGCCTCGTTGAAGTGGAAATGTGGCAACTCCGCTTGTTCGTTCAACAGCGCCGTCACGGCGTCGTGGATACAACTAACGGCTTTCTTCGATATCGTTCTGTCTTTGTGACAGGCAGCTTGCATGAAATGTGGACCGACAATCGACCTGATTCATGGGAAAATAAATGAATCGAAATATTCAGAACCTAAGTGCCAGGTTGGATTTGGAAATGTTACTTTTTAAATGTTATGTTCATGGATATATATCTTCTGATCCAGAACGATCCGATTTGAGTTCATGGTTTCTCTATACTTGGGTTAAAAGTTTATGGATTTTATCATTCGAATAGCAACTTCAGGTCGCATTAACTCTGTCATGGCCACAGTTGTTGTTAATTTTACATGATTTTGTTCGAAATATGGTAAATGTAATAAAAATTGTACCCCCAATGTTTCCTAAAAAGAAGCCGAGAAAAAGTGCAGAAAATAACTTTGAAAAAGATGTATAAAATATTGATTACGTCCATGAGTATTATATGTATCATATACACATGAACTTGATAAGAATCATCTAAAGGTATATTGACATTGTAGATATATTTGTTATTTTATTCTGTGAGTGATGCCAAATTTTATATTTTCAACATGAAATAATACTCTCAGCTTATGTATTTAAAGCTTACAACTAGAAGAAGACCAAGGATGATAGACAGAACAGGATGGTTCATTTCCATAAGACGTAATGTTGGCAAGTTTCGCGGTTCGAGGGACGAGAAGAGCGAGTATTCCTGACGTCACTGACGGCCCTTTCGTTTATGTTTCATGACCATTTTCATTCTGTGAATGTAGATTGTGATTCCACAGGTTCCTTTCAATAGGAACAAATTGTGTATAATCATAATCATAATCATAATTTATTAATCCTTGAGATAATATCGCTGTTCTAAAAGAACAATGACACAACTGCTAAAAGTGAAATTTTATAGGAGACCAAAAAGAAGAAAAACATTTATTTGAAATACTTACCGTGAAAATTAATCAAGTGACTGAAAGTATTGACAAATGTGAATGTATAGCACATATTCTTTACTTTTATATTGACAGACATAAAATTAAAAAATATTAATTGTTAACCTTAATTATCAATTATTATTATCCTGACTGAAGAGGGCAAACAGCCGATGTTTCAATAACGACGCAACTACTCTCTAGCGGCCAAGAGTCGAACTACAATTACGACGTTGTTCCAGCTAATACTTTATGGCTTTGTGATACCATTAAGCAATTAAACTCAATTTCTCAAAATTTTACAGTTACGTCATTGTTCTTCTGGAACAGCGATATAAAATTACATAGGACAGGTCACTAAAAATTCGGCAATGCAAAAAATATACAGGAGTATACAAAGGTAAAAAAAAAGACCAAAATAAACAGAAAAGTTAGTATCCAAATGAGCCATTCACAAAAAACTCATCGACACAGTAAAAGGCATTGTCTAACAATAACTTTTTGAGACTTTTTCGAAATAAATGTACATTCATGATCTTGAGGGACTCGGGAAGCCGATTGTGAACACGTATACCCCTGTTGACCGGTCCATCAAGACCCAAAGTAAGTCTACTTCTTGGTATATGAAGGCCACAAAATTGCCTCGTTTGGTAGGAGTGGAATTCATAATTTTTCTCAAACCTAGAATTATTAGAGTGTATGTAGCAGGCAACCTCTAGGATATTCAAGCTAGGAATTGTCAGTATTCCACAATTGATAAAACGAGGTTTACAAGGCGCAGATCTACCCAGAGCAAGCATAGCTCGGATAATCCTTTTTTGAACCCTGAAAACGTTCAGCGAGTGAGGAGAATTTCCCAACATAGCAATACCATAGCAAAGTCTGGACTGAACTTCAGCATAATAAATGGAAAATAGTACATAAGGAAATAATCTTCGATTGAGGCACCTAAAGAGGAAAGCAAACGGGGTCACTGACTTTACAACATTACGACAATGAGTCTCCCAACTCAGGGTCGTTATTAGTAGGCAGGTTATGTGATTAATAAATTAGAATGAATTGCAGAAACCAACAAATAAAAGAAAAAATCTGGAATACCACAAGAATAAGATGGTCTAGTGGTCACTAACTGAAAAACGAAGAAAATGATCGGTTCATATATTTTATATTCGTATGAATAAAGTGAAGAAAACATTTCATCGACATCATTCTCAATATTTTGAAAATTCAATAGATACTTTAGAATTTTCAAACCTCTTTTACCTGGATGATATTTTGTTTTGCTTGACATGCTACCTAAATACTGGTGAAAATATGATCAATATTTATTGTATGATTGTGTTATATTCTGAATCTTCTGAGGATGAAAAAGATTGATTCACAGTACTTTTTTTCACTAAAACGAGTAATATCTGAAGTAACATATATAATAATTACGAAACGTACATTGTTGTATACTTGTTGATAACGATTCAATGATTTTTAAGGCATACTTGATGTTAGACAGAATTAACAAGTTTTAATTCAGGTACGTTGCTGACGTTATTTGCGCCATTGGAAGCCACGCCTTTTCGACGAAAAAGTAGCTTCAATTGAACCACCCTGTTCAGTCTATCATCCTTGAAAGAAGATATCATTATTCGAAAAACGTTTTGACGTTACTTGGGCGTTTTTAATATCAATTGATACGATTTTGTTTGATATATTTGACATTTGACATTGGGAGATTTCCAGAGATGGTTTGCCATGGTCTAATACCAACTGATAACCCACAAAATTTGCAGAAGACGACGAACAATGCGGATTTTGACAAGCTGTCACAATTCTCTCCTTCGTACTAATAGATTGTAGTGATGATGATAACATTATTCGAGGTTTCTTGAAAGTTCAAAACAAAATAAAAAATCATATGAATATCTAGAACACACTAACCAAACTTTCATGATGTGAATGAGCGGCCTTCCTGATTTTATGCACTTCAAGGTCACCTCACCGATGCGATGAAGAAGTAAAGTTACTGGAGGCTTTTGCTGAACGTCCAATTCTTTCTTCCACCACTTCTTCTGGCGTCTTGGAGATTCTTCGTACCGTGTGAATAGCTGGAATAGTTGATAATTCATAATGTTCAATCAGCGGTTTTCCTAGATTTTGATCAGGGTAACAGAATCCTCGAGAGATTTTCTTCAAGCCAGATTGAGCTAGTAAACAATATGTGTACCTACCTGGGTATGTGAGGCCATACATAATTCTGTCAGAAAACTGCACAATCCTGGTAGTGAAAGTCTTAGAGCAGCAGAATGGAAGAGTTCGTCAGACTTTTGGGATAGTACGCAGCATACTTTCGCAGCATATACACCTTGAAAATCGTACAGTTTTGTAGATTTCTATCAAAATTAACAATATTCGATCAGATCAATAATTTTCGTTCCCAAACAGTTTGTGGTGTCTCCAGATAGTTTTGGAGCTTTTGGTTATTTGTTTATTTCTTCTCGTAAAGATTTGATATCTGTTAATTTTCGCAGTAGAATATCGAGACATTTGAAACTGAAGTCTATTTTTTTAAGGAAGATAGTTTCGATAGATTTGGTTCTCTGTCAATACAAAATTAGTGCAAATCAAAAACTAACCTAGCAAACACAGGTCGCAACACTTCACAAAGATGCCAAATTTTTTGGAAGGAGCAAGATCCTCATAATCCGTTGTTTATTTCTGATAATTTTCGAAAATTTGTTTTTTTTTAGAACATCTTTCCATTGACAACAATTGGTTCCGAAATGTAGAACCATCAAATAAAAATGAAATTCACAGAACAAATATGATGTTGATAGATGTGAAATGTGAACATTATTTCCATCATTTCCCAAAACCTAACCTAACTTTTGGAGCATCACCGAAAAAAATAAACTATCCTGCTTGAATAAATAGACTATAGCTCCGTCTTCGATAAATATTTTGAATTTGCATAATTCTAGAATCTCAAATGAATAAAAAATATTCTAGTCGCTCATCCTAGCTGATGAAAAACTGTGTAAAAATAACAATAATATATTGTTTTCGAATACGAAATACAGTCTTATGCCAGAATAACAATATATTGGAGATACAGTTTTCTGTATTCGAGGTTCATTGAAAATTTCACATTCTATATAATTTCATTTTCCAGAATTGATATATTATAAACGTACCTCTTAGTACAGCTTGTCCTTGGGCATTGTTTGCCCCACTCATTTCAACTATTTCGGCAACGCAGGCCTCATTCGGTTCAGAATAGGTCGAATTTTGCAGGAAATTATATACGTCAATACTGAAAACATTGAAATCAGAACTATAACTTTTCCGTCCATATGAATATGAAATTGAAGCCGATAGAATTTCTCAAATTGTCCAAAAACTCACAAGAATAATGCCTGCCTCTCTTATTCAAAATTCTGAACTGAAAATTGTGTAGAATTTTTCGGTTCTGATGGTGGTCAACAAAACCAGGAATTCTTTGAGTTCTGTACATTCATATAATATTTTTATTATCATCACAATAATGTTTCTCAAGTTGTGACAACAGTTCCATCTCGACTTTGAAAGCAATTTTTATACCTCATACTATCCCAAAAAATATTTGATTGAAATAAAAATTCTCCACATTATATTCGAAAGCACCCTGTATGACAATCGCAAATGAACCAAAAACCAACCAGGTCTCCTCTTCGTTGGCCATGTTGAAACCTTTGGGTAAGCGTTCGTGGTAGTCCGAACTCGTAGTGGAGGTGATTATATTGTTTTGAGTGTTCTGAGCCACCATCAGCAGCTGAGTAGACCCGGTCTTGCTGAAGAGACAGTGCTCCAGACTAGCCACTGCTACGCATGCGCTGAAGACATGAGACCAACAGGATGGACTGTGACAACCAAGTTCCAGACCTTTTGGCAGGAAGGAATTTGGGAAATGATTGCATTCACAAACAAACCATTTGATGAATTTCGTGCAAATATTCATTTTCGTGAAGTAATCTTGACCTGGCATAAAAAACACCTGATCAAAGCTCTCTGTATATTTTGTAATACCTTTGGATAAGATGACATCCAGAGATAGAGCATGCGATGCCAACAATTGGGATCCCAAACTTTTACAAGAAGTTGAAGAAAGCAGAGCTAGAATACTGCTACTTCTTGCTTGCAACTTCAATGTGTTGCTGAGACTAGCTGCCTGAAATAACAATTAAAACAATAGTGAAGAAGAATATAGCCTGGGGAAATGAAGGAATAATGAAATCTAGGAAAAGGAAATGAAGAAAGGTTGGAGAAAATAAATGGAGGGATATAGAAATGAAAATTAGGAATCAAGGAATGAATATTGCTTAAAAAACGGAAAATGAAAGAATGAAGAAATAAATGACTCAAGAAATGAGAAAATGATGAAATGAAACAATCCAAGGATACAGGAATTAAAAAATGGAAGAGGAGGAGAAATGAATACAGCCTGTAAGAAGGAACGAATTAATATACAGCTTTGATTCACCTAACTGGTTCATTAGAGGTTTATGGAGAACTGAGATATCAACTTGTAATTTTGGTGGATGCTAATACCCAATCTGATCTATTTTCCGGTTAAACCGGAAGTTATAACAACTGTGTTTTTCAAATGGAACACCCTGTTTATTTTTACATTTTCGAATTCTACGGAGAATTCTATACCTGTTACATTTTGAATTTTCTTCCTAACGTTATTTGTTTTCAAGATATTTCATTTTTACACAAAAATTTTGACAGATGGACTGACTAACTAAAATATCCATATTATCTTCAATTTTCAAGGTTCAAGGTTCAATCTCCCTATACACATCAATGAAAGAGGGTTCTATCAGGTATCCTTCAAAGTGTTCCAAAATATTCAACAGGGTGTTTGATATTTCAGTTTACTTTTTGGAAATTTCAAATCCCCATAACTTCCCTATTTCAAATAGGATGACCATGAAATGTTCACACTATCCGACGCAAAATTTTATTTCCTATTGATTTGTATTGATTTATCATCAAATATGAAATTCAGAACCATCCAAAGCACACTTGTGAAAATACACTTGAGAGATATCAACAAAAATGTGGAAATACGCTCATTCGTCTCATGTTATTCAAGATATTCAATTTTTCGAAAAAATGGAATATCTTGAAAACAAATGACGATAGTAAAGGAATTGAAAAAGCCACAGGTCCATAATTTTTCACAGAATCCGAAAATGTGAAAATAAACAGGGCGTTCCATTTGAAAGAACAAAGTTTTTATCACTTTCGGTCCAACCGGAAGTAACAGCGTTTTGACAATATTTTAGGAAAATAGGACACATTGAGTAGTAGCATTCACCAGGATTTAAAGTTGATATCCCTGTCAGTTCTCCATAAACCTCTAATGAACCAGTTAGGAGAATCACCCTGTATATATATGTGTAATGCAGGAATGATGAAATAATGAAATTAGGAAATGGAAGAATGAAGAACGAAAGAGATTGAAACGAACTGTAGAAAGAAAGGAATGAAAACAGCCTGGAGAAATTAAAGAATGATGGAATAATAAAAAGATGAAGGAGTGAAGGAATAAGAAAAAATCATCATAGCCTTAAGAAACTGATGATTACAGAAATGGGTGACGAAATAAATACCTATAGCCAGTCTCACTGACCTTTTGCAAACCTTCCAAGCTAACCGTCATGATATCATCCAACATCTTCTGTCGATGCTTCTGCCGGGATCTCCTGGCCACCAACCTACCCAGAGCTGACGCTCGACTCAAATTGGGCGTTTCCTCCAAGGGCGTTCCCAATACGGCAACCACCGAAGACCAACAACAAGTCAAAACGCGTCTGGACAATTTCACGCCAGCTTCCATTTCAGGAGTCGATTCTTGCGTACCGTGGACTTTTTGGAGTTTCTGCCAGTCCGAAAGGAGTTGGGTTGGACATAGACCTCCGACGTCTAAAAAAAAAATGGAGCTCGAGTAATCATATTATACAGGGTAGACCACGGTGAATGAAAACGAAAAGTAGCATTCTTTCAAGAATTTCGAACTTCAATAAGTGGTTATAATCTATGAATTGAATATATTTTGACTCATGCAGCATTGTCGCTTCTATCGAAAAGTAAAATCATTTTTGTTACTTCCAATAAAATACCTTGTATATCACAGTATTTCATAATTGTTGTTTGATATTTTCCTCCACAGATACATATCTTCAACCGTTTCCAAGATAATAATTATTTTTAGAACTTTCCGTCCAGATTTTGCTTCTGTTATTATCTGTGTTATCTACATGTGTAAAAATAATTCGCTCAGATTAGAAGCATAATGCTGAAAATTTGACCTATCTATTGAAGGCATC
This sequence comes from Plagiodera versicolora, assembly GCA_037013635.1. NCBI lineage: Eukaryota > Metazoa > Arthropoda > Insecta > Coleoptera > Chrysomelidae > Plagiodera > Plagiodera versicolora. The sequence continues at coordinate 3,663,094 of CM072993.1, read as the reverse complement.
TTCAATAATGCGATGTTGTCTAAAGTCTAATTTTCCACATATTGCCCAACATGTTTACTTGATATTCCTCTATACCTTAAATCGTTTTCGAAACAAATCATTATTCTCCATTTTTTTTTCAAACATGAGTCTGCTTTAATTTTTTTTTATATTGAACTTCCCACGAAAGGAGACATCCTTCTCCTTCGTGAGAAGCAAGGGAAAGGAGGTAGGAATTGGTGTTCTTTTTAAATTTCTGAAGGTCATATGCCTAAGGGAACACCTCCCTGGGCAATGTGTTCCAGAACCTCGCTGTTCGTTGGAAGAACGAGTCTTTGAAAAGAGATGTTCTGCAGGTCACCAAATTAACCACAAAGGGGTGTGAAGACTGGACTTGACGGGTTAACCTCGAAGAGACCGCCAAAGAAGGAACGATTGTAGTTATGTCAATATCTGTGTTATATACCCGTGTAAAAACTTCATATTCGGGCCGTAGCTTAGCACAGGTCTGTGTATCAGTTCTGTGAGGAGAAGTTTGTACTACATTATACAGGGTCGCCAAAAATTCATAATTTCATCGGTAGAAACAAAAGTATGCCCTGTATATTATTTGATTATCTTGGAGATTATTGAAATCCCTTTCAAATGATATTAGTAGTCAAAGTGGATAAAAAGGTCTTTAAAACACGCGCGAGTTTTCAAGCACGACGGCGCAGCATTTGTCAGTTATATTTTATTTGACGTTTACAAGGTACTTCTGTCAGATCAATAATCAAAAATTTGTCATTTAGACTTCACGTTTCTCGTTCCTTCGTTGATATTGCCATGGTAACTCCAAAAAAAAAAGCGCGTTTCTTAAAGTTCGACTCAAACACGATGAGGCGTGCTTTATTTAAATGGGTAAAATGGAGCATCAATAAAAAAATTATATTCAATTGACAAGACCTTCAACGAAGCCTGTTACTTCTGATGAAGACAATATCATACATGTCATGTCTAGTTTTGACATTTCACAACTGTCTACCTCTACGATATATACAGCTGTCACATTTACCGAAATATCTCAATAGTTATACGTCAAATTGTCAACAAATTAGGACACAACCCAGCAGAATGTAGAAATAAACGACAAAGATTCAGAAGAGAAAGTACAACTAGGTTAGAAATTAGAAAAATCCCGGAACTTTCGGAATGTACCTGGGGTAGTAGGAGAAAAGTATAATTATAATAATTATTGATTTCAAAAACTCAAATTTATTTCATGAAGAATATCTCACCTGTCAACAAGCTGATCAAAGATGGTTGGTGTGAACTTTTTGGATTATATCCAGCAGACAATAACAACGATTTTGCTAAGACATTTTGGTATAACTCGCATAACCACGTGGCGGACACGTAGACAAGAACTCCACTTCCATGAACTTCTTCCACGAATTGACTTTCAGTTATTGGAACAACAACATCCTGTTGAATAAATTCGTTAATTCGTTTATGAAAATAGAACATGTGAGGTCTCAATTTTTTATATCAATGTTAGCATAAAAATATTGGCTGAACACTTTCTATAGGAAGAATGGATTTCAATAAGAGTTAAAGAAAATCAACCCACATATTGGGAGCTAGATTTCTTTCTGTTCGTGAGATACAAGGTGTTTGAAATTTATATTTGAGATTATTTTCAGGCCTTTGATAAAAAGGAATCCTATCAGAATTCATGGAATATATTTATAAGGCTCCATTTATTCATCACGTGATATCACAATAATGTTGTGAATAATGATGGAAAAAACATTTTTTTGTCCTGAAAACATAAATTCCACAAAGAGATTTCTGCATTTACAGTTGAATTAGATATTTGAAATTGTTAATCTTCGTTTTTTTCAATTTCCATCCGACAGTGTTTCTTATTTTATTTTGCAATCAATAAACCCTTTCTAATTGAGTTTCTAATAGTTTAAACCAATTATATTACTGAGTTATTCCAAAAAACCTAGTTTTATAACGATTTTTGATGGAATCTCGAGAAAACAAAACTTTTGACAGAAACCCTGTATAATCCATCTCAACATCCACGAATTCTGCTAGAAAATATAAGCCATTCATGATAATTTGATGTTGGAGCATAAGAAAAAAAAGAGCTCATAAATTTTTTCGCAATTCTTATTGCTCATTTCTTGTAAAAACGCTTACACAAGGATGTGCTTTCGAGTTCCTTAGTTCGTTTCATCTTATTCCCCACTTTATAATGGGTGCTGAATAAACCCACTCTGGACACTCACCTGAGTACTGTTTTCATCATAATGACCACACTGTATGAGCTTCAAGTCGAGCAAAAGCGCAGAATACGTAGCCAAATAAACTCCATCGGCATTCATTATGGTGGAAATTTCGTAATTTTGCGTGGAATTGTGTTGGCAACATTTAGAAGAAAACTCTTGCAACACTTCATCAACCTTGAAATCAAGAAATAATGGAGAAAAGAGGCTTTTCAATAGTTTGGAATATTCATACTTGTATGGAAGAGCGTAGCGTCATCAGGTTTGGCAGGAGGACGTAGAGTAGAGTCTTCACGAAATGTTTCGCGTTATGTCTTTCGATATCGGTGTTGCATTCTTTCACCCCTGTACGACCCTGGAATAAGAAACATGCATCAATATAGATCCTTCAAGAATGAATATGAGGTCTTGTGAAAAAAAGCAATCTGCACTTCAAGCTCTTGAAAGTTATTGCAGCGTTCAGTTTTCATGTTTGAGAAGGAACGAATAGACCTGACAAAAAAAGTTACATCTAGAGAACCTGCATGAGAGTAAATGGAATTTTGAAGATCTATGATAGGAAGATCGAAAGAGAATCGACAAGGGACCAGAACTGTTTTGGAGATGTTCGTAACTTGCCAGCAGAAAGTATTTCAATGAGAAAATATATGAAGTGAAGGGGTATTAGAAACCGGGCAATAGTATAGTATTATCATTTTTTTTGCAATTGATTACTACACCAAGTAGTCAAAGCCTCAAAAGTAGTTTATGACCGACCAGATACATGCGTGGAAAGACCTCTTCGATAAAAAAAATCAAACCGAATGTTTGGATTAAAAAAAAAACGTTGCGGTTACAGTGTGCATAAAATGTGGAGAAGCATTCCATAGAAGTTGCATAGAGAGAAAAAACCACGAAATAATAGATGAAACAAGGGTTGTTTGCTGTAGTAAAACAACCCAAAAATGTACAAGCATATCTAGCTATAGGATCATCAGGTGCAAATTTAGTGAAAATTGATCTACTTAAGAAACTAATCAATGAAAAAGGTGAGAAATAAAGATTATCATGAAAGAATAAACTGCTACTGCATAACAAAATGAAGTATTTATCAGACACCAACACAAAGTTCTCTAATAATAAAAACAATGAAGTAGCAAAAAAAACATTTTGAAAACAAAACCGATGAAAACATCAGGAACCCAGTTTCCACAAAAACAAGGAATCCAAATGTAGGACAACAACACAATGCAAATACCACACATGAAGTAATGTATGACTCATGCATTAGGAATGAAGACGCCAGTGGAAGGAAATCTCGGAATATGGAATCACCACAATCACCACAACAACCTCACAAACATTGCACCAACAGGTAGAAATGAACTTCAAAATGAATCTTTGAGTTCTGAAAACAAAGACATAAATGAATCACCCAAGGATGAGTATAGTCTTGTGAAAAATAAAAAAAAAAGAACAAAAACTAGGCAAAACAAGAACCAAAAATATTCAATCTGCAGAAAATGAATGAGTTTACAGGAGAAAATTCCAAGATATGGATATACTTATAAACTAAAGAGAAGATCGTGACTGTCAAGTTAAAACATTTAAAACTTCAAAAAACCAAAATGGAATTTCTGTTCGTGGGGTTGCAGTCAAAATTTGGCCAAGGAGTGTGAATGAAAACTCTTATTGTTACTTGTCAAGCTTTCGAAAATTTTTTATTTCCTTCTTCAGGACATATATCATGAGTTAAAATGGAGCTAAACACCTCAGAGCATGGAAAGATAATTATCATGCAGCAAATACTTGCAGTGAATTACAATAAATTTCAAACTTTCTTCTTGATACAGTGCAAAACTATAATGGACACAAAAGCATGGTCAATTAATGTGTCACACAAAGAGTTTTCATTCACACTCCCTGGCCAAATTTTGACTGCAACCCCACGAAAAAAAATTCCATTTCGGTTTCTTGAAGTTTTCGATGATATACTTATATATAGTAAAAAGAAATGTCAATAATGTCCATATCCGGAAATTCATGGAAAATAAACTTAACATTAACCAAACCATCTCAAACGAAACACAAGAAGCTACAATGGACGAAGTCATTGTGAAAGAACTACAAACCGATTAACACTGCCTCAAATGCTACATGATAGGAGCCGACTTCAGGCACAAAGATACCCTGTATGATACGTCTTTCTGGCCAAATGGGGTTCAACTTTTAACGCTACAATGATTATAACAGAAACAGTGAAAATAATGATTTTTTAGCAGGAACTGCGCCACCATAGGAACAAATAATAATCAAATTTATTGTAAATTTTATGATTTTTACTATGAAATTGATGTCATAACCCATTTATTCCATGTGCTGCGTTGTACAATATTATGTATTTGGCTTTGTTGACATGGTTTTATACCAGTGTGATCTTTTAAACGAATAGATTTGATTTGATTCAGTTCTGAAATCAGGTGAATTCTTCATACTCGGAGTTGTGGTAGTGCTACGTCTGCGATATCAAATATCCTTAATATGAATTGGTGCATATTCGACAAATGAATCCATCATGCACAAGATGATGAAATGGTTGTGGATGGTTTGAGAATCAGGAATTTTCATCCCTCTCATCAATTGATGTTGTCACGAACCAGATTCAATGATTTTGGCAGCTTGTACAGCTTTTGCAGCTGCTGATTGGTCAAGAAACTTTCGTCGTCCATGATGCTGTCATCGGAAATGGAACCATCTTCAGGTCCTTCTGTGGCTCCGGAGCAATCCGATTCGGTCCCGCCTTCTACTCCCGGAATATTTCCTTCGATGCCGCTGCTGTCCGAGTCGCTGTTATATTTCAGGTTGGCCACTACGTCCCTAGAAGGAAATGGGGATGTGGAATTTGATTCATCGAATTGAATTAACGGAATCCAGTGGACAATTATCACAGCACTGATAGAAGTTTGAAAACATCGGTTTGAATCATTCTATTTGAATATCTCTCACTGAATTATTCAGTCGTTGACTCACAAATATTTTTCAATAATAACCAAATTTATATAAGATATGAAGTTTCATAACATTAGATACTGGTACAAATTATATAACTTTTTTCGTGGATACCTAGGATGCCCCAAAAAATGGACCAGTTAGCAACTTTAACAGTGAGCAGTTCTGACGTCATGAAGAACGTCGTTACCGAATTCTCGCCAAATTTGAGGGTTTCAAAGTGCAGTTTCGGATATGACATGATATCTTCCAGAAAAATGTAATATACATTATTCTTGATTCATCTTGAAGCTGGTTTGATACAAATTAAAGATTTTGTGATCTCGCCAATTTGCACTAGTATTGGAAACTTATCAAATCTTTAAATTTATATTTACCGATACGGTTTTGGTAGCCGAGCCAAAGATTCATACGTCAAAGGGCCGGAATAATCTGCCTGTTCCAACGTCACATATCTGGAGTTCGTGATGTCAGCAGCCTCTTGATTCAAACCCTCTCCTCTGCAGAGAGCCTCTAACGATCCTAATAGAGCTCCTACACATTCTATACTAGCCAGCAATACGCTGGTATCACTGCATTGGGATGATTCTTCTATTGAATCCATTATCCTTCATGAAAACATTAATTATCAGATAATTCAATATGTGATTTCTGGATCGATATAGTGCCTGACAGTATACAAAGGCTATACGTTCTTCATTAAGAAAAAAAGACAATTTAAACGATCTATTGTCGAATTTGAAAATGATGTAGACTCATGGACTCATCAGAAAAGCAGATGAAACGTCACATATTTCTGTCGCCTACCAAAATCCTTTTGATTTAGGTCAATAAGTGGTAGGTAATTTTTCAGTATATGTATTATATCACTACTGATTTTTATTATACAGGGTGGCCCATTAGTGTGTGTAAGTGGAATTACTCACTTAGGAATGGGAATACGAAGAAATGTTCTTTGCTTCTCACGATGTTCTCTGAACATTACAGGATGTCTCCTTTCGTGAGAAGTTTTATATAAAAAAAATATATGTTCCCAAATTTGCGCAGATATACAATCCTAAATTATTTCGAGATATATAAGATGATTAGCCTGTGCGGGGCAACATATTGTTTGCTTTTTTTGAATGGAACACCCTATATATTTTTTCACCGTTAAACTCAGCGTGAAATTCTGCATCAAATACCATCTTTGTTTCTCCAATAATTTGCGACGTTGACAATCTGGAGGAAAAAACGTCCACAGTGATGAATTAGTGCGCATATTTGGTCAATACGAAGATAAAGGATGGTTGAAAAGTCTGACCACAGTAGAAGTTCAGTTTTTGAAACAGGGTGTTTTCAGGAGAAACGTTAATTCAGGAGATTTCAATTAACGATAACTTCATTTTTTCAAACGGAACACCCAGTATATTATTCCACCATCTAGTAGGACTACTTTATGCCTTCAAATTTTGTTTGAATGATATACCCTCTAAAATTGCATTTTTAGTTTACGATTCGAAAATTTTCACGTTTTCATCAAGCAACCTTCAAATATCAAGTTCAAATAAATTGTTTCGATAATTTCTCGTGAATACATCAAACTTTTTGTATTTCACAATTGAAAACTGTGAAGAAATGGATGAAAAAAATTGGAAAATTGAAATCATCAATATTCCTCACATGTTTTCCTCGAAATGAAGCAAAACAATCCCATAATATATTTGCACAAATCAAATTGAGTTCTTTTTAGAAATACATTTTCTATTGTTGTACGTCCGTTGAACGTCCAATTCATGTACATGGACCTGTCAGTCTGAACTAGATGGAGAGTGAACGTCAACATTCGGTATGATTTCGAAGATAGTTGCATAGATAGATGGATTCACAACATTTTTCAAGTAAACAAATGTGTTATTCTGGTGTCATATCGAGTTTATTGGCACACGTCGTATTATCACCAAATATCATGACTATTTCTTCTTTTAGAGATTGAACAAATGTTGATTCTTCAAAATTAGTCGCTGAGGAACATTGAACTATGAATGGAAATTATTTTTTTATGTTTCTAGGAATAACTTACAGTCTTATGATTGCCATATCATCTCCTGCATGTCTTTGTATTGGTCCGCTGAGTAAAAGTAAGTCTGCAAGTCGTCCTGGAGATCTCAGCAGTTCTCTAGCAACTTTGAGAGGTTCCAGTCTCTTTGCTGGACTCGGCAGCAGTAACATTCTGTGAAAGAGCGCCTCTAGAACCGGTCTGAGGGCTCTTTCTCTGCCGACCAATCGTACCACTTGGATGCCGATGCTGCAACGAGAATTCATTCAAAAGATTATATTGACATTATCTGGTTCACTACTGGATATGGAGATGATTCCTAATAAATCATCTGAATGTGATGTCAATTTATTTATTCATCTACTCTGTTTCACAGGATTCATCATCAAGATATAACGATGGATTTTCTCAACCATGAATGTGGGGACTAGAAGATTCGCGCCAAATTTTCTGTTGACAGATTTGCGCCATTTTGTGGTTCACTGATTCGTACCGGTTCTGCTTGAGCAATCTAAGGGATATATAAAAGTTGGATGGACAAATCTGTTCTTCAGTTTATTCTTGTACTTGATTCAAGATGTTTGGTCTACTAGACTTTGTTGGTGCTAACTGCTCCATATTGCTGGCTCTACCCATGGAGATGTGGTCGACGATACTTCGGTAAGTACTATTATCCTTTGTTTTTATCTTGTTACTTGTAATGTGTGCCACTGTCTCAAAAACTAATATTCATTATTCTTCTCTACAGATTACTGGACCCAATTTCTTTGTTGGCTGCTGCGAAATCTGGACCCATCTTCAAAGATGTTTGCCTCGGCGATAAAATACTGCGACGAAGATTGAAAGAGGCTTTTCTGTTACAGAAGAGTATTAATAAGACCTTGGTGATGAACCCAAAGATGACAGGAAAACTCATCAAAGTTGATCATCATGACGCTGTTCGGAAAACTGTTGAATCAATAGAAAAAAATATTCGTCGAAAAAAGCAGAAGAGTCAGAAACGACAAAACGAAAAGAAAATTTCATCTATGAGGTTATAATTATTTTTGTAATATTGGTAGATTTGAATGGAATCAAGTTGTAATTGACGAAGGAGAATTTTTTCTCTAAAATTTGGAGGGCTTGTTATCAACTTTATAAATTGTTTTTATTTTCTAGTTCGACAACTGATATTATTAAAATTCATTTTCTTGTTAGAAAAATTTCATAACAGCGTATTTAATTGTTTTTATAGATTTGAATAAGAAAATTTTCCATATCCTTCATTGATTAAATGTTATTTAGTGTTTAAATGTTAGTCGCAATTGTGTCATGAAAGGGCTTCAGGATCTTCAGTTACAGAAAGAAGAGTATCAACAAGACCTTGATCATGAATCCTAAGATGACGGGAAGACTCATAAAGGTCGACCATCAAGATGTCGTTCGACGAGCTGTCGAGTCAACCGAGAAGAGGATTGTTCGGAGGAAACCGATGGAGAGAAAACGACAAAATGCAAAAAAAAGTCATCTTTCAGATTATAGAAAATTCAATCATAATGTGTAGTGTTAACTATAGGCAGTAACTGATAGTGTAGGGTAGATTAATCTGTTCTTTAATAATGACGACTTTTTCTTCAGATAGATAAAATAGATAAAAATTTGACGAATTGTTACTGTTCTCAACAACAACTGAATTCATCAAATATAATGTATAGAGAACTTTGTAACGATGCAATTATCCATGTTGGATATTCTCAAAATTGGTCAAAGATAGGTCCAACTATGATCTAAACTTGACAAACATATAATCAGAACAAAAAACACATGTTAATATTTCCAAAATAAAATTATCACGTCATATAAGCTACTTGAGACTAGGAGTATAAATTTAAGGACACTTTTCTAGTGCCTTCGTACTATATTGCTAGGTTTCAAGACTTGATGATCACAATCAGCAATCACCTAACAATAGTTTTGATAGTTTATTCGAGAGTACACTATCATGTCATATTTGATATAATAATAATTTCATTTCCGTATCAATTCAATTTATATCCATCAAAATATAGTACGAAGTACGGCTTATGACTTGGCAATTATCTTTTCTTTCTTTTGGTTCAAAGAGAATCACCTTTCTACATAAACACAATAACAAAATAACTGCCTTCAGATTCTATGAATTTCCATTTCAGTACTTACAACAAAAAAAAAAGTAAGCACCCCAAACAAGGATAGTACACTATATTTCACCCTGATATTTTCAGAGAATTTTTGCAGAACTCACTTTGAACTGAGTTAGACAAATGATCATGTATAATTCGTATAAACTTCAATTTTTTTCAATAAAACCTTTGTATCCAGTATCGAAAACTCTTTTGAGTTCGCCTCCATACGACATAAAAATGTCCCAATGACTCAGGTCAGGTGGACGAAGAGACTAAAGAGTCTCCAGACGGTTCTTACTGATCTCCCATTTAATCGCTATACATTACATGGCCTCTTTTGCTCGTAGAATTGGAACCTGTATAATCCTAGATGTCATGTGTCACTTTTGACCACACCCAATTTCAATTCATCAAACAGTGATAATAATTTTGTCGATGTAATTTTGCGAAATTGAACAATCTGCGAAAACTGTACTGACCTGTATACAATCTTCGATTGACCGGTAGTCAGAGGCTGTCTGGATGAATCGCCAGGAGTCCCCAAAAAAGCCAGAAGAGCCGGACAAAACCGTTGCCATAAAAACGTTGTGAAGTGGATATTCGAATGCACCGATTGAGGCAATGTGTTCACGAATGTTAAGAGGCATTCCAAGAGGAAGACTATCTGGTCCGATGATTTTGTTGAGCTGAAATAGTACATGAAATCATACAAGGTGTCCACGAAGTAACGCTTGAATATGGACCAACTGATTTTTCAATATGTTTAGAGGTTTTGTTTTCAAATTGCGAGCTCTCTCAACATTTTGTATTTGTGGATATTATTCGAAACCAGATATGGTCACAGGAGGAGACTAGAAAGGAGCAAATTCATAGGAATATCTCTTTTCAATTCTCTTTCTACAGATATCTAGGAACTGAAGTTGGATCATTTTGAAAAAACGTTGAGAAAGATTCTTGTCAAAATGAGTTTCTACAGAATCAACCACTTCAGTGAGTTGATCAACTACACTTATAGACAACTGGTGCTAAGTAAACTAATTTTCATACAAATGTAATATTATAACCATATATCGAAGAAAACATCAACTGTTATTACCCTTAAGACACAATGAAATATTTTCAATAAACATATTCAAATTAACCGAATTTTTATCGTCAGTCGGCAACGCATTAAAAAGGCGCAACCCTTCTTGAAGCAAAGTCCCTTTCAATGAAGATTTATGTGTGAAGTCTATATTAAAATTACTTCATGTACCCGATCAGTATTTTTTATCCTTCAACCATATATTTTGTTTTTGTAACATTCAATTCAAGTTTATTAGCACACAACCAGCCATATAAAATGTTCAATTCCTCCTTTAGAACTGTAGTGACCTCCTGAGATATTATCACTTGTCCTTTTTTTATTTCAATTCCTCTGTTTCTTTGTGCGACGTATCCCTGTAACTTATTGTAAACCATGGATGTAATATACAGGGTGTCAAGGAAAAAAGACCATGCATAGTGCCACGCGGGTCATAAGAAGTTCTATGAATATATGTCCGAAACTGCTTCCTTGAGAAATATAGGGTGTTTAAGTTTATTTTTCATTTGTTTTTTTTTCTAATTTCTTCGGACAAAGACGTGAGAATTGAACAAAATGTGATATGCAGTGGTTTTGTATGATGCAGAATCCAAATATCCTATTAGTTTTTATATACTATACTATAACCTCATGTTGGATTGAGCATTTGATATTATAAACAAAATGAAAAGAATCTAATGAATGATTCAACTAAAATAGGTTTGGGAAAACAAGAATTGATCCTACATTCTCTCAAATGCAAAATTCAATAACTCGAAAAGCAGCGACCAACTGAATCACAAAAGTATCTCTGATGAAGAATTATTAATTGGATTAATGATGATATCGACCAAATTACCTTCTAGTTTCTTCCAGTTTACTGCAAATATATTGCATGACAGGAATCGCTTCGTTGAAGCACGCCACTGCTGAAGTTTTGGTGTAGACCATTTCAGCACTGCTGCCAGAATTTTTATGTTTCTGTTGCTGTTGCAATATCTCTTGACATTCCTCATCTGTATTTTAAAGCAAAAAAGTCAACCTCAATTGATTTTTTGAAAAGCTAGCCTTCTTTTACTGCAATATCAATAATCCGAGAGTAAAGTGACAAAAAACAAAAGGCCAGTTGAGAAGGTGACAAGTCGATGAGCTGACAAAAAAACAACAAAATAAAACAGTAAGAGGGCAAAATGGAAGAAGTAGGAAAATAAAATATTGGATAATCATAGTAGTAATTGAGGAAATGACAATATGAGTGAATGTGATTTTAAGCGGATGAATAAATGATCAGATGATGAAATGATCAAATGATCAAATGACCGAGTGAATAAATGAACGCATGAACAAGTGAACAAATAAATGAATTAATGAGTGAACAAATGAATTGATAAGTGAACAAATGAATACATCAACAAATTGACAAAGTAAGAAATTGAATTCAGGGATCTGTTCTGGGGAGCAATTCTCTCCCTCCTGGAGGAAGAAGTTTGCTCAGATCTATCAGAGGTTAGAGAATGACATGACTCAAACTTTCTATGTTTCAGTACACACGAAATCAAAATCGTTGATTTCAAATTCAATTATAACCATCTGATAATATATGGAAATACAGTCGAAGAAACACAATGCACTAAATTCCTTGGTTTGTACATTGATCATTGATTAAAATTCCATTGACAAATTACATTCTCGAGATCAGAGACCTCACACTATTAGACAGAACCAACTCATTCGTTTACTTATCGCAAGATCAGCTTCAACGAAGCATTCTAATATGTATGAAGGAAAAATAATGTATTATCATTCACAAATGGATCTAAAAAACGAACTAAAGCTTGCAGGAATATAACCAAGATAGACTGTAAATTTTAAGGGGGTAGTGGAATTTTCTGCTACTTCTACATGTACTGTTATGTTATATAATTATATAGTTCAAATTCTCCAGTGGCTATTATGTTTATGCACTTCTTTGAATAACTAATTATCTTTATTTTATGATTTTATCCACTATATACAGTGTGGTACATCCAAATGGAATAAATTCGATAACGAATAAATGAAAACGAGTTGTGAAAAACTCTTGGACACGTCGATTTGTATTTTTAGATGCGCATTTTTTCGAAAGAAAAATAAAAATATAGGGTGTGTCATGTGATAGTGGCCGATACCAACTTTCTTATTTTGAATACAACCCCCTATATATTATTAGTTTTTTAAATTATTCAGAAAATTCTAGACATAATTCTTTTCCCATACCTCTACCTTCAACGGTTTCGGAAATATTAAGTGTTTCCAGATGTATTACAAAAATTGACATTAGAAAAAGAAAATTTTTTCATTCCACAAATTCGTTACATTACACTCAATACTTACATCAAATAATGTTTCCTTTTACATTATTTGTATTTTGTATTCACCAAGGGGTATGCAGTATTTTTTACTCAGTATGATATCTGATATGTCATGTTGGCAACCTCGTAATGTTGGTAATAAACAGGTAATGATGATATTGGCGCACATGCGCAGACAGGCTTGGTTCTCTCGATCTAGTAACGATGAACATGGTGGATGACGACGATGTGCTCAAAACTAATTAATTATCCAAGTAATAATAAGTAGTAATAAATTTGATCAATTGAGTGAAGTGTTTTCTTTAGGTTTATATCATCTGACAAACAGTAAAATACATAACAATATCCTTTGAAATTTTATGTGTATAGGTTATTACTATTTCTGAATGACGAATATCCATATAGATATTCTTCACTTCTGGTATTTTTCATGACAACTATTTATTCTTCACTTTGTCAATGAGAATATATTATTGGATAATAAAGTGCATATCTATCTATCTATCAAATCAACAAAGTACCAAATTAACAAATCAACAAATGAGTGAATGAATGAATGAACAAATAGGCCAATGAACAAGTGAGCAAATCTACTACTACTCACCAAGAAACGTGCAAAAAGCCGTGAGCGTCTGGCTAGCCGCCGCCTGGGCGGCTGCCCTCACCGGCTGCGTACCCCCTTCGTACGCCTCCCCGCATCTGCCCAATAATAACATAACCAGACGACCATTCAGCGCCCATCCGGCTGAACAAGCTAGGGCCAACACGACGCGCAGCACGTGCGCCTGCACGTCCTCGCATTGCGCCTGCGTGGATGCTGTTGCAGCTAGCAGCTGCGCGGGCAGCCACAGGGAATCGTCTTCCGGTTCCGGACCCGATTGGAAACGGTCGTCGCGGATTATTTTCTGTTAAAAAGGTGCCAGTGAATTTTTGATTCAGTGATTTTGCCTTTTGATTGGTTTGTGACGAACATTCATAGCTAATGGCGGATTGGAATAATACAAGTATTAAATTTCACATGGATTCTGGTTGACTGTTAGACAGGGTCGTTTGTGATAGCTCCTCCTCTTCTTTATGTTTTCTGCGATGCGATATTTGTTTCGTCAATTTCGTCGCACACCTGCAGTGGGATTACTAACACTCAAAACATTTTGAGTCCGCCATTAAAAATAAAATTTGTATTTACGATATACGATTTGAATCATACGAGACCTAAGGAAAAGTCCCATTCCCCATATACGTCTAACTTAACATCGACCGTGAGTGATCCTGTATACAGGGTGATTCACCCAACTGGGTCATTAGAGGTTTATGAAGAACTGATGGATTTTGGTGAATGCTACTACTCAATGTGTTCTATTTTCCTAAAATATTTTTAATGCGCTGTTACTACCAGTTGAACCGGAAGTGATATCAACTTTGTTTTTTCAAACGGAACACCCTGTTTATTTTCACATTTTAGAATTCTACGGAAAATTCTGGACCTGTTGCATTTCGAATTTTCTTCCTATCGTGATTCGTTTTCGAGATATTCCATTTTTTCGAAATATTTTGACAGCTGGACTGACTAATTAAAATGTCCATATTATCTCCAATTTCCAAGATTCAAGATTCAAACTCCGTATACACATCAATGAAAGAGTGTTCTATCAGGTATCCTTCAAAGTGTTCCAAAATATTCAACAGGGTGTTTGATATTTCAGTTTACTTTTCGGCAATTTCGAATCGCAATAAATTCTTCGAATGAACCAGTTAGGTGAATCACCCTGTATTTTATATTTTGGTTTCACAAAATATGTTTCTTGAAATGAACTTTCATTTCACGAACTCGAAATGATATAGATAATATAGTAAAATACACTGAATATTATACTATGATAACTGGTTGTCGAATATTGAATCAATCATGTCTTCGAAGTCTTCTTCCTTATACAAGTTATAATATGCTGACTGTTGTCGACTGGTGCTGGGTCGTATCCGGTCTCTACTTCTTCACGGGAATTACGTCTTGGTACTGCGTCTCAACTTTGAAATATGGTGAAATGTGGTGAAAAATAACCACTGATAAAGTTTGCAAGATTTGTGAATAAATTCAAGAAATTACTCTCTTCTATGATTTAAATTTTTTCGTTAAACTGAAAGAATATTTTTTTTATAATATTAAAAAGATAACTGATTCAATCCAACAACAGGAAATATTTTCAAATCAGATTATCGTAAATGAACGCGCGAACGTTTTAAAATTCAATAATGACATGTTTCCATGACATTTCATAGCTATCTATGTCTAGCTTCAATTGTCTTTCAGGATATTTAATAATATACAGGGTATTCCATTGGAAAGAATGCACTTTCCACCATTTTTGTATCTATCGTCAGAGTCATCAAATTAGAACGGCCCTGTACAATGGAGAACGAATTTCCTCAGACATAATTGATACACAGGACATTGGTAAACTATACCAAAAATTTCAGCATTCTACGAATCCAAATACCGCAGTAATAAACATTTAATTGAAGCTATGGTTAGCACAAAAAATAAGGAAATCAATTGATTTCTCGAAATCCTTCTGAGATAGGTATTGGGAAATATCATACGTAAATAATTGAAAAGTATTAGAGCAACGAAAAATGGAATAAAATACAGGGTGTTCCATTTGGAATAACAAAGTTGTTGCTACTTTTCGATTGAAGCGGCAACGTTGAAAATATTTTAGATAGAACAAAACTGATTATTCCAGGAACCAAATTTTCAGAATAATCCTACGTCCCGTTCTCCATATACGTCTTACCTACCATCGACCGTGAGTGACCCTGTATATCACAAATCGAATCAATAACGAACTTAAGTATGATTCACCAATCAACGTTATTAGCAAAAAGATACGTAAGCATTTTCGGAATTCTACTATTATATAAATATATTGTTGATATCAATATGTTTGAATAAGTAAATCGTGGAGACTATTCTCAACTTCAAAAAACAGTGAGGAATGAAATCACAATGTATTGTGAGGATTTTCTCATTTCTATAACTTCTCTCTTAATATTTGGGTATCAACAAATAATATGTACTCATTCAATGAACGAATAATGAACGCAGGTGAGTATCACTATCTTAAGAGTCAATTGAGTTCACAAGCGCCATCACCTACAAAAATTCATCATAAAACTGAAAATCCGTAATTTTTGTACGAAAAGTGTTCACTTACTGATTATTGAATTGTTTAGACTGAATTATACTTCAATAATTTGATCAATCGACAATTAAAAATTTATCATTAATTTTTTTTGCTTCCTATGGCGACTTACTGATTCAAAAATATGGCAATCTTATTTCTCATTATTTTTACCCACCAGTTAAAAAAAATACGAATTTGGCTGAAGATACCGATATTCCTAATCGATGATAGTTCATAATTCCATTTCAATTCGATCGTCCACCGAATCCTATTTGCCTACAAATCGTTTTCTCGTCCGCTTTGAGTATGTAACCCCACTGCTGACCTGTTTAAAATTTTTCTAGGCGTTTTTGAATTCAGAAGATAGATATTCGTCATTTTTATATGGAACGAACACATCTTTGTGTTCTGTGTTTCGTTTATTGCACGTCCATTTAATCCAATGTTATTATGAAGTGATGATCGATATATTTTGGAAGAATAAGACATTTTGAATGATTTTCGGGGAAAATTGTTCGTTGTCTCATTTGTAGGCTGAAAATATTCTGATAGTAGACACGCACAGCTGTTCCGAAAAGTACCGGAGCAATACTACTGTGAAGAAATAAACAGAGGCGTTTTTTCATACATCAACATTTTGCAGTCATGAACACTCTTGAAAGACGTCGTATAAAAAAAGCAACTCACGTTCAATCCAGTGAGAGCCAAAGAAACCAATTTACTTCTCTTGCTTTCCAACGATAATTTCAGGGGAAGGAAACATGCTGCTCTCAGTTCGTGAGAAGGGTTCCTCAGTAGGTTAGTTTGTGCTGCCAGTAGGTCTGTAACAATTGAACAGTGACAGTGTCGTATTCATCAGGTGAATCAAAAAAAATATTCGATAAAAGAAGGAATTGGAAACGACAAAGTTTTTCAATCCTTCACCGTCTAGGTAGGGCTTTCATTTGTGAAACCCTGTAGGTCACTTAGCCTGTCCGTGACATATTTACACATCTGTCTAGGCCTGTTCTGGTAACGATGCTGAAGTGGTCAGATCCTTGGATCGTTTCCTCGTTTTCTTGGCAGAAATTACGAATTATTGTGTTTCCCTCTTAACCGCGACACTGATATGATTTCTACGTTAAGAATTCGATATTGTCAAACTGAATTCAATCATCGAACATAAATTGAGACCATTCTTCTGTTTGTTGGTCTCTGCGAGAAAACTGTTTGGACATGATTGAATTTCGGTATACATCAGATCACGAGAGTTACCTCCTGTGAAGCGTTGTTGATTGAAATCTGAAACACCTTGTATATTTTCGAAACTTATGAAACTTAAGCGATCGATGTATATCGAACTGCAAGTTTTTATTGTTGTTGATAATTAGTATTTTAACATTGATTTTTTGCGAACATGACGATTTATTCGTTTGGTAATATTGGAGATGAATGCATATATCATTATAATCACATTAACTGAACGATTCACACTAACTACTAGACCTAACCTAACCTAACCTAACATAACCTCTCCTAACTTAACCTAACCTAATTCAACCTATCCAAAACAAGCCCAACGAAAACCAGGATGAAAATACAATTTTTGGAGATAATACCACAGCTTCTACCTATTCTATATACAGTTGGATCACTAAGCAGGTCTGCGCAAAGTTCCCTGCGCACTCGGCTTAAAGAAAATTGTAGACACCAACATAAAATGAATCGACAGTATGTTTAGTTATACTGTGATATTACAAACGTTTAGAGATAATTTGAGTTTTAACAGTTGATGATTTTCGCACTCTTTTCAGAATCGCCACATTTCTGAAGTAGTGTTGTCAATATTTAAACCAATAATTATTCAAGATATCTACAACTATTGAGGTTAGGTTCTTCATATATTTCATAACGTTTTTATACTCGGAGTTGTAGTGGTGCCACCCCTGCAATATCAAATGTCCTTAGTATGATTTGATGTTCATTCGACGATTAAATCAGTTAAATACAGGGTGAGCAAATTTCGATGTTTTTACAGAGCTCCTCTATGGGAGATACAAATGGAGGTCGCATCCTCGATCTTGTTTTTCGAGATAAGCTCACTTGTGAAAACAAACATTCGAGTTTTCAACTTTCCGACATATACGAATATCTTGGATGTTAGTAAAGTTAGGGGAAGATAACTTGTACATCGTCGATACTCTTTTTTCTGTAGAATCTAGTGACGTAGAGAGAATTAAAGAAAAAAATCAATTTTGAGTTATGACCCAAAGTCGTATTTCTTCTAATGGTAATCATAGTTCGCTATGATTAAGTTGAGAAGGATTAATTGATGATGAAATAAATGTCTTTTGGTGAGGAAATCAGGAATCCAATGAGTGCTATTAATTTATATCAATAGATACTGATGCTAGGTGATCAGATCAATAATTTCAATTTCCGAACAGTTCCTGATGTCTGCAGATTGATTTTGTCATATGGCAACTATATGATCATACATTTTTTTTCATATACAGTGTGACCTATTTTTGATAGAAACCCCCCCTAAAATTGTAGTTGTTGACAGATTTTAATGATTTTTTTCTTGAAATGTCAAGTACTAAAAGGTCTACCTTGGGACAAAATTTGAAATGTTCATTCCAATTTTCAGAGTATACTATGACATTTTTTTTAGTCAAAAATCGAGATTTTTCATTAGCAATTTTTTTATTGGATATAAAAATGGGTCACACTGTATACACGATTTGATAGTAATATTGAAGCCTTAAGAACTCTCAAAAAATACTTGAAAATATCTAAGGCAAAGTTAACCGTATATAATACTAGAAACCAAAATGAAAAAATCTGCAGAATCGACGATTTCAATCCAATTTCTCAAACAAATGCAAATGTTTTTTGAACCACTCTCTCTATCGACATAACTAGGATATACTGAAAGCTGTCAACTCAAAACCTATCCTGGTACGATAGAATTCTTCGGTTCAGAGATGTCAGCATTTCCAGAAGTTAAAATTGCTTTTGTATTCCGGAAAAATTCAAAGATATGTATGGAGAAGTATAAGATGATTAACAAGGGTAGCACAATATTATTCGCAATATTCAAGTTGCGTAAAGAATATCAAATTGTACCTCAAATTAATGAAAAACAGTTTGTATACGTCCTTTCAGGATGTTTTTCATTTCACACCTACACCAGGTACTGTTTTATATGATGAGGAAAAAACAACAGCTGATTTCTCCCACCTGTCATCTGTCTATGACACATCCATAATTGGTTCTCAGTAGGTAATATACGTCACTGTGGAGACCGGAGATAAAACAAAACCCGGTGCAGCTCCACTGCTAAATATCTTTTGTCGACAGCGTATACAACTGTTGCTATGACAACAGACAATGGAGCATCACCATTACAACCGTGATTTCAGCTTTCTCGGGTCTAGGCGTGAATATTTCACTATCGTTCGATCGACTTACCATGCGCTTCTTGTGCTTTTTGTTTCAAATAGGTGAGCTTTGCGGCAGACGCTTCTTTGACGATGTTCAAGAGTAGATCTTCCATTTTTGTTTCTTTCAGTGTGAGAACATGGTGCGAACTGAACTGAAATATTGAAAGCCGTGAAACGCTTTCGTTTAGTGCGCATTCTCTCTTCCACGGGAAAATCGATATGAATTACGTTTCGCGTTTGATAACAACAAGTTGGATTGACTTTGAATGTCGGATGTGAATTTATCAAAAAAGGCTTCGTCAGCTTTGATAGTCGTTATAATTGATTTTGTCGATGGGAGTTCATATGCGCTCGATCATTCATTTGGACCTGATGAAATTTCAATGTTTGCTGATTGATTATACAGGGTGTACCCTTGGGACATAAACTAACGCTACGTAGAGTTCGCAGGGGATGGTTTTGAAGATAGTATATTTTTGATACATGAAATTCAGAACTCGAATGTAGAAATTTGGTAATGAAAATGTTGAAAATGAAGAGTATATAGGTGCAAGTCTGTTTTCGAACTCCCTTCTAACTTTACGAAAAACTTCAGTAAGAATTGACCGAATTGCTCTTTTAAGTTCTTCAATATCAGACGACTTAGTTTTATGAACAACATATTCAAGATACCCCTAAGGAAAAACTTTTAAGGGTGTTAAATCGGGTGATCTCAGAGGCCATTCAACTGCTCTCCTTCTGCCAATTTGTGGATCCGTCAACCACTGTCGAACGAGAAGAAAATAATGAGATGGAGCACCGTCCTCCTGTAAAAGTGCATTGCCTTCTTCATCTGTTCAGAGTAAAATGGACGACATTTCGAGCCGTCTATAAGATAAGCGTTAGTAGATTTTAGGTTTGATATGTCTTTCTCGCAAATTGAATTTCATTTCGTGAAAGGAAAATAACCAACAAATAAAAAATCCCACGTGTGATATATTGTAAAAAATTTAAACCACAGATATTTTGGCCATCGACATTTCGAGTGTTATGATGATAACCTCAGATTCTATAAACTTGAACGTTTATTTATCCGAAGAGAATTTTCCGACATATTTTTTGTTTACAAAATATTCAATAATCTCATCGATGCTAACTACATAAGTTCTGAGTAATCATTCAATTTCAACCCCTACATCACAAGAAATAGACCAATCTTCTACATAAGAACTTTCGCTAGCAATTATTACACTAACTCTTCATTAATAAGATCAATGAATTCCTTTAATTCTGTTTGTAATACGTACTTCGACATTTTTTATTATACCACAAATCTGTTCAAGAAGCATCTCGAATCTCTTCTGTGTTCAAACTATAATTATTTACTGAAATAGATCATTACTTGTGTGATAAACATATACAGTGAGGACCAAAAGTCCGTCGCCCCCCCTGTAACTTCTTTATTCTACATATTACAAAAAAATGTTAAATACATAAGTTGTAGGGTTTCATTCAATCTCCTCAATGGTTTGAGTTTCATTTATACAGAGTGTCTCAAATAAGCATGGTGACTTGAAAATTAATTTTTTTAAATGGGACACCCTATATTTCATTGCATTTTTACATTCTACGTTGAATTCTGAACAAGTTTGATGAACGGTTTTCTATCAAAAAAGTTAATAGTTTTGGACTTATGAACACTTGTGCATAATTATTTATGTGTCAAGAAATGCATGGTGGACATGTCGAACATCTTTTGAAATAGATAAAAACTCACCGTTTTGAAAATTGAAATATCTCTTCAGTTTCTAATGATTCTTGATCTGTATTTATGGACTACCTTATTTGTTAATAAAATGTTTCAACTTCATTTGTACTAGTTTTTCGTGAGATTCAACAACTCTAACAATTGTAAAATGGTACGACGAGGTAAGTTACACATGGTGCCATCAGCAGTTTGCAACATTGGATAGCTTCCAAAAAGTTAGGATAGGGAAGTGGAATACATTGTGATCCATTTGTTACGATTTTCTCATTGAACTGGTGCAAAATTAGTCAAAATAATTATTTACAAGTGTTCATAAGTCCAAAACTATTAACTTTTTTGATGGAAAACCATCTATCAAACTTGTTCAGAATTCAACGTGGAATGTAAAAATGCAATGAAATATAGGATGTCCCATTTAAAAAAATTAACTTCCAAGTCACCGTGCTTATTTGAGACACTCTGTATAAATGAATCTCAAACCGTTGAGGAGATCGAATGAAACCCTGAAACTTATGTATTTAACATTTTTTTTGTAATATGTAGAATAAAGAAGTTACAGGGGGGCGACGGACTTTTGGTCCTCACTGTATAGTGCTAACTCACTGTTTTTATTTTAGGTATAAGTTAGTTTAAGGTTTTTTGTATGATTCCAGGCACATATGTATTGTATTTTGTTATATTGTGTCACTCTGTTATAGGAAGAGCTTCTCAAGTTCTGTCTGTTGAGTGACCATGCTTATTAAATAAATAAATAAATATATTTCTGTTATTCAAGGGTTGAAACGGTACCACCTACTCTTCTAATCATGTTTATTGGAAGGAGTCGATATAATAATGCACCATAAACAGGCATTACATGTGTACGTTTAGAACGCCATTTTTAGGAAAATGCTTGTCCAAAATAGTGAGTCATGGTACCATTGGAAACAGAATTGAACTCCAATCGAAATGATGCACCACTTGACCCCACTTCCCATTGGGAATTCTAAGGGTAACATCCCTCCTAGGGGGTTGAACCTAGAGCGCTACAATAGTCTTTGGAAGTGTCCCTCTTGCAACTAAAATTGACCTGTTTTTCCGGTTCTTCCTGATGTTGTTAACTGAAAGGAAGATATTGAGGGTGGGAAAGTACTGAAGAAAACATCTAACAGTGCTTTATCGAAAAACTTCTTGTGAATAGTGAAAAGGGCACCGGGAATGGGACAGGAGAACAATCGGAATCATGGTTGGGTTCCTGACAGGAGTTTGCAAGCCCAACAAACACATGAACGATATCGGACATAAGGAACAACCATTTGTAGGTTCTATCAAGAAGAAGAGGGAACTTCGGCCCACATTCTGCCCTGAAGGTCAAGATTGAGATTTTTCACGCTGGGATAAAAAAAATCGCACCCTTACCTTAGTTTTGGTCTATGGAGTGTACAGGGTGATTCACCTAACTGGTTCATCAGAGGTTTATGGAGGACTGGAAGAGATATCAACTTGAAATTTTGGTGGATGCTACTACTCAATGTGTTCTATCTTCCTAAAATATTTTCAATACGCTGTTATTTCCGGTTGAACCGGAAAGTGATATCAACTTTGTTTCTTCGAATGGATCATCCTGTTCATTTTCAGATTTTAGAATTCTAAGAAAAATTCTGGACCTGTTGCATTTTGAATTTTCTTCCTATCGTAATTTGTTTTCAAGATATTCCATTTTTTTGAAAAATTTTGACAGATGGACTGACTAACTGAAATGTTCATATCATCTTCAATTTTCAGGATTTGAGGTTCAATCTCCGTATACACATAAATGAAAGAGTGTTCTATCAGGTATCATTAGAAGTGTTCCAAAATATTCAACAGGGTGTTTAATATTTCAGTTTATTTTTGTAAATTTCAAATCGCAATAACTTTCTTATTTCGAATAGAATAACCATCCATCCAAAATTATTATATTGAATGTTATATTTATTGAAAAAATGTGAATCATCTATAATTATATATTTTCAAGTGAATTTTTCATCGTTGTGAAGTCACTGTGAAGTGTTGTCATAATAATTGATGCCTAAATGTTTCCAGCTGTTTCAATCGATTAGAAGTTCAGTAGTTAGCCAATACTTCAAATCTTAGCAATAATGAATAAAATAAGCAAGACCATACGTCTGGAGGCATCACGTGCTCAAACTCTAATTCGAATAATAAAAATAAGTGAAGGGGTTAATCATCATGTTAATATTGACAAAAATATATTGACTTGGGTGGTGAATAGAAATGAAAATCATTCCTTTATGTTCTTGTCACATGAAAAATAAATTGAAAATATCCAAAATTGAATCCTCAGACACACATGGTTCTCATTGTTATCCGATTTCTGATAATAATACCATGAATAAAACATCTTCTTATTCATGTTATCGAAAAAAATTCCTGGAAGATTTTATCTCGAGTGTTATCTCGTTACTAGCTACGTATATAATACAGATGATCTCTATGTAGTGTTCAGTTGAAAATCAAAGTTGTCAAACATGAAAATTCAATTTGTTTTGTTGGTTTGCATTGTAGCCCTTGTGTCAGGAGCTCCGGGTAAATATAACTCTGAAAGATCTTCATTATTTTTCCCAAATTTGAAAATTACTTTGAACTAACGAATATGAAGGCTTTGAATGAATTCGAATGAATCGTCCAAATTGGCAGCTATAGAAATATAATATTAAACAATAAAGTGGAGAAATAAAATATATTACAAATTATTTGAAATTAAACCTTTTTAATGTTCGATAATTCAGTTAATCGAATATCTTTTTATCAAAAATTCTTCTTCGATTCCTTCAAGATACACCAACATGAATGTAACATTATACAATGAGTAGGAGAGTAGGTAGTAGGAATAGTACCTTGTCTAGTGAGATCATGGAAAATACATACCTATTGAATAACGCCCAGGAAGGTCACAAAAGCAAAAGGATGTACAAAATTCAATGACAAGTTTTCAAATTCCATTCTTCTTCCATTCAATTGAAACTCCTGTATATACCATTCGATAAATATATCAAATTCATTATATCAATCAGTCTGTCCAATCTTCGAGTGCTACTATGAAGATCTCGCTCATCTTTAGAGATATGAAGTTGGTTGAATTTGGTCAGAGTCGCGCATTCCTGTGGTGAAAAGTATTCTAACAAAAAAAAATTACGAAAAAACACCTATCAACTTTGGTTCTTCTTATGAATTTTATATTGATGTCCAACATTTTCAGATAAGATTTTCAATTTTTTCTGTATCAAGAAAGGTGTTTTATTCCCACGAATCCCAAGAACCTTATATTTTAGTTATTTCGTGGAGAGCTGTGAAATAAATATTGCATTTTGTGAAGCTTTGAAACAGCACTCAGTTCACCAGAAAACTAATATCAAATATGCGTCTCTTCGATGGAAGACTCAGTTTAAATGGCGTACATTTGATAGGCTTAGACTATTTGGTCTGTATAAATTTCTGTAGTAATTCAAAATAATTCAAACATCAGGATTCATTTCTACATTATAAAACACACGGTGTACAGAATTTCTTCTGCCAAACGGAAACTGAAATTACTCACTAGAGGTGATTTCAAGTCGATTTAGCTCAAATTACTTTTACCCGAAAATTATTCCTTTGAAGAAGACGTCTTCAAATAATTCAAAGATACCGGTACTTAAAAAATTTAAACTTGGCATAATCAATAAATAATTTCGAAAAGGTATTCTAATTGAAAAAAAAAATATTTTCATGTCCGACGCCCAATTTGAAGAAGAGAGAGAGAGAAAATATACTTTATTGTCGAAGAAACAAGTTCTTATTGACAAAGCTTAACTTAAATATACATTGAAAAATAAACAAATTGCAATTCAAAACAAGTTCACGAATATGATACAATATGTCTAAGAAATAATAAGCACATATATGTGTATAAAGCGGAGTACCTATATATAATGTGAAAAGGGAAAAAAATAATTCAATTCACAATTTTTTTAAAATGTCAAACAATTAAAATAAACTACTGCATATGTATGTGAAATAAATAAGTTATTAATGATATAATATATTTTGACAGTTACACCACACAACAGATTTATGTATATATATATATATATATATATATATATATAGACATTACAATACATGTCATATAGACATTACAATACATAAGTCATATCACATAAAATTAAATAAAATCAGGATTCTGTCATTATAAAATTCTTCCCGATTGTAATAGGCTTTCTTCAATAGGGCCTGTCTAACGCCATTTCTGAATTTATTATATGTATTCTCATTTCTTAGGGTGGAGGGTATGTGATTATACATTTTTTTACTTTCATAGATTAAAGAATCCTTCGTCAAAGCTGTCTTTGGGATCGGAAGTGGTATTTTCCTATCCGTAATTTGTCGGGTAATATGGCCTGCTTGTTGTAGAGATTCTGAAGTGTTATATTTTTTGAAAGTCAGGCAAACAGATTCTAAAATAAATATACAAGTGAGTCAAGATGATTTTCATTGAAACTGTTCTCTTCTTTCGAACCGTTTTCGAAATAAATTCAAACTTTTTGTGTTTCTCACATAACATCATGTTGGATTACAAAATTGTCTCCGTAATATCGAATTGGCTTCAAGAAATCAACAAAATCTATTCGTATTCATTTATTCATTCCACAAAGTTCGAATGTTTCAAGTAACGGTATTTATGAATATTTATAGAAAAACTGTATAAAGATGTCTATTAGGAAGCATTTTCGAACTAAGGTATTTTGAGCTATGTCGACTTGAGATCACGTCTAGAAACTGCAGTTTCCAGTTAGTAGGTAAGTTTCTGGACACCCTGTATGGAAAATTCAGACACGTAAAATATAGTTACTATGGAGAAATCGTTTGCGATGAAATATATCCAAAAAATGTGTATGTCAGAGTCAGCTATTGAATTCTTCGATACAGATATATTTATTATATCCGATGAACTTTATACCATGCATATTATATCTGATGAACGGAAACTTGTAGATCCTTTTCCACCTATCAAGAATCTCTAACAAAACGAAAATGGAAAACGCAAACTCCATCAGATGTCTTCTTGACAAAAAGGCATAAAATTGAGACTATAGAATAGATCGGATGATCTGATTGACTCCAATTTTATTTCTATAAGAAATTGATTTTTGGCTTTATTTCCATTGCATTTGATACCTAACCAGTTTTCTATTCATCTTGCGGTAAGCCCACATTTTTTAATGTGTGAAACCAATACCCATGATAAAATCGCCCATTTAATTGCCTGGTGCAATCGAATAATGACTTATGAAACGAAAAATATTCCAGAGAAGGACTGTCCTGAAACTGATGGGGCTACTCCGACTTACCTCAGAGACGATGAAGAATGCGCAGTCTTCTACGAATGCTCAACAGGAAAGGCTTACAAATTTACATGTCCAAAAAGTACCTACTGGGACATGAAAATCAAAGCCTGCAACAGAGACGTGGACTGTGGAAGTCTCAAAACCACCACCGCAGATCCAACAGAAGCTCCTACAATACCTCCAACAGGATCTCCTACAGAAGCTCCTACGGAAGCCCCAACAGAAGATCCAACAGAAGCTCCAACAGAAGATCCAACAGAAGCTCCAACAGAAGATCCAACAGAAGCTCCAACAGAAGATCCAACAGAAGATCCAACAGAAGATCCAACAGAAGATCCAACAGAAGCTCCAACAGAAGATCCAACAGAAGATCCAACAGAAGATCCAACAGAAGATCCAACAGAAGATCCAACAGAAGCTCCAACAGAAGATCCAACAGAAGATCCAACAGAAGATCCAACAGAAGATCCAACAGAAGATCCAACAGAAGCTCCAACAGAAGATCCAACAGAAGATCCAACAGAAGATCCTACAGAAGATTCAACAGAAGCCCCTACAACGGCAGACACGTGATTTTCATTTTCTTTTTTATGTATAAATAAACGAGTTGAATTGCTGCCTTATTTTCACCACAAACTGATGCAAGTTATGAATCACTCCAGAGCCATTCTCATACATCTTCGCATTATTCTTTGTCGGCAACTGAAAACATTCAGGGGTGACGTGAAATGAAAGTTACAATATTACTAATAATGTATCCAGCAACATTGCTCCACTTGCTTATGTGACGTAAATGTCAACTTCAATCAACGACTTGAATAGTCGAATAATTCTGGTTTTTTGAGTCACGTTCAACAAATAGAAAGATAAAAAACATTGTATTGTAATGAATCAAATAAATAATGAATCTCCCCATATTCTTCTTTCAGAACCAATTGAATTGAGAAATATACTATCCAAACATCTTTCACAAACCCCACGATTTCTTTTGATACCTAGGTTTAAGGTTAGGTTTAAAGTGAGTGGGTCAATACGGCCCTTCACTGCGACTCTGGCGGGTCTGTTGTGGCTCACACCAATTCAAATTTCACCAAATAACTCCAGCTTCCTGACGAAGCCGATTATGGTATCTGGTGAGTGATATTTCAGGTCCGAGGGCAAGATTGTCACCCTGCCAAACATCGAGAACTTGATTCTAGCCGCAGCGGAGCAGACACAAAGTATGTGTTTCATCATCTTTCAAGCATAGGCGACAAGTCGGGTCTTCTGATAGACCGAGTCTAGTCATGTGATGATTCAAACAAGAGTGACCTGTGAGGAGGCCTGTTAGGCAACGTAGAACGTCTCTGTCGTAATCTAACAATTTTTTGGCTCCATTCTTCGAAAGATGAATGAATGCCTTGGAATGGGGCAATCCTGGAATACTCTACCAGAAGTTTGAGAAACTTCCTGTTGTCCAGGTATTCAGTGTCTGTTTAGCAAAACTTAAAGAGATGCCAATAGCGGGTTCTGGTCCAATGAAATAGCTCGAAGCGCCTTGCCTTGCAAGACAATCTGCCATTTCGTTGCCCTCCAAACCGGAGTGGCCAGGAATCCGGATCAAGGATAATTTGTTAATTCTTCCAATCGAAGAGAGTCTCTTCTGGCAGTCAAAAACCAGTTTGGACGTCACTCGGTTCGAGCAAAGGGCATTCAGTGCCGCTTGGCTGTCCGAGAATATTTTAATTGTTTTATGTGTGAGGTTGATTTCTACCAGTTTCTCGACGCATAGAGCAATGGCATAGATCTCTGCCTGAAAAACGGTCGCAAAAGATCCTAGGCAGGCAAATTTTTCTGACCTAGGTCTGCGACCATAAACACCTGCACCCGAACCTGCAGGTGTTTTAGATCCATCAGTGAACCAGCAGCTTTCTGCTCTCAGTAGTTCCTTCTTCCGGAGGAACCAGTCGTCTCTATTCGGGATTAGGACAGAATTAGGCAGATCGTAGTTTACTGTTGGAGGCATAATGTCAGAGGTCATTCCCAGAATACTGTGACTAGTAGTGTCATCCAGTAGTCTGCCACGCTCCGTATAAGCCTGATTCGTACAGTTAGCAATATGCACGAGTCTACATATATGTAGTCCATCTGGCCTCTCTCTCCAGGAATATGTGGAGAGGAGTTAGTTTTGATACCTAAGTCATATTATTAATGACTGTCAATTGTCAAGTCTCAAATTTGCTCTGTTTATTGAAGAATCTAGGCCAAGTTGCCTAATTATTTTTCAGTGAAATATTGTACAGTTGGCAACACTTGATGAATATTCAATTCAATAATCTACTATGCTAGCCGAAAGGAGTTTTTTCTTGATTCAATATATTCTGAATTCTATCGTGAATATTTTGGCGTTTGTTGATAGTTATTCGATATATTAGACTTGCCTATTTGGGAAATGAATTGGAAAATGAATCTGATGATCTGTAATTCTGATTATCAATACCTTGGTTATTGCAGTATATAAACCACATATACCTTTGGTTTGTTCATTGAAGATAGATAGTTTTGGTTACATTTCAATACCATCAGTGCGAAATGATAGATATACTCTGAGAAAACTGAGAAACATTATTTGATGGCAACCTGAACAAGTGGAAATAATTACTTATATAGAATTTGATCAGGCAAGAAAAACATTGTTATTGTAAAGAAGTGTGGGGCGCGTTGATTGTACCACCCTACACTTTTTTCACAACAACAATAATATTCCCCTTGACCAATTCAATTCTGCTGCTGCAAAAGCGATGCGAAGAGCAAATACACCCTCTCAGAAGAGAAATACAAGGAGAAGAAACCGGAGATCATGAGACAAGGAGGCATCTTCGAAAGGCCCATTGACAAAGTGATAACAGGGTACATCTTTGATGAAAAATACCGCAACAGTCTTACAAGTAAAACTGATTAGATTGAAGGACGAGCGAAAATACCTACCAGTGGAAACATCTGGTACACGGATGGTTCCAAGGCAGGAGACGAAACAGGCGCCGGAGTGTATCGGCGCCGAGGAGGGGGGAAGCACATTTTTCCGCTCGGGAGCCATACCACGATTCTGCAAACCGAACTGGCGGCAGTGTTAAACAGCGCATTCCGAGCATTAGTAGTCAGAATCCAGGAGCACTTGTACATCTGTACGGACAGCAACAGCGCTTTCAAAGTTCTTGGGGGGTACACAACAACATCGAAATTGGTGCACGATTGTTATGAAACCTTAAATCGCCTGGCCGAAATCGGACCTGTAACTTTGATGTGGCTGCCGGGTCACAAAGGGATAAAGGGCAACGAGATCGCAGACGAACTGGCCAGACTAGCACGATTAGAGAGGTTTATAGGACCAGAACCGGCAACTGGAATTCGCAACTTAGTCATTAGGAAAAAGATGATGACTAGACTGCGGCAAAGCACAGGGAGGCATGGAGAAATGCCCCTGGGTGCAGAATAGCCAAGATCTTCATTAGACTAGATCGAATAAAGAATCGGGAAGAACAACTACCCTGCCAAAAATGTCTCATATATACTGATAAAAAAATTCAAGATAACTTATGATATCTAAGTTGGGTAGTGAAACCGCAATTCCATATAGAACCTTACATGTTTCCTATCCCTTTTCATCAGCCATTCCTGGGATGAATGCTTTATGTTTCTATGAGGACTTGCAGTTTGAAAATAAATGAGTTCATGCACGACCGGGCGTAAAATGGCACTTTATCGCCTGGATATGCGGGCGTAAAGTAGTACTTTACCGCCTTCGGACTACTTTACCGCCCGCCGGGCTATCTAATTATTGGAACTCATGTTCATCTGATTTCTGGCCATTGAGATCTCCCGATCTAACACCCTTCGTTTTTTTTTCTCTGGGGACATTTGAAATTCGTCGTATTTAAAACATAACCTACTTCAATAGAAGATCTTCGACAACGCATTATTGCAGGATCCAGATCTATTCCAAGAGATCTGTTCTAAAATGTTAGAATGACATTTGAACATCGATTATACTATTACTCACGACAGAATAGAATCCATTTTGAACATTTGATTTCCTTTCAAACACAATTCATTTTATTTTATTCGACTTTATGTTTGTCGTACATCCTGTTGTGGCTGAAAAAAAGTTTTCTACTGGTGAATACTACTGAGAACATTCATTGAAAGTTTTTTAAATTTTAACCCGCTATAGATATGAAATGGACATCGAAAGGATCTGATATGGAGGTTGTAATGCCACTACGAGTGCCAGTTAGAATCATGGTTTGCTTGTGACATTCATGAGATCGATTTATGTTCAGTGAGACTTCATATAGGAACTCATTTTAACTGGAGCTCAGAAAAAATTAGTCTATGACACCATGTTCCACGCGTCTAAAGAAAACGCACCGAATTAATTCAACTCATTTATTCATGAATATAGACGAAACGAAATCACTTTGCTGCTGTTGTAGGAGCCTCTGTAGGAGCTTTTGTAGTAGCTTCTGTTGGAGCTACGGTAGTGGTTTTGAGATTTCCACAGTCTACGCCTCTGTTGCAAGTGTTCACCTTAACATCCCAATAAGTACCTGGTGGGCAGGCGAATGGGAAAGCCGTTCCTCCTGAGCATTCGTAGAAGATTCCACATTCTTCATCGTCTCCGATGAAAGTTGGATTAGACCCATCAACTTTAGGACATTCCCTCTCTGGAACATTAATTGTTTCATTAGTCTTCAGTCTACAATTTCCAACCCTTCATGGTATTCATCCATACTGATCTGGGATACAGAAGGATCAGAGACTGAGCAAGTTTCTGGTGCGGGAATTCATTGCTCCTCTTTGAAGGAGAAACATTTGTATGCGCTTGTGAGAACTCGGAATATAAATACATAATTTTGATTTGACAGTACTTTCAGTTCTTGTATTGGTAGTCAGAGTGATGCAATATTATCAGTTAAAAAAAAAACATGGAAAGGACTATCATGCGTCGATAATAATCAATTAGTGAAGTTGATAGGGATAGCTGAGACTCCAAAAATATCGAAGGGGCGTCTTGGAACTTCTGGATATTCTACAAATTATTCGTTCTTGTAACAGTTCATAAACTTTTTTGTCCGATTGTTATAAGGTAACCAATATTGCTGGTTCACCAATCGATATACAGTGAGCACCTTTATATTGGAACAGATTCGTTGAAAGCTTGATTCGGTTGTGAAAGTCAGACACGTCAATTATCTTTTTCAGTTGTGCATTTTTTTGGCGTAATCACTGTTCGAGCTATGATGTCATCATTATTTCCCCACCTGTCGGTGAAGTTAAGATAGATATTAAAAAACTCTTACATGCAGCCTGGTTCTGGAAAATGTTATGCTGAGCCCATATTATTATTATTAACAGCTGAGTTATGTTTTTTTTTCAACTTCACCTATGTGTTTTTTTTCTCGGGGATTTTCATGTATTAAAATTGGAATTGTATGTACATATGTATGGAATTGTCGAGTTTGTGCTGATCAATATTCATGTCTTATTATTGGGATTTATTCCTATTTAGACATTGAATTTTTTTTTATTGAATGGCAATACCTTATTTTGATAACACCTTCAATAATAACGCATTTTTCTGTATATGGTTGTGAAATTATTTCTTATGTTACATAACCGTATGTTCGAGAAATAAAAGATATTCATTGTCCCCATAAAAGAAATCTAGTGGGGTTAGATCAGGAGATCTAGCTGGCCACTCGAGAAATTCTCGTCTGCCAATCTAAAATATCATTTAGGTTATTTCCTTCATGTCGTGCGTAATGCGATGGCGCTCCCTTTTTTCTCAACAGAGGAATTGGCCAACTAGATCTCCTGATGTAACCCCACTAGATTATTTTGTGTGAATACTTCAAGTCGAAGGTTTACCTTAACAGACCTAATACTATTGATGAACTAAAAGAAAGAATTAGGACCGAAATTAATTTAATTAGCGCTGATAATGTTTTGCAGGAGTTTCAACATGGATTTGCATATTGTCAAGAATCAAATGGCTTGCAATTTGAGCACTTATTCCAATAGTTTGTAGGTTCATTTAGTCCTGTTGTAATTTTTATAAATGATTTTATCATCAGTGAAATATCTTTCATTTTTTGAACATTGAAGAAATATATTACAACCATACACAGAAAAATGCGTTCTTTTTGTAGGTATTATCGGAATAGGGCATTGTCATTCAAATGAATGATAATGACGTCTTAGCCCGAATAGTGGTGACGTCATCGAAAATATGAGAACACCACAAAATTCAAAAAAAAAAATCGATGTTGCTTTATTTTTCCCTTCGATTGTTGACATTTTCAGGCGTATAAACAATGAAACAATATTATTGTTTGTTACTCGTAAGGAATCAAAATGGGTGGAATATTTCACGAATGAAAATTGTGCACGTGCACATTTCAACATCAGGATTTATCTCTAATGTATTCATGATTGTTCGCTACGAAAATCACTCAGAACAGAGATACATCAATCTAATCCTATCTAACGTCTGTCATTTCGATTGAGTTCTCACTGAAGAGACTCTTGTCAGATAATGTTTTTCATCAGTATAAATATAAATCTCATTTTTCTGTTTGTTTAGATAAATATAAAGAGATATGGATGTAGTGGAGTGATGCAACTTATCAAAAGTTACCAGTAAAAATGCACACTGACCACATTCAAGAGGTATATAGTGACCATTAATATACATTAATATACATTCTGAAGCTTTGAAGCTTCTATTCCCAGAAAGAGAAATCAAAATTATACCTGATGTTTATCATTACTTATTTATATAAGGATTCGAAATAAATAGTAGGATATAGTGAAATTGGGATGAGGAAATTTCATACATTTCCTTCGTACATGTTTTTCTGCTAAGTTTTCAATTATAGAAAAGATGCCAAATGAGAAGACCACAATTTGAGGAGTTTTTTGGTGATTCTCGTATTTCGCAACTTGTAGCGCTGCATTATCTCTCAAATCAGATCCGATCAGATTTGTCAAAATACGAATGTGTTTTGATCGATTCGAGAGAATCTTGCAAGATATAATATTTCTGTAATTGTTTTAATTCATCATTCAAGTCCTAGCCAGATGGTGACACCCCCACCACTCAAAAGTGCCGTAGTTTCCTGACCTGTGTATGACACCGTATCTGAATCTAACGTACACTCAGTTCGGAACTTTGGAGCTACAGTTTTATTCAACCAAGGAAGATATTTTTGACAGATTCGGTTATCCTTCAATTCCATCAGTACAAAATGGAAAGTATTGAGCTGACCACTAAACTTCTAATTTGTTGAAACGTAGACATTTAGACATCAAAGATCATGGCAACACTTCATACCCAATTAATTGAGTAATGTTGATCCGCTTATGAAGTTTCTCAATTTTAGCGAAAGTTCTTACAAATATTGGAAAAACTCTTCAACGGTCATCCACAGTCAATAGTTATTCAATTTTGGTGTAGGAATATACAGGGTGTCCCACGAGGTTTGGGCAGTACATATCTCGAAAAGTATTTGGAGTACGATATTGAAATTTGGCAATTGTGAAATGTTGGTAATATTATGCATTTCAAGCAAGCTGCAACGTTGTTACAACGTCTCATTTTGGATCACGTGGTATCATTTTGAGAATCTTCAATGTATATTTTTTCACTATTTGGGGAATGAGCGAATGAGATTATATCAAAGTTTCAAGAATCGATCACATTTTTCAAATTGCGTCACCGACTATGCCATTTTTCTGAGGTCAATTATTGGTCTATTCAAGATGTCTACATCTATCTAACGAATATTCAAGTTGAGTTATGTCGTCTGCATACTTGGAGATATGATGCCACGTCTGCAATTCCGAATGTCTTGAGCATGATTTGATGTATATTCAACGAATGAATCCGCGTGGTGATAAAATTTATATTGATGAGCAGAATCAGGAATTTCAAGAGTTCTGTACAGATAAATTTCGGTATGTAACTATATGTTATTACATATTTCAGACTGCTCTTACTGATTAGTGAGGGACACAAATTGAAATATCTAAATCATTCAAGATGATTATGCCTAATTCTAGGAGTCGACAAAATTGCCCATTCGAATGCATTTAAACTTTGAATATTCAGGTGTAGTTTGGTGAAAATAATGAAGATATTTCGAGAAAAGTCTTACCTGGAGCTGCTGCCACAAGGGCTACAATGCAAGCCAACAAGACCAATTGAATTTTCATTTTTGCCAACTTGATATATGACTATACACTACATAGAAATCGCCTCATTTATATAGGAAAGTAGTTGAGTAGTTACTAACGCAATGGATACTCGAGATAAAGATAAGAATTCTCAGAATTCTAATTTTCGATATCATGCACAGTTACCTACAAATAATAAGATATCCTTTTTTGTTTCTATTCTTGACATATTATTTCCGATTCTTATCACTTCATGAATCCACAATTTCGATGAGAAAAACAACACCGTGGAACTTTCAGTTTGTGAGCTTTACCAATAAATGAAACGATTTGGGTATTTTTATATGTTTCCGGTAGTGCTTCATCCTTGTCTACGTTATTCAAACTCATGTTTCAACGGTTGATTTCCCTGTTGCGAAGTCAATGTTCGTCAAGCTGAATCTTAGTCCCAATATTCTTGTTTTGTCAGAAAGCAAACCACCAACACATTTTCATCTATTTCTTCAGTTGCATCACTCAGAATTCTGTTAGTCACAATATAAGCTTGTCAGAGGTGACCATACCTTTGAAATCATCCATCTCGTTGCTTGGTATAACTATCAGCAATAACCTTTCTTGGAAAAGTCATGTGAGATCAATTGCTAAAAGTGCATCCCAAAAGCTTGGTTTTCTGTTTCGTGCCAGGAGCTATTTCACTTCCAGTCAGCTGCTCACGATCTATAAGGCACAAATCCGACCTGTCCTGGAATACTGTTCCCATATTTGGAGTGCGGCACCTAAACATATCCTGAAGCTGTTGGATTCTGTCCAAAAAAGGGCAATTCGTCTCGTCGGTGATGCTTCGCTTACTAACTCAGGAATTAAAAAAGAACACCAATTCCTACCTCCTTTCCCTTGCTTCTCACGATGTTCTCTGAACATTACAGGATGTCTCCTTTCGTGAGGAGTTTTATATAAAAAAAATACACAATACTACGACAGTTGACAGATTCATAGTTAGTTTATATTGCACATAAGGAATGAAATAAAACAAGAGTCAACCAATGGAATTTTCCATTTAATTCATACCGAATTAGTGATTCTTTTTACTCATTATTATTAATATACAGGGTGCTCGTAATTCGAGCTTAAGCATGGGGATCTC
The DNA here is from genome assembly GCA_037013635.1 of Plagiodera versicolora. Taxonomy (NCBI): domain Eukaryota; kingdom Metazoa; phylum Arthropoda; class Insecta; order Coleoptera; family Chrysomelidae; genus Plagiodera; species Plagiodera versicolora. Next base: position 3,627,174 of record CM072993.1, on the reverse strand, counting down.
AGTTACCCTGAGATATACGATGTTGCTCAAATCAGAGCAAAGTTGCGCATTCTATTACTGATCAATAATCTGAGAAGAAATCTGACCTTGGTCTTTCTTGGTTTTCATCGTTGAAAAACGGAATTTTGTGATTTTCGTTTTTATTTTTTCATTGGTAAACCATTCAAGTTATCCATTTTCAACCGTGAGATTCTCATAGCAGTTTTTTGTGAGAAATTAGGAAATGATATTACATTTTTTCTAGCAGACGAAGAAAGAAACAAATGACAGTCAACTTTTTTTCTTCGCGAATGGACGACATATTGAATTTTCATATTTCTGAAAGCAGTTTTTTTTTCTGATTCCGACGATGTACTACACAACATGTTTTGATTTCAAATTAATGTCAAAATTTCCTAATGAACATTTTTCAGATTATTGCCGAGAAAAACAAACTCACCAGATTTGTTCAATTCGAATTTTGACAGTTCTATAGTTTTTTCACTTGGAGTACACTCTTGTGAATTGCAATATGCCATCTTCCAATGAAGAACAGAGGGAACTCGGTTTCCCAACTTCGTATCTCTCAAGGTAACCGAGATCCCCATGCTTGAGCTCGAATTACGGGCACCCTGTATACTGGGTGTTGGGGCTAATTAAAAATCAGATGCGGCGATTGACTGCGAGTGACTGTGACGTCAGCAAGATAATAATGACAGCTTACCAGAAAGTGGGGTGTTGCTGCTTGTCTTTTTCTCCAACTAGACTCCGGAACAGAAAGTTAGGTTGAGTTCATCATTCAAATTGTTATGAAAAATATTTTTGATTCATAAAATATATACACCAAAATGGAAAGTCTATGACAGTGTACAACCATTGAACAGTTTCTTCAATATCTATAAAAATTTCGACTGAAATCGATCAACTTTTTTAGCGGATCACAGATTTCCTTCCAAATGCATTTGTCATTATTGTGAAGTCATGGTGAAGTGTTGTCATAATATTGCTGCCTGAATGTTTCGCACTAATAGTATTGGAAAATAAGGAAGACCATACGTATGGAGGAATCACGTGCTCAAACTCCAATTCAAATACTAAAAATAAGTGAAGGGGTTAATCATCATGGTGATATCAGAAAACAATTATTGACTCAAGTGGTGACTAGAAGTTACTAACTGGATTATGACGAGAAACATGAAATGATGTTCATGTCACATGAAGAACAAATTGAAAATATCTAAAATTGAATCCTCAGACACACCTGGTTCTCATTGTTATCCGATTTCAGATAATAATACCACGAATAGAATATCTTCCCAATGATGTTATCAAAATTGAAATTTCTGGAGGATTTTATCTCGAGTGTCATCTCGTTACTTACTACGTATATAATACAGATGATTTCTTTGTAGTGCTCAGTTGAAATTCAAAATTGGCAAACATGAAAATTCAATTTATTCTGTTGGTTTGCATCGTAGCCCTTGTGGCAGGAGCTCCGGGTAAGTATAACTCTAAAAGATCTCCATCATTTCTCCCAAATTTGATGAGTACTACTAACGCATATGAAGGATTTGAATTAACTTGAATGAATCGTCCAAATTGACAACTAGCAGAAGTATAACATTAATCATTGAAGTGTGGAAATGCAACAAATTTCAATGTTCGATATTAAAGTTGATCGAATATATCTTTATCAAAAATTCTTCTTCGATACCTTTGAGTTACACCAACAGAGATGTAACATTATACAATGAGTAAGAATGTGAGCAGTAAACACCATGGAAAATACATATTGAATGACGCCTAGGAAGGAAGCTTTTCAAATTTCATTCTTCTTTCAAAATCACGAAGAAACACCTGTCAACTTTGGTTCTTCTTATGAACCTCATATTGATTCTTAACATTTTCAGATAAAATTTTTTATTTTTATGTATCACGGAAAGTGGTTCAATCTCGCGATTCTGCAAAGAATCTTTCATTTCAGTTTATTCGTGGAAAGCTGTGAAAAAAAAGTTGCATTATGTGCATTACTCTGTTATTTTCAACTGAATCGAAACAACTGTTATTTTGTTTCACTAGAAAACTGTAGTGGATCAGAACGAAATACAATTCGAATACATACATGTTCAGCATACATACAGGGGGAGCAAGCAGAATTCGGTATTATTCTTCATAATATCATGCCACTGTATTCAAAAGAGAAAAGTGACCTTAAAATGTAGTTGGTCCTCCCTAACTCCATTCACAACGAAGATATGTCGTATGTGTCGAAAAGTCCGAAAATCGAACTTGTTTATAGCTCAAAAACAAAAGACAACAGCCAATTTTTGTTATCGTCATCTCAAAAAAAAAGCGATCGAGGATGCGACTTCCTCATACAAACGTCGAAATTTGCTCACCCTGTACATACATAATTTGCATTTGAGAAACGGATAGCCTGTATATGTCTATTGTTATTCATCAAGACAAATATAAAAATGATATCTATTTTCATCTCAGTTTGAATGGTGTCTAATGTTCTAGAGTAATTCATCAGAATTCAAATATCTGGATTCACTCCTACATTATAAAACACAGGCTCCTGTTAAACGGAAACTGCAGTTACAAGAGGTGATTTCAAGTCGATTTAGCTCAAATTACCCTTACCCGAAAATGATTCTTTTGGAGAAGATGTCTTCAAATTATTCCGAAATACCGCTACTAGTATAATCAATGAATAATCACCAACAGATATTTTTATTTGATAGAATAATTTTCAGGTCCGACGCCGAATTTAAAGAAGTCAAATTGATTCTCATTAAGAATGTTGTCTTTTCTCAAATCGATATCGTGAACCGTTTTCGAAACAAAAAATTCATTCGAACTCTTTGTTGACTTCGAAAAATGAACGCAATCCATTTGTAACCATTTATTGATTCCACACAGTTTGGATGTTTCAAGTAACGGCATTTTTTTATTGAAAAACTGTACAAATATGTCTATTAGGAAGCGTTTTCGGATTAAGGTAATTTGAGCTATATCGACTTGGGATCACGTCTAGTAACTACAGTTTTCATTTAGCCACATAGTTCTGGACACCCTAGATAGAAAATTCAGACACGTTAACTTCATTTACTATGGGGACATCGTTTGTGGTGAAATACAGGGTGGCTCTTATGCTCATTCAGCCATAACTTTATTTAAATGTTTTTCGTTGGTTAGTACTTCGAAACGATAAACAACTTTTTATGCAGGTTTTTTATTCAAAAAACAAAGAACCTATCCTAGCAACAGCTACTGTGGTTGTCAGAAGCCGTCAGTCTGCTATTTTTTCCACATTCTCCAGAAATGATCATCGTTTTTAAGTACTTACCAAGGAAAATAATTGAAATGAAGTTATGACTGAATCAGCATAATAAGGACCTTTTTACAGCAGTGAAAAAACATATACAGAGAATCCCATTGAAATAAAGTTGCAGCTTGCTTAAATGCGTAATATCATTAACGGTTTATCACTGCCAAATATCAATATCGTACTCCGAATAGTTTTTGAGATATATACTGGCCAAAACCTCGTGGGCCACCCTGTATATCCAGAATAAATTCAGTAGTGCGATCTGAAAATGTGGATGCAAAAGCCAGCTATTGAATTCTTCGATATAGACATATTTATATCATCCGATGAACTTTATACCATGCACATTATATTTGATAAACCTTCACACCTTGTACGTCAAGCATCAATCTCACGTTATCAATCAGATAAATTCTCAAAATTGTGTCACGAATTTGATATATCACTTATATGAGATGATATTCAATCGTTATTGAATGAGATCAGTGAAAAGATTTACGTCGATTAAAATTATGAGACTTTTATCAATATGGAGGATGACTAAAATTCTTCTTAAGTGGGAAGTAGAAGTCATTAAGTAGTATAAATATTGGTACAAATGATCATTTGATCATGAACTGAAATGATATAGGGGAGAATCAAAGATGATAGACTGAACAGTATGGTTAATTTCCATAAGACGCAATGTTGGCAACCTATATATATATATTGGGAAAAGATGAAGCGAGGATTTCTAGAGTGGCCAGCTAGATCTTCTGATCTGACCCCACTAGATTTTTTTCATGGGGATAATGAATATCTTTCATTTCTCGAACATACGGTTATGTAACATAAGAAATAATATCACAAGCATAAATAGAAAAATGCGTTCTTTTTGGAGGTATCATCAAAATCAAGTATTACCATTTAATTAAAAATGATGACATCATAACTCAAACGTGTCTGAACAAAATTTTTCGAATTTAACGAATCTGTTCCAACCTTTAGGTGCTGAGTGTATATCGATTGGTAAACCAGGAATATTGGCAACCTTATAAGAATCGGACAAAAAAGTTTATAGAGTATTACAAGAACAAATAATCCATAGAATATCCAGAAGGTCCAACACGTCCCTTTGATATTTTTGGAGTCTCAGCTATCCCTATCAACTTCACTAATTGATTATTATCGACAAATGATATTCCTTTCGATGTTTTTTCTAACTAGTAATATTGCATTACTCTGACTACTAATACAAGAACTGAGAGTACAGTCAAATCAAATTTATGTATTTATATTTCGTGAATGAGTTCTCACAAGCGTATAGAAATGTTTCTCCTTCAAAGAGGAGCAATGAATTCCCGCACCAGAAACTTGCTCAGTATCTGATCCTTCTGTATCCCAGATCAGTATGGATGAATACCATGAAGGGTTGGAAATTGTAGATTGAAGACTAATGAAACATTTAATGTTCCAGAGAGGGAATGTCCTAAAGTTGATGGGTCTAATCCAACTTTCATCGGAGACGATGAAGAATGTGGAATCTTCTACGAATGCTCAGGAGGAACGGCTTTCCCATTCGCCTGCCCACCAGGTACTTATTGGGATGCAAAAGTGGTCACTTGCAACAGAGGCGTAGACTGTGGAAATCTCAAAACCACCACCGTAGCTCCAACAGAAGCTACTACAAAAGCTCCTACAGAGGCTCCTACAACAGCAGCAGCGTGATTTTTCATTTTCTTCTGTATTCATGAATAAATGAGTTGAATTACTGAATTCTTTTTACCACTAACTGAATTACTGCAAGTTTTGAATCACTTCAGAGCTATATTCATACGTCTTTGCATTATTTTCTGTCTGCAACTCAGAATATTTGTGAAATGACTTTAAATAAACGTTGCAATAATACTAATAATTTATCCAGCAACATCGCTCTTGTTGCTTATATGACTACTGTCTTAAAATTCATTTAAAAACTTGAATAGTCGAATGATTTTGGTCTTTCGAATCGCGTTCAACAAATAGTATTGTAATAAAGTTTGCACAATCAAATGAATAACGAATCCCCCTATATTCCCCTTTCCATCGAATTGAGAAATATACTCCCCAAACATCTTTCACAAACTCCACGATATCTTTTGATACCGTAGTCATATATGGAATGACTGCCAAACGACAAACAAATGTTAATTTTCATCTGTTAATTGGAGAATCCAGTCCAAGTTGCCCAATTATTTCTCGTAGAAAACTCTCACTCCATTCTTTATTCGACTAAGAAAAAAAATAAAAATTTTCAATTTCACGATATTCAAACAGTTGGCATCACTTCACCTTCCCTCTAGGACGAAAATCACTCAAAAATTACGTCTTATATTTTATTATTCATCATACAAGAAAAAGATACAGTATGAGGTGAACAATGAGCAGCTACTATAATGTTTGGAAGATGTTTAAGCATTATGCTCAACAAAAATACCTGCTTATATCAAAATTTCATCATCATCAGTATTGAAACCCGAAAAAGTCAACTCTCTTGATTTCTTCTTCGCCAAGCGGTCGAGGAGTTCCTTCGAATCAATAACAGTATCCCAGTGGATTGACACCATCAAAAGATTAATTCGTTTTGTTCGACCAGCCTTAGGAAAGAAGCTGAATCTTCCGAGATCTCGATCAGAATCGAGTCGTACGGCTGAACTACGAATGTTCAATGTTGCCACATTTCAGGTGTGAATAGTTACTGAACATGACATACTTTTCATGAGACAAAAATATTGAGTTGGATTGATGCCAACCGTGCTCTCCTTCTATAAAAACTTCAGTTGTTGGTCCTCCAGTAGTGGTCTTGAGAGTTCCACGTCTACGCCTATGTTGCAGGAGTTGACCTTTTTGTCCTAGTAGGTACCAGCTGAACATGTGAAATTGGAAGCCTTTCCTCCTGATCATTCGTAGAAGACTGCGCAGTCTTCATTGTATCCGATGTAAATTGGATCAGGCCCATCAGTTTCAGGACAGTTCGTTTCTGAAACATTGATATTTTCATTGGTCAAGCTCCTACGATTCATTTGCTCATACGAGATGCAGTGAAGGTGAGAGTCTATACAGAATTGAATCAATTAAGAAAAATATTGTTATTATGGAAAAGGCGTGGGGTGCTACAAAGATCAGTTTTCAATGAAGCGCCCCACTCTTTTATTACAAGAACAATGTTCTTCTCACCTAATTCAATTCTATATCGATTATTATTCTCACTTTTTCAGGTCACCGTTGAATACTGTTTCTCAGTTTTTACAAATTCCTCATTTTGCACTTATGGTAATGAAATATAACCAAAACTCCCTTCAATAAATATACTATTGGTATATGTGGTTCATACATTCCAATAACTAGGGTATTGATAATTCGAATCGCAGATAGCGTTCGTTTTTTGATTCATTTCCGAATAGGCGAGCTTAAATATCGAATAACTGTCAAAGAACGCGTGAATTCACAAGTAAGTTCAAAATGAATTGCTTCAAAAATAAGCTTCATTTGACCAGCAGAGTGGATCATATCAATCTCATGAAAAAAAAAATCGAGAAGTATTGGATTGAATATTCATCGATATAATTCTGTCTTGAAAAGTCCCATAGTTTATTGAAGTTATTCAACCCCCCAAAAAAATGCTTTTCATGGCAACATTGGCATTGCTTTCTTCAATATAAAGATTGTAGTTTCCTCTCGTATTACATGTAGTAGTAGTTTCCTCTCGTATTACAAATTGCAAAAATAGTATAGAAATATTCCTGCCTGGTTCTCCTACCACGAAGGCTACGAAGCAAACCAACAAGACTGATTGGATTTTCATTTCTGTATGATTGTTTTTTCTGATTGATAACCGAATCGTACCATGTTTATTTATAGGCTACTCGAGATAGAAATACTAAGAAAAAACAAGAAAATTTTATTCACATCATCATGACTAGAAATTTTTTTAAGATGATGCTTATCTCAATGGTAGATTTCCGGAGTGATGGTTAGATAATAATAATGATTATAATAATATTGATAATAGTAATAATAAACAGTTTTTTTACATGAATATGTATAAGAAAGATGAGTCACGAGGGAAAAAATAGATATGATAGAATACAAATACTGAATTATGAATAAACTCAACGACTCCCATGTAGTTCACGCATATAAAATATGATGAATAAATATAAGTTGAAGTAAGAATATACGTATAAATTCGATATAGAGCACTTAATATGTTTTTGATATATCTGAAAACATTAAGAATTTAAAATTGAAAATAGGTGACAAACATGCGAAATAATCATTTTCAACACCCATTGACCAAAATTCTCAATTATTATTTCATTCCAATTATTTCGAACTATATATAGGTAAACTTCCCAAAAAATTCTTTTTTTTTAACTTGTGGTACTTGAGGATATATTCAGGGGGCTGCATAAAGGTAGGAGAATGATAGATTTAGTCATTCTCAAGTTCCTATTTTCTGCAGACTTTTTGTATCTTGTGTTATGTTTGTGGGAGATAGCATCTGAGTTTTTTTCATACTTCCATTGGAGACATAATATTTCTTGAGAATATAATTTTGGAAAATTCAATATGGGAATCCCACTAGAAACTCCTTAGGAGATATTTTTGTACTTCTAAACTTTTCAGGTAACACTCGTATGCTCTTCTCCATCCTGATATACCATAATGTATATGTGGCTCAATTTTTCCACTATTCTAGTCACATAAATGTCCCACTTCAGGTATTTATCCACTTCTATTTCAAGATACGTTATAGAATCTACCATCCATACCAACTGGTTGTTATGAGATTTTTTATGTCAGGTGAGTTTATTTTATTGCAAGAAAATGTTATTGATTCGGTTTTTTCCAAGTTCAACGATAAATCCATTGTACTAAACCAGCCCTTCATTTTTTGAGATCTCCTTCTGCAATCAATTCTGCTTCTTCCCAGATGCTGATATCATACATGGAAATCAATAATAATAATAATGATTTCATGGATAAGCAGGATTCTACACAAAGTAAAGTACTCTTGATGGGATATATATCATACACATAGATAGATAGCTTTATTCAGGTGGTAATAATTTTTACAATATAATTTTATCCATAGGATGTCACCTAAGCAATGCTTGTTGTTGGGTTATGAACATCTTAGGATATACATATTCAGTTTTAACCCTGTGAATTAATAGTAATAAATTGTAACAAAATCAGCAGTAACTAATGTACAAAATCTGGAGGATCTATCTATCTATCATACACATCAAAAGGCAGATTTCAGTTTCTTGATATAAAGGGTGGCCCATCAGTGTTTTGAAGTGGAATTACTCACTTAGGAATGGGGATACAAAAAATGTTTCAGATGAATGTTGCTGTATTTAGGCAGATATACAATCCTAGAATATTTTGAGATATGCAAGATGATTAGCATGAGCGGGGCAACTTAATGTTTGCTTTTTTCAAATGGAACACCCTGTATATTTTTTCACCGTTTCTAAACCTCAATAATAGACGAGTATGTTTTAGTATCATTATGTTTATTCTCACTGAATTTCGTGAAATGGGAAATGGTTTTCGCAGAAGATGATTTTAGAAAAGAAAAACTTGATTATTTTCATTTGTCGTATACAATTTTTGGTGGTTGTGTAGGAAAAGTGTCAACTATTTTTTTATAGAACTGGAAGTTTCGCCGTTCATCGTGATGAAACGTTTTTCATCTTTAAAACCATCTTTCACTGAGTTATTTTGCTCTGTTTTTTTTTCTTTCATAGGTTTCATCCTACTATGATTTCCGTCGGTTTCCAGAATCACCCTGTACCCTGGTCTATAGAAGCATCCATCAATTATGAATTCTGTTCTCCAGTACAGGGTAGGGAATATGAAAAATTGAGGTATTCATCAGTTTGCGAACCGAAACAACACCACAAACTCTGCTTCAAAAATAATCTTGTTTTTCCGGATATCTCCTCTTGAGAAGATTATTATCTGCAATAGAGATCTCTATCAATGATAATACGAACACCACGATTCAATTTTCATCATCATTCGATTATTAATCTAGAGTAGCCTCTTATAAGTGACTAGTTTTTCCTATAAAAGTGCAATTTTTTGCGGATTTTCATAGTACGATTCCGTATCACAATACAAAGTCATGAAAATGCAATTAGTCTTGCTGGTTTGCTTTGTAGTCTTCGTGGTAGAAGCACCAGGTTAAAATAATAATCATGATATATTTTATTTCTATCAGAATAAATACAAAGATATACATCAAAATGGCCATTGAATTTTTATTTGCCTTGAAATCTCTCCATGTTTGAGTTTACTTTACCCAAAGGCTAGTCTATTTTCTCATTGGAATCGATGCACAAACAGCTCCTCTGTGGTTATTATTAGTCACGTACAAAAAACAAGCAATTTATATCAGTGACATATTGAAGAACATACTCGATATCGCATGGATTCTCATTATTATAAACACGAAGATATTGAGAGAAAAAAACACGAAATTCATTAGCCATGATGACACAAACCATATACTATAGCATGTAGCATATTTTGTACCAGTTAACTATAATATTTTTTCATTTATGAAAAGGAGTCTAGATAATTTTTTCGTGCAATATCACCATTGTAGTTGTTCAGTTCTCGATCTGTATTTAAATACACATTGTGGATGGTAACTTCTCAAAATAATAGTCATTTTAGATAGATGTGGACATCATCCTGAAATGTTAGAAATACCGAGCCTTTTTTGTTTATTTCAATTGTTTATGTCACATTTTCGTGTTCATCCGTTTTTTCTCTCTTTAAATGTATTGAGTGGTATTTACTTATGAAGATGTCGATGGTTAGGGACTATACTTTCTTGATAGATCAGCGGAGCTATTCTTGACATCGTTTGCAACTGTGGGTATACGCAGAGTTGGGAATGGCCTTTTTGCGACGATATCGTTTTCTTGACAATCATTCGCAAAAGCATACGAACGGTATCGTTTGCATATTGAAAATAGTTTGGCATCATCGCTATTTAGCCACGGAACCATATACAAATTTGATATATGAAATCCAGTTGGATATTAATACCAACGCCTTTTTTCTTATTTGTGAAGAAACAACTCTATTTATACTTCGATAAAAACAATTTTTTAATGACTCCCAGTATGGTTTTAGAAACTCGCATTCAACAATTGAGGCAGTTTTTGATGTTGCGACGGGTGTAATAGAGAATCTCGAACAAGGCAGTCTAACACCGCTCTTGTTGTGCGACCTTACCAAAGCATTCGACTGCGTCTCACATGAAATTCTGTTGAAAAAATGTCATTATTACGGTATCAGTGGAGCTCGCTAAACTTAATTGAAACCTATCTCGTAAATCGTGAACAGGCAGTAATGACTAGGGGCACCTTCTCAGAGTTTCAAACTGTGAGACACGGCGTCCCACAAGGGTCCGTCTTGGGCCCGCTCTTATTTGTCATTTACATCAACGACCTATGCTTGCATATGTCACCGACAAAATCAGTTCTCTTTGCAGATGATACAACATTCATCCTATCAGGGAAGAACAGGAATGACCTGCAGCTTCGTCTAGATGAGGTTACTACTAATGCAAATCAGTGGTTTCTGTCAAACAAACTCAAACTTAATGGCGACAAAACACAATTTATCCAAATTTCTACCAACAACCAGGTTATCTTTAACGATGAGTCAAATCAAGTCACATTATTAGGCATCACTTTGGACAATAGACTAAACTGGTCTGGTCACATTGCCCTGCTGGGGAGGAGGCTTTCTGGTTCTCTATTTGTTCTTCGCCAATTGAAGGGAGTCACCAGTGAGACTACGTTGAGGGCCATATATTTTTCTCTGTTTCATTCCCTAATGAGCTACGAAGTGAGGCTATGGGGGAATTCATATAACCCTGCTCTTATTTTCAGGATGCAAAAAAAGGCTCAGAGAATTCTGGCAAATCTCGGATACAGGGATCACTGTCAGGAGTTCTTCAGACTATTAGGGATTATGCCTCTTCCATCGTTGTTCATATATTGTTCATTGGTGGAAATTCACAAAAAGCGGTCAGACTGTACGAAACAATATCAGATTCATGAACATAATACTAGAAATTGCCATCATATCAGACAAAATCGTTACCGTCTTAATTTGTCTCAAAAGAATTCCCCGGACTATTCACTGTACAATAGTTCACCACTAGATGTGAAAAGCCTAAGTTTGAACATGTTCAAGAAAAAATTAAAAAAATACATCTTGAGACACTGCTTCTACTCTGCTGATGATTTCAGGGCGCATTGTCGCAGTGTGGAACTCTCATCTCTTTGATGGTCGGGTATATTATAGTGGGATCGTTGAATTATTGTGGCTGATTGTAGTGGATCGAATTTATGTTAATACGTTTTCAATTTAATTCATTATTTATTCTACTTCATTCTGAAACTTTATGTCTATTCGAATTGCTATAGTTTATGTAAATGCTCTATTATGTAGAAATGACCTGCTGCAAACAGTTTACGAATTGTAACGCAGTTAAATAAACATATTCTATTCAATTCTATTCTATTCTATTCTATACCAAATAACTAATTATCAATTATCAATCTAAAAATTCCAGTATGGATTGAGTGAAGAATACTCGAAAAACAAATACCACCCTGAAACATTTTTTTTTCTGAGTGATATTTTTATTTTATTTCTATGATGTGTCTTCATGTTGTTTTTTGAATTTTTATTGAGAATATTCCAAAAAAGAAGTAATATTTTCATTATCGCAAATATTTTTGATGTATAATAAAGTAGACACAAATTCCGAATCATATCAAAACACAGATATTGAACTCTCTATTATGAGAGTTGTAGATAATACAGACATTATAGTTAGTCAGTCCATCTGTCAAAATTTTTCGAAAATATGGAATATCCCATCATGATGGGCGAGCGATTGAAAATGCAACCGATCCAGAATTTCCCGTACAATTCAAAATCTTGAGATAAACAAGGTTTTCCATTTGAAAAAAACAAAGTTGATATCATTCCGATTCAACCGGAAATAACATATTATTGAAAATAATTTAGGAATAGATCACTTTGAGTTGTAGCTGTCACAAACATTTTGAGTTAATATCTCTCTTAGTTCTCTATAAACCTCCACTGAATCAGTTAGGTGAATTACCCTGTGTATAAATTAATACACACATCATGTGCATGGAAAGAAAACTGAAAGAGAGTGTACATAATTGTTATCATCATCAAAACGCATCGTTCAATTATCTTCTTTATTGACGAATCCCAAAAAAATTGCATTTAGGCATTGATGGTATCAGTTGGAGTAGCAGTGGTTTCTTCAGTTGGAGCAGCAGTGGTTTCTTCAGTTGGAGCGGCAGTGGTTTCTTCAGTCGGAGCAGCAGTGGTTTCTTCAGTTGGAGCAGCGGTCGAAACTGTAGTGGTCTTGAGGCTACCACAGTCCACATCTATGTTGCAAATTTGGCCAGTGACATCCCAGTAAGTGCCTTGTGGACATTTGAATTTATAAGCCTTTCCTGCTGAACATTCGTAGAAGATCCCGCATTCTTCATCGTCTCTGATGAAAATTGGAGTAGGTTTATCAGTTTCAGGACAGTCCTTCTCTGGAATATTCAATGTATCATTATTTCCTGAGCAGTCGGTATCGCATCATGCCACGAAAGTTATTGAAGCAATAAGAGACCAATTGACGTTGCCACGATAGCAGGATGTGTCTTATTTTGATCACTTCGCTATGAATGATGATTTTTTTTTATATTAAACTTCCCACCAAAGGAGACATCCTGTAATGTTCAGAGAACATCGTGAGAACCAAGGGAAAGGAGGTAGGAATTGGTGTTCTTTTCAAATTTCTGAAGGTCATACGCCTCGGGGAACACCTCCCTGGGCAATGTGTTCCAGAGCCTCGCTGTTCGTTGGATGAACGAGTCTTTGAAAAGAGATGTTCTGCAGGTCACCAAATCAACCACGAAGGGGTGTGAAGACTGGACTTGACGGGTTAACCTCGAAGAGACCGCCAAAGGAGGAACGATTGTTGGTATTTCAGAAGAGCATCGCCCATGAAAATATCTATAGAATAAAGACAGATCGCCATCCCTTCTACGGTGTTCCAGAGAAGTTAGCGAGTTAGTAAGCGAAGCATCACCGACGAGAAGAATTGCCCTTTTTTGGAACAGAATCCAACAGCTTCAGGATATGTTTAGGTGCCGCACTCCAAATATGGAAACAGTATTCCAGGACAGGTCGGATTTGTGCCTTATAGATCGTAAGCAGCTGACTGGAAGTGAATTAGCTCCTGGCACGAAACAGACAACCAAGTTTTTGGGATGCACTTTTAGCAAATGATCTCACGTGATTTTCCCAAGAAAGGTCATTGCTGATAGTTATACCAAGCATCGAGATGGATGACTTCAAAGGTATGGTCACCTCTGACAAGCTTATTTTGGGCATGATGATATTATAATACTCGGAAAAATTGAGAGTTACAGGGCAGATCATTTTTAATGAAGAAATGGAAACGAATAACCAAAATGTAACTTTGACCTTTTTGGGAACCACGTGTCTTAATGATGCCTTGATAAAAACAAGTGAGAATTCAACTTCCTTATCGTTAGAAAAAGTGGTTACTGTCATTCGAGATCAGATTAAATAAGTCTCTCATCATGTATATTTTATATTTTTATTATATATCAGCCTTTCATCATATTTTATCAAACAAGCTCCTGAAATATTTTATCAGCGGGCTTGAATACAACACACATCTCATGATACCAAATATCATAAATGAGACATATCGTCGCATATCATTAACTGGATCTTCTTCACAATCTGGACAGTACCAAGAATGTTAATCATCATGACGTTCTGGCTTAGATGCCGTAACCTGTTGAAATGCACTCTTTCCAGAGGTTTGTTTTCACGTTGCAGCAACTGCAAGTTGTGCAGATATATTTCGAGAAAGCGTACACAATTGATTTGTGAAAGTCGCAGGCGCATATTTTTAGAAAAAAAAATTATCAAATATACATATATCGAAACTCCACAAATTCCTGAGAATCTCCAAAAAAATATTATTCAAACAGACTGTAGATTTTAAGAGTAAGGATTTCACTCATTCTTTGAAATATCACAAAATATTAATCCCACGATTTTTATTATTTCCTTCATCGAACTATCCGTACTGTACCTAACTAAAATATCATCTGGCACTTGTTTATGAAAAATTCGAGAATGAAATTGCCTTTTCAATATTAAAATAAAGTGACGACATGAATGGTGGTATTACGTATTTGCCAAAACAAAAATATTAATTTTTCGTCAGGAATTATCCGAGAGAAATAATGCTTCGTGTTGTAAACGAAATTTTTATCCAACCTATTGAATCGAGACGATATTCAATTCAATTAGGAAAATTCGACTTCTTTAATTTCACGATTGAATGTATTATTTCCCAGGAATTTATCTCACATAAAGAATTGAAGAAATGATTAATACGATCAAAAACTATTCTTACCTGGAGCTCCTGCCACAAGGGCTACTAAGAAGCAGACCAACAAAACGAACTGGATTTTCATTTTTTCAATTCGAATTTTTTATAGACACAATACAGAAATTTATAGATTTCACCACTCTTATATAGCTAAACAATTGAGAAGGTACTCAAGATAACAAATCTCCGAAATTTTTATATTCAATAACAGACTAAAATATATCCAACAGAAAACAGTTGAACAACAATGACAGACGATTTTCAGAGAAGATAATATGTCAATCGATGATATGGTGACAGTAAATTTAGAACAAGGTCGATGATGATACGAAGTACTCTAAAAAATGTGTCGAGGTATCAAATGCGGTCTCGAAAAACCATTGATGTGTTTTTTACTTCAACTGATTCCTTGAGTAACCATTTCAATCAATTACGTCTTACTGAATCCCAGACCACCTTAGGACAAGCACACAATCTATTCCAAGATATTTCTCAATAAGTCGACTTGGTTCGAAAGTAACAGGAAATCAATTGAGTCTTATTTCTACGAAGATTTCAATGAATTCAGTACTTCACATCAGTACATCTGTTTCAATATCCCTTTGACTACATTATACGTACTCATTTATATCAATTCGTAAGTCCCTAGTTATCACAAAGAGGTACTTGAGATAAGAAAACGAATATTATATTAGGTAGACCTGATGATTTCCTTGAAGTCACCTTCAACTTCAGTCAAACATGAGGAAATTCACTGAAGTGTTTCTACCTCATTCAAAATTATCGACCTCATCATATTCAGAGTTCTACAGAATGTACTGTCGCGCTATTTGGGAAAATTTTTTTACAGCTGATTGAAAGTTCCTAACTCAATGATTATCTCAGGAAACACCCTGTATTCAGGACGAGAAATTTTCAGTTTAGCCATTTTTCACCTCTGGACCCACCAATTAAGTTGACTGACTTATCATTGATTAAATTAAAGACCTGGGTGTACTTTTCAGTAGTAGACTCGATTTTTCCAGCCAAATCTTTACGCCTTCTCTATTTCACGTATGTCTGGTATAAGTTAGAATACGCAGCATTGGTCTGGTGCCCTTACTATTCGATACATATTGATGCGTTGGAAAGTATTCGAAAAAGATTTTTGAAATTCTGAAATTCTTGTCTCAAAAGTTAGATAACACTTACAGCGCGCTATAAACCAGGCTTCACTACTGCAGCGTTTCAACATACAATCTTTGGAGCAGAGAAGGATTAATGGCAGTTTTTTTTTCTTCATGAATTACTTTATGATAAGATTGACGCTCTAAACATCCTAACCAGAATGAACCTTTTTGTACCGCAGTATAACTCACGTTTGGAGTTTCACATCCTATGTTGACCAGTCTAGAACAAATATACCTTACAACCTGGTTGCTCAGCATGGTTTCTGATTTCCGATATATCATGATTGATGAATGTATCACTGCAATAGTCAGTTCATGATTTCTTTATATTTTTTTTTTTACATTGTATCAAGTATTCACCATAGAATTGGGTTTTCCTGTTGGGTAGAGTAAAAATGAATAAATAAAATAGATGAATAAATTAATTATTTTTTGTTAGCAGTATTTATGTGCCCCAATTATGATCAAATTCTCACATTCTCAGTCCAGTTTGACAACATCTCAATTCCAGGAGAAAAAAAAAAGGAGCTGGCACAGGGTTTATTTTCGTAAGAATCAATAACTCAATGTTGTTTCACTTAGACTGAACCCTGTATATCTCAAAAAAATGTGTGTGCGCGTGAATACCTATAACAAATTCAATGTAGAATATTTTTTTGTATTCTCGTTCTTGAGTGGGTTTTTCTACTTCCAAACAGTAATTGGACATCCTATATACCAACGACCTATATACCGAAGACAAGATAACTACTACACAGTAATAGAAATCTGGAATGAGCCAAACAAATTGAATGTCCTTTTCTAAACGTAAAAAAATTGACATCCATAATGTCTATAACATTGCAATTGTTCATACCACGAACTGCATTTCACTCTATCATTAGAATGGATACATCAGATATACGATGGAGCGTCCCAATTGCAAAAAGCCTTAGGCGATCCTAATAGGCAACACGTTGCTACGAGTTAATCCGACAAAATATTTTGAAACTGACATTATTTCGGTTCCGATTATCGGATCGTGATGTTAAGCATATCGAAACACTCTGACGCTTTCAATGAACTATATTACATGATCGGTTGATCCGTTTCTCGATTGTTTATCAAGACGCCAAGTTGGAAGTGAAAATTTCGATGATAATGGTCAAATTGCGAAAGATCGGAAAAATAGATTGCCAGATTTGGGGATTCAGATTTTTTGTAGATATTTGTATAGTGAATATAAGTAATAGGGTAGTTATAGTTTTAGTTTCATTATTTACTCGATCTTGTACAAGTACAAGAATATACGAATCAACTTATTTTGTTTGTTGTATTATTTTTACCAGAACAACTAGGTTGAGGGCATTGAAAACCTTTATAGATGTCACTTTGACACTCAACGTAGACCCCTGGATAAACTTTTTTCACTGATAGTTGCCAGTGCAAGTGGACCTACCACTATAATATAGATTTTGGAAATAGTACCCGAGTTAGGGCGCCAAGTAAAAGCCACGAAGTAAACGTCCTCACAACTGAATACAATAGTTTATTATCTCATTCGATTCTTTTTTAATTTGATTCAATGATCGATTCTTGGACTATGGTTATTTATACAAATGGAAAATCGAACTTAAGCAGCTGCTGTTGCTGGAGCTATAGTAGTGGTCCTGAGATTTCCACAGTCCACGCCTGTGTTGCAGGAATTGATTCTTGAGTCCCAGTAGCTACCAGCTGAACATGTGACTTTAAAAGGAAATCCTTCTATACATGCGTAGAAGACTGCGCATTCCTCAGTGTCTCTGAGGTAAGTTGGCCCTTCAGTTTGAGAACATGCCCCGTCTGAAACATTCATTTTTCCATCGGTCAAGGTCCTACGCTTCATTTGTTTATTCGAGCTGCAGTAGAGGTGAAAATAATCATCTATACAGAATTGTTATATTGTTATTGTGAAAAACGCGTGAGGTGCAACAAAAAACAGTTTTCTATAAAGATCCCCACTTTTTTTACAATAACAATGTTCTTTTCACCTAATTGAATTCTATATCAATGATTATTTTTCTTTGAACTTTTTGTCATTTCTTCACTAATATAGGTATTATTGTAAGTTTACTAATTTTAAGTTAATTCTAGAGTTAACATTCTCACGATATGTAATAACTTGTATTATACAAATTGGTGTGTTACCCGTTGATAAATAATAAATAAATAAATAAAATTATTAAGGTGACCATTGAAGACTCTTTCTCAGTCTTTACAAATTCTTATTTTGCACTCATGGTAATGAAAAACAGGGTGTTTCACAGTGGATGGAACATTGGAAGTAACTGGAGAACAGAAAGACGGATTATTTCGAAAATTTGTGGGCGTGGATAATCAAACTTGCTCTATCCGTCTGAAATCTTTTTATCAATACAGTGTTGCCGCTTGTATCAGAAAGTGGTAGCTACTTTGTTATTTCGAATGAAAAACTTCGTATATTTTTTTATAAAATTCTTGGGATCCTTATAAGATTCTTCACAACTTTTCCACATAATTCCCTATACCTATCTGTGACGGTTTACGAGAAATTATTTTGTGCAAAACCTGACAATTTAAAAATATAATTTTTTCCCAATGCAAATTCACAAAATATTTCAATTTAAGTTATAGCTGCATTGCCCAAGAAGGTGTTCCCTCTGGCATATAACCTTCAGAAATTTTAAAAGAACACCAATGAGGAAGTTTCCTTATGACGAATTCTCATCAAATAAGTACTCAACTATTTAGTTTGATATCTCTACTTTCTAGAATGACAATACAAATCATTCAACTCCATTGTATTTTCAAAATAAACCAATTTATAAATTTTGAGGAGGGAAACTGTGACGTACTTAGTGAGTTTAGAGTGAATATAGCTATCGTAAGTTTCATAACCCATAACACATAACTACATTTAGCGGTCAACGTGTTATGTTATGGTGTAATCCGGATGATCGCGGACGAAATCTACGAATGCATTTGCGCAATTGCCAGATCTACCTTTCTATTTTCATGAAAATAAATTGAAAGCTGTTCCGAAAATCCGAAAACACAAAATTATATTGAAATTATTCACTTCAAGAACAAATTCGATTCATTCATTCATTTTCTATTCAGCCATAGCCCTCGATTATATCATCGCATTCATATATTTTCGCGTGTTATGTGCTAGTTATATTTCATAAGACATAATATATTATGATATTATATCACGGAAGGTAAACAATCCATGATTTGGTATTGCAAAATCTACGACATATTTTACTACCAAGATATTCTGGTCAGTTTTTCCGAATATTCAGAATAAATTAGAAGCAGAGCAACACTGTACTTCCGCACACAAAATCTCAATTTGTTCCTGTGTGAACCCGGTTTTTAACTTGGTACGTCATCAGAATGGTGAAGGAGCCAAAACTAGTTTTTCAAAACGAAATTCTGGAGTCAAATTCGATCGCACAAAAAAAATAAAAAATACGGGTGTAATAATTTTTCATATATTTTAAGGAAAAAATAAAATCTCAATATTGGAAACTTCCTCATTCCTACTTCCTTTCCCTTAGTTCCCACGATGTTCTCTGAACATTACAGGATGTCACCTTTCGTGGGAAGTTTAATATGGAAAAATAAGACTATCAAGTATTCTGTTGAACTAGATCTCAATTTCGGCATACAGGGAGGCTCAGAAATGAGTGCCTTTCGGGGACTCATGAAAATGACTGAAACCCCGTTTTTTAAATGGAACATGGAAATTCAGAAAGTAGGCTATGAACTTCATTCTGACAGAGAAATGATCAAGTTGCATGGATGTAAAAATACTATGGCAGAAAATAATATCAGTAGAACATGCAGAGAGTTTAATGGAAAGTATGCTGATTCACCTCGAATGAATTGAAGGAAATTCATTAGATTGAAGAGAAATATTGAAATGCTTGAATCATCATGGAAAGCTAAAAGTATCAAAGTCTAACATGTGTATTATTGAATCTAGAAAGATTTCAAAAACACACAATAATTTTCATTTCGTGAATCGTCACAGATAGGTAAAGCGAATTATGCGAGAAAGTTGTGGGGGATCTTATGAGGATTCCAAAAAAGTTATAATATACGAGGTTTTCCATTTGAGATAACAAAGTAGCTACTTCTTTCTGATACGAGCGGCAACACTGTATTGATAAAAACATTTTAGACGGATAGAGCAAGTTTGATTATCCACGCCCACAAATATTCGAAATGATCTGTGGTTTATACAAGGTCGCTGATATGTATAGAAACGGTCGATTATTTCCTAAAGTAAGATAGCTAGCGAAAAATGTTAGGATACAAAAGTTGTAGGGTTTTTCAAAATCCATTGAGCTAATGAAAAATTAAGTATACAGAATGAGTCAAAAAGTCAGGACGAAACAAAGTTGCTTTTTCTCTAATGGGACGCCCTGTATATTATTCCACATTTCAATTCTGCTCGAAATTCTGAACAAAATTGATGAAGCGCTTCATTTCCTAAATTCAACCGATTTCGAGATATCGAATTTTGAAAATAACTTATACTTCATTACTGTCAGGAGGTAAATGGTAAACACTTTGAGCACCTTATTAAATAGAATTTCAAAGAAAAATTTGTTGTTTATTAAAACTTGTTTTCTCTCTTTTCCTCCTGTCTTAACTATTGTTTTCATAAAATTTTAAATATCCTGGACATTCATTAAAAAATACATTTTATTTTTTCAATTGCATTTTAATCAACCCTGAACAATTATGCTTTTTTTATTTTCTGTAAAAAAATTATAATTAAATTGTTTCATAATAAATATGCATCATTTCGTGCTTTTTCTTTAATAAATTTGAGAGTAGTAAAAAGGTATTTTCAAAATTTGATATCCCGAAATCGGTTGAATTTAGGAAATGAAGCGCTCCATCAATTTTGTTCAGAATTTTGAGCAGAATTGAAATGTGGAATAATATACAGGGCGTCCCATTAGAGAAAAATCAACTTTGTTTCGTCCTGACTTTTTGACTCATCCTGTATACTTAATTTTTCATCAGGTTGATGGATTTTGAAAAACCCTACAACTTTTGTATCTTAACATTTTTCGCTAGCTATCTTACTTTAGGAAATAATCGACCGTTTCCATACATATCAGCGACCCTGTATATTTCGATCGCTAGGGTATTGATGATTTGAATCGCAGATAGCGTTCATTTATTGATTCATTTCCAAGTAGGTGATCTTCAATATCGAAGAACTGTCAAAAAACGCGTGAATTCACGGGTAAATCCAGAATGAATTGATTAAAAAAAAAGCTTCATCTGACTTACAGAATGGATCACATCAATGTCATTAAAAAAAATCGAGAATACATAACTAGTGGAAGTACTAAGTATCGCATTGAATATTCATCGAAATATTTCATTTAAGATGACTTGAAATACCTGTCTTAAAAATTCCGATGGTTTATTGAAGTCATTCAACCCCTCAAAAAATGCTATTCATGGCAAAATTGGCATTGCTTTCCTCAATACAAAAATTGTACATAGTTTCGTCTCGTATTGCATGTATGGAAGATTGCAAAGATAGTATAGAAATATTCTTACCTGGTTCTCCTACCACGAAGGCTACGAAGCAAACCAACAAGACTAATTGGATTTTCATTTTGTATGATTGTGTTTTCTGATTGATCACCGAATTGCACTTCGAGAATCCGTGTAGATCGTCATTTTTATATAGAATAATAGTTATCATCAAGAGAGTACTTGAGATAAAAATACTGCATGTTATGAAAATAAAAAAACGGAATGTTTTATTCACATCATCATGACTGGAGATTCTTCCAAAGATATAGCTCATCTCAATGGTTAGTATTAGTGATAATATTTGTGATGGTAATAAAAATAATAATAATAATGAGTTTCTTCACATGAATATACAATATAAGACAGATGAGACAGGAGGAAAACGAATAGATATAATAAAATAAAATAACTGAATCATGAATAAACTAAATGGCTGCCATGAAATTTTCTTATTATGAGAGTATTCAATTCACGCATTCATCTGTTAGTTTTATACATACACCCACACATTCATGCATATGAAATACGATAAATAAATATAAGTTGAAGTATGGAAATGAGTAAATTCAATATAGAGCACTAACTAAAAACGAAAAAAAAAAATCAAAATTGAAAATAGTTAACAAACATATGGAAAATAATCATTCCCAACATATATCCAACAATCCAATGACCAAAACTATCAATCATTATTTCATTCCAATATTTTCTATTGAAAAACTTTTCAGCCAATCCTTTATTCTTTTTTTGTATATCTCATGGATATTCATATTTCTCATATTGCCTCAAACCTTCATTTTTCAACAGAACGTACTGTTGGATTAGTGATTTCTTTTTGTGTAGTTCTGTTGAAGTGAACTATCAACCCAGAATAAATAGAATATGCCTAAGGTCTGGCCTATGGAGCAAAGTTACAAAGAAATGCATCGGAGAATTGTGGTAATCAACGAAATATTTTGGAGTTGAAATAAACTCACATAATGAATGAGTATGTTCTTCGATAACGATATTTAGCGGAGGTTGCAATCTTTGGAAGATATATCTTCCATTCTAAAATGTGTGTCGCATACCTAATGAGCGAGATCTCTATTTTTGAAAATAAACCTCAATACCAGAACGTTGAGAAATCTATTTTTTTTTTCAATTCTTCCACTTACGTAATATTATGTATCTAGCGTTCAAAGCTTCATCACCTTCACAAACACCTTTGGAAATGTTTGACCTTATTGTATAAAATTTAGGAGAAATTCTTGTGCAGGTGAATTCTACTCCTACTTTCAATTTGAGGTGTAACACGAAGGGGGTGCCATTTTAAATTCTGACATCAGGGTGCATCTAGCCCAAGGGGTGACTCATCCCATAACCAAAATATAGTACCTGTACAACATTTGTACCTAATTGCGATTTTCTTACTTTTTCAGTTTCTGAGATATTTGCATTGAAGATTTTCAACTGGACACTCTGTGTGGGAAAGAAATCTCTTTGAAAACTGGAATGAATTTTTTAAAAACCACAAACAGACCAATATTGACATCTGGTTGTGAGTCCTGGGTTCTTTCGCAAGCAACAAAAGTTCAATTCACTTTATAAAAATTCAATATCTAAAAAGAGTTGGATGGGTGATGAGAATGGATGAACTGAAAAATACGACGATAATAGAAGACCTAATGATTTAATAAACATTTGCAAATCAGCTGGTTCAGCCATCTACAAAGAATAAATAATGAACGTCTGCTGAAGCTGGTATGACAGGCACAGGAAATAAGGAAAAGAGGAAAACCATGACAAACATGAAATGGAGTCGTATCAGAGATTTTGAAGAGAAAGACAACAACAAACCAGGCATGTCCACAAAGTAAGTTCCGTTTTAAATTCTATCTGCGGTAGCGCTGAGATCGCAGTTTCGCTCATGTGCGGCAGTTACTCTGACTCAAGGACAACAAAACTGTTGAGTCAGATGGTTAGAAGATGAGTAGGCACGAGTGCACGATGAAGAACGATGTGGTCGCCCGTCTTTGGTTACTGATAAACCGGTTCTCGCAATTGGCGAATGAACATAAACGATACGCCACCTGACAGCACTGAAAATAACTAGAAATTGAACTATTAATGTTCAATGCTGTTACATTTCAAATGTAACCATATGGCAAAGGTGCTTTCCATCAAGAAAAACCTCAAGAATAAAATATTTCATACTAAATATTTTCCATTGAGGCTGAGCCTACATCACTATACGACTTGGATGCATCCGTAAATATATTATAACAATCATTGAACAAATTGTTCATCGAAAAACATATAATTTCCCATTTGTACTGGGAAATTTGAGTAGTCCTTTAAATAATGCACATCGGGTTTTATGGCTTTATGGAAGTCTATAGTATGGATCTGGTCGAAATCGGACGAGTGCATATGGTCGAAATATGCTCTAGCATCCGAATAAACCTCAGTTTTTAGTATTTGCTTCTTTTTTGCCAAAACTTCTTTGTCAATTCCAGGATGAATAACTTATGTATCTTGTGCACCAACTCACTTTTCGAGCTATACATTTTCCATATAAATTTATAACAGAGGCTCAAAGGCAATTCACAACATTCGACGTACAAACTATCATTGGGGGTGCTTTTCATAGCTCCCAATGACAATCGCATGCATTTTGTTGTAATGCAATCCAGTTTTTTCAAATGGCTGATTGAGGCTTGCGCATAGAATATGCTGCCATAGTCAAACAACGATCTTATGAATGTTCTGTACAGTAAAAGTGATATGCTAGGATCAGCTCCCCAATTCGTGTGGCATACAGCTCTCATGATGTTGATTCCTTTTTCGGCTTTTGAAATGATGTTTTCTATATGTTCTTTCCATAATAATTTTCTGTCTATCGTCATCCCAAGGTATTTCACTGATGCTTGTACATTGTATTCGATGTCTTTAACTTTTATTTTGTTGGGGATGATCTTTTTCTCAGAAAAAAATACAAATCTGTGTTTTTTTGTTTGATATAGTGAGGCCTTTTTCAAAGCACCATTTTCCCAAATTCCTGTGTGTGCAATTTAGCTCAGTATTCCCTCCTGCAGTCAGAGTAACATTATCTCTATTTATACAAATATCGTCGGCGTACTGTAGAATTTTGGTCTCTCTATCTGCGTCTGATATTCGACATCAATCAAAGGTGTAGATTAAATATAACGTTGGCCTAAGTATGCTGCCTTGGGTTATTCCCAGATTGGTTGTCCTCGGTCCTAACACCTCATTTTGGGTCCTGATATGTAGTTTTCTATTTAAATACATACTAATAACTCTTCTGGAGAATGTCGCTGATAGTCCTATCTTCAGCATCTGTTCATATAATATGTCTAATTTAACGTTGTCGTCGCCCCTTCTATGTCAATAAACATTGTGATTGTTGACTTGTCATTGGAAAAGGATCGGTTCACATCTATAACGAGATTAGCAATATTTTCCACCGTTGAATGCCCTTTTCGGAAACCAAACTGGGTATTTGATATTTTGTGGTTCCTTTCCAACCACGGTTCCACTCTTGATTTTATCATTCTTTCTACCGATTTCATTATACATGATGCTAAGGAAATACCTCGATATGAATCACCGAGTTCTGGGTCCTGGTTAGGTTTCAGTATGGGTATCACAAGATATTGTTTCCAACTATCTGGAAATTCTGATGTTATCCAGATTTTATTTATTATTTTTAGTAGAATATTCCTTGCAATCGTTAATCGTTGGTAGCATGAATATCATTATATAATGTATGTTATCCATACCAGGTGCACTGTTTCTAAGCGACTTATTTAAACAAAACTCCAACTCCTTCATAGTGAATTCCTTGGAGAGATCCTCGTTGTCCTGTTCATTTTCTTCCATCCCATTGCTCGTTGAAAAGTGAGAATTCCTTACCACCCATGGTGGTGCAATTTTGTTATAAAAAGGCTCTATACACTCTGATGTTGGTATACTTTGGGGTTGAGGACCCTCACTTTCAGAAGTAACAATCCTTACACTTGAACAAAACTTTATTAACAAAATAAATCAGAACACATTCAAACTTGTAGCACATAGAACTTAAGGTCAATAACGATCGTGTCGACTTGTCGAAGGATTTCGCGTGAATGGCCTTGCACCCCTCAGATCGTCTCGCCCTCTTGCGTTATTTCCGGAACCATGTCATGGCGTCAGATAGTTTCCGGCGTGGCGTTGCCACGAAATACCGCTAGATGTCGGACTGGTTCCGTTGTGACAACTGCCGTAAGGAGAGTGGGGAATTATAACCCCACAATACCTTTACAATTGCTCTCATGAAAAACATTTTTGATTTTTTTAACCTCTGTCCATATATCTTCAATTTTTGTGGATTTGTTTATTTTTGAGCAGAATTCTCTCCAAGATTCCTTTTTGCTTTTTTAAACTATTCGTTTCGTATAAAAGCTGCTGCTTTTTTGAAATTTATAAAGTTTACCACATTTGAATTATTTTTGAAAAGCAAAAAGGCGTCGTTTTGAAGTTTTATTGCTCTATCACAATTTTCGTTCAACCATGCTTTATTAAATTTAGAATTAGCCACCTTTATCTTTTTGAAAATTCTCTTGAAATCTATCAATTTGCTGAAAGAGTCCCCGGAACATTTACCATAGACTATTCCCAGGCCATTCTTTCCCTTTTTTACATGTGTCACTTTGAAATCCCCAGGTAAATCATTTTGTTCTAGAATACATCTTTCAATTTCATCTGCCGTTGAATTTTGTACGAAGTTTTGTACGAAGTTTGTTATCTTCACTCTTGGTTTCCACTTTTGAGTAAGTTGAACATCGTAGCAGTCTCCCATATTGTTTTTTGCTTCTCGTTGAAAATGTTCTAATAAAGATTTAACCAATTTCTGGGCATCTCCACTCAATCCCCTCTCTATTGTGATGAGAATACGATAAAATTATCGAGCTCTCAAAAGAACAAATTCACAAAAATCGCAAGAGAACAATTCGCATGTAAACAAACGATTCGCTCCAAACAATTTGGCATCATTGTGGAGTGATTTATAAACTTATCGAGATGTCTGTCATTGCTAGAAACTTTTTGGTTTGAACTAATGGCAGTGAAAATTATCAGATCTGACACAACTATCAACCAGAACGTTGAGAAATCGTTTTTTTTTTCAATTTTTCCACTCACGTAATATTATGTATCTAGCGTTCAAAGCTTCTTCACCTTCACAAACACCTTTGGAAATGTTTGACCTTATTGTATGAAATTTAGGAGAAATTCTTGTGCAGGTGAATTCTACTCCTACTTTCAATTTGAGGTGTAACACGAAAGGGGTGCCATTTTAAATTCTGACATCAGGGTGCATCTAGCCCAAGGGGTGACTCATCCCATAATCAAAATATAGTACCTGTACAACATTTGTACCAAATTGCGATTTTCTTACTTTTTCAGTTTCTGAGATATTTGCATTGAAGATTTTCAACTGGACACTCTGTGTGAGAAAGAAATCTCTATGAATACTGGAATGAATATTTTAAGAACCACAAACAGACCAATATTGACATCTGGTTGTGAGTCCTGGGTTTTTTCGCAAGCAACAAAAG